>CM040927.1:15187066-15787066 GCA_023029165.1 Gobiocypris rarus
CTGTATAAGTGTCTGCTCCTCACCTTCCCTTGAATTTATAATGCCTAGTGGTGTTATCGTACTTCATGTTAGAGCTGTTTCGCTTGCTCAGAATCTGCCAAACAGGCACACAATATGGAGGCATTTACCATCAGTGCGGTGGGGAAAGTGGAGGAAAAAGGAGAGCTGTATAGTCACTGCGTTTTTTTTCAGTTATGATCTTAAGGGCAGGTAGCATGTAGATATCAACATTTCCTCTCTATTCCAGGAGGACCATTTATTGATACTATCAAGAATAAGCATGTTAAATCCGTCCGTCCATCCATCCATCCATCCATCCATCCATCCATCCATCCATCCATCCATCCATCCATCCATTCTGCTGAAGATATTTTGAAGAATATGTGTAACCAAATAGTTGATGAGCCCCATTGACTTCCATATGGAAAAAATACTATGGAAGTCAGTGTGGCCCATCAACTTTTTACCAACATTCTTCAAAATATCTTCTTTGAGGGTGAGATTTTTGGGTGAAATTTTTGGGTGAAATATCGCTTTAAGGCAGGGGTTGGCAAGTCAGTTTCGCATCGGTCCTAAAAAAAATTGTCACTAGATGGCAGGCCAGAACATAGTCATGGGATAATTTGAGAAATTAATTGATAAAAAATGCAACTAGAATTGCCTGTGACATACTGTTACAGTGTCTGTTGTAACTGGTAGTGAGCTGTTACTCTGTTAAAAAATTGGATAAATTAATAAAACAGTAGTTACACATAACTTGTCAAGTATCTTCATTCACCAACATGCAACACAGACCACCTTGCTAAAACACACATGTGGGAGATGTGCTCAAAAAGAGCACTTTTTCAAAGAGGACTTGAATAAGACCTTTAATGGCATGTTTGAGTCATGCTCTTAACAAACTGTTTTATTTCCTCTTTCCATATTGTGAATAATAAATGTGGATTTTAATTAGCTTGTTACACAATGGAGCCTAACTTATTGTAATAATTATTTGACGTAGCCTACTCTCAGAATTATTCCTTGGCATCCTCACGTACTAAACTGCATTTTTTTTTATTGTTTGCATGCGGGTACGCGTTTACGTCGGGCGGTTAGAGAAAGTGTCGACAGCGAAAATAGGGCATACAAAGAAGAATGGAAAGACAACAATGCGTTCATCCTACCTGGTTTTGTGAATGCAAAGCCGGTGCGTCTTATCTGCAACGAAGTTGCCGCTGTTTGTAAAGAATATAATATCAGACGGCACCACGAGACGAAGCATTTTTTTTTTTTTTGCTGGTTTTGATAAAAAGGAAGCTGAATTTGATTTGTTGTTGTTCACGTGTTGGTGCTGAGGTCCCGCGTTATTAGAAAACGTTTCAATGGTTCATAATTTGTTTTTTCATACCACACATTTCATGACGGTTATTTTAGAGGCGTGTCTGGCGATCCATTGCACAGACTGTTTTGAATGTCTTTCAGAACTTTTCAAATTAAAAGCTCTCAATTCACCGCTTCCATGCGGTGCTCGAATCCGGGTCTTTCCGCATGGGAGTCGGACTCTCTAACAATGAGGCTAAAGGCTGCAACCTCTTGCGTCTGTCACTAGAGCGTCTCTTGACATCAGGGGAGTTTACCTGCACAGCTCTCACTAGCTGGACTCCGTTACACTATCATGACAGATCTTCTTCAGAACCAGCCGTTATCAAAATAATCTGGCTGCGAACGTGGGCTAAATATTATTACCACTTTTGGCCTGCGGGCCCGCCAGTTGCAGACAACTAAAGTTTCATATATATTTTTTTTTTAGTTTGTCAAAAATGTGCTTTTAACCCATATGCAGAAAGGGTGTTTATTTATTTACGGTATTACATACATGCATATGCATTTTTGTTTCAATCTGAATGGCTTAAATCAATAACCGATTAGGTAGAAAAGTATGAATATCATTAAAGATACTGATCAAACTGATTATCTCAAGCTGCACGGCTGCCTAAACTGACATGAATGATTGTTCAAAACCCAGATCTTATGTATGAGCTATAGAAACAGGGATGCTTTCCAAACCATACATTAACCAAACCAGACATTCTTGACAGACACAATTTAAATTGTTATTGTACTTCTAATTGCAGCAAATGGATTCCGGGTGTGTTGGATCGGTCTAGAGCTTGATGCATGGGCTTTGCCTTAAAAACATAAACCGGTGTGGTATTTCTGTCAGGACACTGGATAGTTTGAACCCCTTGAAAGCTTTACACTATTCAAAACCATAAGAAATGCTTTAATCACATGGAATTGAGCGATGGCCGGATGGAACAAGGTAAATTGTAGGGAGTGCGTGTGAGAGTGCAGAGTTTATCTGTATGAGTGGCTTTGATCCACTGAACTCACAGAGTTCTATGAGCAAATCCCTCACAGTAATCCAGAAAAAGTACAGCAATCAAAAAATTAAGTTTTAAAACGCACACGAACAGCTGGCAAAATCAGCCGCAGGGCTCATGAAACAATAACAATAACCGTTTTCATCCCATTATGTTTTTATTTTGAAATGTTGCTGCTGCTCAGTTTTTCTCCTCGCCTGCTGTTAAAAAACATTTGTGTTTTGCCCGACAGAAACGCACTCCGCTGTCCTTTATCACACATGTATCTTTTAAAAATCAAAACATTTATCATGAAAACACATGTACACAATTGACTGATGTGTGCAGAGCATGTTTACATGTTCGCGGAAATGAGCTTTTTGTCCTACATGACTGTGGACAGAATGATGGATCATTTTTTTGCTCTCACAGAAGGTCATTGCACGCCGTTCTGGTGTAATGCCAGTATGGGATACAGTCTGTGTGATTACAGACCTGTTTCTATATAGAGAAAGATGTCCGGGGTGTGATATTGTTATGTCTTGTGTACTCCAGATTTTGTTTCCTTCTGTGTCCAGCTACAGTTTCTTAATCTATTCCGTTCATGTATACAAACATATCTCCAAGGCTCTGGGATGACATATTTTCTAAACTAAAGAAGAATTGTGTTATTCATATTGGCTATATCAACTGAGTAACCTACATGAGAAGTGAAGATGACAATTTACAAGGTCACAAAACTGTGATCTGCTTCAGGACTGAAATAGGCCAAGCTGACGATTTTAATTCATTGCATGACAGGGAAAGAGTGGAATCAACAAAATCACTTTCTCTGCCTGTCACAGTCTGTTACGTAAACTCTTGCAATATCGGTGATCTTTGCTCTTTTAACTTGATTATTTCAGCTCGTCTGCGCTTTTGGGCTTAGGACTCATCATGTGGGAGTTTTATTGGTTTCTAGGAATCTTTATGTTAATGACTCTGATATCACTCTTGATTTGTGTTCATACTCTTTAGACCATATTTCATGTTTACATATGTAAACGTATGGAATGTGTATACTAACTTTGCTTTTTGACAATCAATTTATTCATAAATTTAAAAAAAAATAAATAGGCGTGACATAGGTTGTTAAGTGTGCAAACAGATTTTTTTTTTTTTTCATACATTAATACATCTGTTCTGGACACAATAAAATGATGGCCATCTTATAGACCATGTAACATCAAAATACATCACGAGTAATGTTCTATATTTAAAGGTGCACTATGTACATTTTCCGTCCTCTAGAGGGCACCTATTCAAAACAAAGGCGTAGTTTGATGATGCCAAGTTTGAGCACATAATCTTGGGACATGTGCGTTCGTTCAGCGGCTGCTGTGACACTTGTTGTACACTGCAGTAAGAGTAAAGCATTTCTGCAAAATAAAACAGGAAACCGAGAGTAATGCAGATATGATGCAATTGACAGGCGACTCCCTCACATGTCCCGGTTTATTGGTTAAAATAGCAATTTTCTCACAATTTACAAATAGTTGGAAACATTTGGGATATTGTAAGTACTCATTTGAACAAAATATATAACATTGGCCTAGTGGATATTTTACAAAAAAAAAATGTTACATAGTGCACCTTTAATGTGGATCCTGTTTTTTTGATTGTGCTCAAGGTGTGTAACTGCCCATCTTTTCTCTTTCGCAGCTCTGTATTCCATCATTCTGTTCTGCGTCTTCCTCTGGATCCCCTTTGTGTATTTCTACTACGAGGAGAAAGATGAAGACAACATCAACAAGTGCTTGGTAAACCTGACACTTCTTCCTGTCTATCTAGTACACTCATGCACTCTGAAACAGATCACCTTTTCAGCCTTACAGGGATAATTCACACACAAAATGAAAAACTAGGTGGGAAAAGAGCTATGTTAAGCTATTTGTAGTCAATAAATAGTGTGTACTCTACCAGTATGTAAAGCAAGGTTTGCTGTCTGCGGTTAGAAAAGTTAGCATTAATCATAGCAACAGAAATGCCCTTGAGGTATTGCTAAGTGATATTTGCCTGATTACAGTTATGGCAGTTCATTCATAATAACCCAGTGAGTTTACCCGCACTCCATGTGAGAGGTTTGACTGCAGTGAGGTGATAAAGTGACAAAAAACATATCCTTCTCGCTATAATGCTGCTTACTTCAAATATCAAAATATTTTCTCTAAGGACACAACAGTGATGTGCAACATTAAATGCTGAGGAGCTTCTTTAATCTTGCAGAAGTTATTTAGATCTCTTTCCAAACTTTCCACTCATTTTCCCTTGAAACAGTTAGAAGTGGCTGCATTCCAAAAACTATTGAGCATCCTACGTAGGCAGCTTTTTCAAAACATCATAGGTGCTGTCCGGAAAAGGAGGCAATGTGATTATGAGGGAAAAAACATAAAAGAAAATGGCTGAAGCAGGATAAATTATTATATTATATTATATTATATTATATTATATTATATTATATTATATTATATTATATTATATTATATTATATTATATTATATTATATTATATTATATTATATTATATTATTATTATACTTTTAAATTTATATTTCAAAAGTAACAATAGAATAGTTCACTTAATTAACTCTTTCCCGCCAGTGTTTAAAAAAAAAAAATCACATTATTGTTAAAGACTATCCAGATCAGATTCAAAACTATTATCAAAACATAGATGGAGTAGATTGAGGCCACTAAACCCTCAAAAGCTCAAATTGTAGGTCTAATTGCATTCTATAACGTTTGACAGTTTTATTACAGTTATTTTACATATGCATATGATTGCATATGATATCACTTGGTACTGCGTCTTCTTTACATGTGTTTTGATCAGGAGATTCAGTAATCTTTCAGAAAATGTGTAATAGCTCCCCCTAAAACAGTGAACACATGGAAAGCCGGAAAATTCCTTCAGTGGCGGGGAAAGAGATGAACAGGCACAATTTTACCAAATATTCGTGTGTACAATAAAACTTTACTTATTTTACAGTGTTAATTACATTTGATTATGACAATGTTCGCATAGCAACAAGCTAAGGGCAAAGTACTGAACTCTAGTTGAGTCTCTCTGTGATGACTGCTGTTTATAAGTTGCTGCAAGTTTATAGAAAGTTCTAAATCGGTCTCTTTTAAGGTTCCATTTCAGGTACGACACACTGCATTAGCTCACTAGGTTTTGGAGTAGAGCCACAATGTCTCCATCAGAGAATGAACTATGGACTCTGTGTTCCTGATTGTTAAGTGCTGCAAATATGTAATTATACAGTACTCCAGCCCAAAGCTCCTCTCTACATGAAGCGTAATTTATCATGGATTGATGACTTGATGAATACAGTTTGATAAACGTGTTTTTATTCTCTCATTACAGCAAGTGAAAAATGCACTGAAGTATACAATAGGATTTGTGATTGTGTGTTCAGCGCTGCTTTTGATTGGGTAAGTGTGTTTTGTGAGATGATAGTATTTTGTGTGTGTATGTGTGGACCGGTCGATGTGAGCTTTTATTACACCATTCAGTCGTCATCTTCAACCTCCATCTGATGTACGGAATCTTGTGGGAATGTGTAGCATTTTGTTGGACAAAACACCTTTAATGACCAGCATTTGTTACAGTCCAAAGCTATTAATGTAGCACGCAGTGGGCACATCAATGCTGATAATATGACATTTCTGTGATATCTGGGTAATTTAGAATACAAAGGGCTCTAGCCAGATCATGAATGATTATCAATCAACTTAGATTGACACCCACAATATGAAAAAGTATAGATCAGTGGATTTTGCTAACAGACTAAAATCAATGTATTCCACATTTACTTTCTATAAGAGCTCAAAATCTACTGCAGGACAACAAATGTAAGTCCTGTAAATGTAAAGTCAACATGAACTCAAAATTTTTATAATGTGTGGTTTATTACAAATATAAATGTTGGTCTTTGTAAGTTTTTTGTACTCCACTTCAGACTTTTTAATTTTCAACCCCGTCAACTCTTCCATTCTGGTACACTACCATTTATAGGTTGTTTTTTTTTTTTTTACTTTTCCAGAAAGTGTGCATTAAATTGCTTAAAAGTGACAATAATGGGAAACATATTTCTATTTCAGCAATTTTGTTTCTAAAGTTTCTATTTATCAAAGAATCCTGACAAAACAAATTTTTCAACGTTTCCACAAAATAAAAGAATAAACTCAAAAGGCAAAATCTAATTATCTGGCATCTTTAAACCTGAAGATTGTCAAGACCAAACCATGTAACAATTTCTTGTCCAATGGTTAGCTGAACTAAAAACCAAATGTGTACACATGCAAGGTGTGGCTTTGTCCCATTTAACCTCGAGTTTATACTTTTTGTTCTCAGCCGTGCTCGTGCAGCATAAACATAATGGATTTTCTTTGCTGCTGCAAGAATAACACGTCTGCTCACCAGGTCATATAATTTAATGTGCTCTCAACCATTAAATAGTGTTCCTGTGGGGCAGGCTACCTTCATCACACCTTCATGTCGTATAGACCCAGTGGGATGGGTTACTTTGATCGCAGAATGGGAAGAGGGACATGCCGTGGAGCAAATTTAAAAGTAGGGATGGCACTTCGGACAGAAGCAATTTGGTGTTCATTTTACCTTTTGAACCAGTGCAGTGTTTTACCAGGAGTATTGTGTGTCAGGGTTCCTTATGTGGAGGACATGATGGATTTTTCCATTCTCTTTTTTCTCAGGGTGAGATGCAAAGTTCCTGTGTTTGTGATTGTTCATTTGGAGACTTTTGTTTGCCTTTTTTGTTTGCCTGTTTTGATTGGTCTGTTCTAATGATTGGGCTTATAAATGGAGATCTGACCCTTCCCAACCTCTGTAGTCCAATTCACTTGCTCACACCTGAGGAGATGTCTCAAAGTGCACTCAATCAATGCCATACTTGGTCTAAACTCTAGACACATGGGCCCTGTCCCAAATGGATGTCTTCATGTGGACCTTGCAGTCATGTGGCCTTCTTTGGTGCGTGACTGAAGTCCACGAGACCGTAGAGTGTCCCATTTGTCATTTTCAGGTTTCAAAAAGGTACTCTTGAGGACATTTGAGACAGATCCTTAGTCAGCAGATCGTATTTGACCTGTTAGCCTGCAGTTAGCCACGAATAGTTGCTTTATAATTAAGCTGTAGCCTTTTAATTCAGCATCTAATGCAATATCATTTTAACTGGCAGTGTGATATTTAAAGGGATAGTCCACTCAAAAATATAAATTTTCTCACCTTCTTGTCATTCCAAACCCCGAAGACATTTTGAATGAATCCCTACTTTGACAATCCAAAAAGGCCATAAGGCGTCCTAAAAGTAATCCATATGAATGGAGAAAGTCACTTTATATGACGTTTTAATTTGGTCTTTTATTCACAAATAAACAATGATCTACACACAAACATGAAGTACGCAATAAAGTACAATTATAGTAAATATTTTCACGTTTATGCAAAGGAACCAAATAAAAAAGTCAAATAATAAAGTCAAATAAACCTTTAAATTAAATATATTCAAATAAAGTGATTATATCTCTTCACAAGACTTGGATTAATCTTCTTTATTGATATGGATTGTTTTTAAGACATTTTTATGACCTTTTTGAATCTTCAGAGGTTGGATTGCATGGACTTTTAAAGGAGGGACAGAAAACTCTCAGGTTACATTACAACTGTTGTCATTTGTGTTGTGTAGACTTTGAAGAGTAAATGATAGAATTTTCATTTATGGGCGAAATTAGCATATACTGTGAGTGCTGCTGACATAGTATTTTGGACTATAACTGATGATGACAGACAACAGAGAGAGTGGATACAGAGGTCAGATATGTGTTAAGTCTTTGAGCTTATGAACCTTTGCATAAACCCTCACCGAGTCCTTGGTCGATTTATGAAACTGCATCCTGCTGTACGTACAGTTTACAACGTGATTTACTGACACCCCTAAAAGATGACATTTTCATGCACAACGCAGCTTTTCTAAAGTGACACGTCAATTGAACTCACTCAGATAATGCCAGTGATGCATTTAAAATGAAAGTGACCCTATTTTGCAGCCATTTGCATCTGTTGTGATTTGAAAGTGGCCTTTTTAGCTGTATTTTCTCAAGTTGCTAATTGGAGAAGTGACAAGTGGCAAGTAACATTTAACAGTCATTCCAGTTTTCCAAATTCTTACGTTCATGTACATTTTTGCTGTTTGATTTGCATATTTGAAATGAACCTGGTGTGTTGTCAGTGCCAATATATTTTTGAAATAAACAGTGATTAGGTGCAAGAGTCATATATAAGTTACAAATGATTACAATTGTTACAATGAGTTACAATTGATGGCAATATAAATTATAGAGTTGATACAAAATAAAACTGAACTTATGGTTAAAACATGTTTTTTTTTTTTTTCTCAGAGCAGCTGTAGCCTGAGGTATTTGCTTATGCAATATCATCTTGTGAGTGATATTCTCCTCATTGGAAATGACTCACTTTCTTAGTGTTGCAGGTATTTGCTCAGAATGTGAGCATACTGTATCCCTGGTTGCTTTTAAAGCTTGCGGCGATACATCACATAAGCTGAGTACATGGATCTCTACGATAGTTCACAGGAAGCACACTTGTGTCGTAAGCCAGTTATAAATATACATACATGTACAAGAAGACAATTTAACTTTCAGGTAAAGGTACACTATGTAGGCAACCCTTAAAAATTCCTTGTTTGTAGAAATTTAGGAAACATGCTAAGTAGTTTTCTCTGAAAAATAATGCTACAGCCAATGATTTGAAAACATGCATTCCATGTCGGAATGTCTTTTTCTACTTTTTGGTTTGTGTGATCCCGCCCACTGCCAATTTACTCAATAGTATTCCGACACCCCTGGTTGCCATTTGGCGGAAAACACTGAAATAGAAGCCAGCAAACGAACTGGGTCAGAGATCACAAATTCTACCTGACCTAAAAAGCCTCGGAGTCTGCAATAAAACCTTATTAAATGTATACATTAGCTAATCAGTTTACAGTGTAAGATCTGTCGCTTTCCTTTGTACACTCGTTCCTGTTACGTGCCCTCAATCTGGCAACCCGCGTGAGAAATGAGTCTGGGGAGGAGTTGGCAGGGAAGAAAACCCTCTCCAATATTTTGAATTTGGATTGTAGTACCCAGTTCAACCGCTAGTTGTCAATAAAGCTTTATAATACATTTGGGGAAATCTTAATGCTTTTTTCTCATGATAAATGATGTATTTTATAGGGCTGTCAAATGATTAATAGCGATTAATCGCATCCAAAATAAAAGTTTGTGTTTACATAATATATGTGTATGCTGTTTATAATTATTATGTATATTTAAATATTCAAACATACAGGTATATATTTAAGAAATATTTGCATGTGCTGTATATATATATATATTTATATAATTTATATTATATGTAAATATATATATATATTATTATTATTATTTAAATATATACATGCATGTGTGTGTATATAATATATGTGTGTTACAGTACACACACATATATTATGTTAGCACAAACTTTTATTTTGGATGCGATTAATTGTTTGACAGCACTAGTATTTTATTGATAATTTGAAATGAACTTTCATTGGATGTGCCCCCACAACTCAAAAGCTAACCCATAAAAACAGACATTTTAGAAACCAAAATATATTTGAAATCATATATTCATGTATTAATATTTGCTTTATAAAATTGCATATTATTCTATTCTATTTGATTTGTTCATTCGTTTGTACATTTGATTGAAGGTCTGTTTTCTTATGACCGTATTAAAGGGATAGTTTACCCAAAAATGAAAATGCTGTTGTTTCAAACCTGTACGAACATCAGTTGTTTTGCTACCCATATTCTTTAAAATATAGAATACATTCGTACAGGTTTCGAACAACTTGAGGGCGAGCAAACGATGACAGAATTTAAATTTTTTGGTGAACTAGGCCAGAGGTTTTCAAACTGGGGTCTGGGGACCCCCAGGGGTCCTCCAGAAGGTTCTAAGGGGTCCCCAGAAAATTCCAGCAAATTAAAAGACAAAGCAAAATGAATAAAGTCTACCAAACATTCTGTTTCATTTCTAAATGTTTTCCTCCTTTCTTGCTGTATACATAATTTCCATAATTGTATATGTTTGCTTTGTATTCATCTAGTAATTTTTTCTCACTATAGTCCACTTTATCTTTATCTTAACTCAGTATGTAAGATGCTTACATACATTTATTGTGAAAGTTGCTTATACAAATAATTTTTGATGGCAAATGTTCTTCTTCAGGTTTATGCAACCAACATTAAGTATAGCCAATTTAAATTTGGAAACAATATGTTGTATTTATTATGTCTCTGTGTCACACTTACTATTTATCTAACGGTTTAAATGTTGTTGTTTTTTTGTTTTGTTTTTTCATATACATAAAAAATATATACAACCCCAAATCAGAAAAAGTTGGGACAGTATGGAAAACACACACACATACACACACAAAAATAAGTGATTTCTAAATTTACTTTGACTTGTATTTCTTTGCAGACAATATGAACACAAAATATTTCATGTTTTGTCTGGTCAACTTCATGTAATTTGTAAATATGCATCCTTTCCTGTCATTCAGACCTGCAACACATTTAAAAAAAAGTTGGGACAGTAAAGCATTTACCACTTTGTAATGTTGCCATTCCTTTTCACAACACTTAAAAGACGTTTAGGGACTGAAGACACCAAGGGATGAAGTGTTTCAGGTGTTATTTTGTCCCATTCTTCCTGAAATATGCATGGACGTCCCTGGAAAAGATGTTTTCTTCAAGGCAGCATATTATGCTACAAAATCTCTATGTACTTTTCAGCATTAATGGTGCCTTCACAGAAGTGCAAGTTACCTTTGCCAAGGGCACTGACACAACCCCATACCATGACAGACCCTGGCTTTTGGACTTGTTGCTGGTAACAGTCTGGATGATCCTTTTCTTCTTTGGTCCAGAGCACACGGCGTCCATTCCTCCCAAAATATACCTGAAATACTGATTCATCTGACCACAGTACACGTTTCCACTGTGTGATGGTCCATCCCAGATGCCTCCGAGCCCAGAGAAGTCGACGGCGCTTTTGGACACTGGTAACATAGGGTTTCCTTTCGGCACTGTACAGTTTTATCTGGCATTTGTGGATGTAACTACGTATTGTGGTACTTGACAAAGGTTTGCCAAAGTAGTCCTGAGCCCATGTGGTGATATCGCTTATAGATGAATGACGATTCTTGATGCAGTGCCGCCTGAGGGATCGGAGATCATGGTTTGTTAAGCTTAGGCTTGCGCCCTTGTCCTTTACGTACTTAAATTCCTCCAGATTCCTTGAATCTTTTAATTATGTTATGCACTGTTGAATGTGAAATATCCAAATCTCTTCCTATCTTTCTTTGAGGAACATTGTTTTTAAACATTTCAATAATTTTCTCACGTATTTGTTTGGCAAACTGCCGATCCTCGGCCCATCTTTGCTCCTAAAGGATTAGACCTTTCTTGGATGCTGCTTTTTTACCAAATCATAATTACAATCACCTGTTGACATCACCTGTTTCAAATCACATCATTATTTAACCATTTTACCTCATTACTAGCCCTAAATTGCTCCTGTCCCAACTTTTTTGAAATTTGTTTCAGGTCTGAATGACAGGAAAGGATACTTATTTACAAATGACATGAAGTTGACCAGACAAAACATGAAATATTTTTTGTTCATATTGTCTGCAATGAAATACAAGTCAAAGTACATTTAGAAATCACAACTTTTTTTATTTATTTGCGTTTTCCATACTGTCCCAACTTTTTCTGATTTGGGGCTGTATATTGACTTTAGGAAGGAGGTCCCTCATAAAATATTCATCATATTTGGGGGTCCTTGGCATCATAAAGTTTGAAAACCCCTAGGCTACCACTAGGCTATCCCTTTAACTTGCAGTGTGTATGTGACCACTGAGTGTAATATGTATGCTGTTGAAATTCAATTATATAAATTTGTACTCTATTACTTTTTATTTAAAAAAATGCATTATTTTATTCAGCTAAAATATTGTAAAATATTATTACAATATATACATATATTTGTGTGTGTGTGTGTGTGTGTGTATGTATATATATATATATATATATATATATATATATATATATATATATATATACACTGTATGTATATACTGTATATTACAATATCACTGTTTTTATTTTTGATCAAATAAATGCAGCCTTGGTGAGCATAAGAGACTACAGTAGTGTATAAATAATGACATTATGACTGAGAAGTATGAACCTCTGTTTCAGGACGTTTGTTCCCTTGGAGTCTCCGCCCAACCAGAACTCCACTCAGTGGGAGAAGGTGCAGTATCTGTTCGAGGAGCTGGGCAGTAGCCGTAAGTACCGTAAAGACCTTTTTAAGTGAAATTGCAGCTCAGTTTTATTGACACTTGCAAAGAAAACCGCAAAAAAAGAGCTTTATTGAAGCCTCCCAGGGCCACAACACCGAAACGACAGGTGCTTTTTAGAGAGCGATGGATGCTGCCGAGCTACGAGCAGAGGTGATGTGTGGGTTTGGCAGCACTGACATTTAGCCTCGTCAATGTCAACAGTCTTCATTGTGCTACCTAAATTTGCTGTCTTGAAAAAAAGGAAAGGCTGGCTGCTTTTGACGTGTCAATCAAGGCTTCCATTTGAAGCAAGAGTGGCAGCCACATGTTTGCTCCTACACTTATATACACACTAATGGTCAAAAGTTTTTGGACAGTATGATTTTTTAATGTTTAAACCAAGGCTGCATTTATTTTATATACAAATAAATAAATAAATAAATAAAACTGTAATACTGTGAAATATTATTAAATGTAAAATAAATAAGTATTTGAATATAATTTTTAATTAGATTTATTTCTGTAATGCAAAGCTGAGTTTTCAGCATCATTACTCCAGTATTCAGTGTCACATGATCCTTCAGAAATCATTCTAATATGATGATTTGCTGCTCAAGAAACATTTATGATTATTATCAATGTTAATGAATAGAAAGTTCAAAAGAACAGTATTTTTCCTGAAATAGACAGCTTTTGCAACATTGTACTACAGTTCAAAAGTTTTGGATTGGTAAGAATATTTAATAATTTTTTTGAGAAAGAACTTAAAGAAATTAATACATTTATTCAGCAAGGATGCATCAAAAGTGACAGATATTTATAATGTTGCAAAAGCTTTATCTTTCAGATAAACACTGTTCTTTTGAACTTTCTATTCATTAAATAATCCTCAAAAAAAAATTGTACACAACTGTTTTCAACATAGGTAATAATAATAAATGAGCAGCTTAAGCAGCAAATCAGCATATAAGAATGATTTCTGAAGGATCATGTGACACTAAAGACTGGAGTAATGATGCTGAAAATTCAGCTTTGCCAACACAGAAATATATAGCATTTTAAAATATATTCAAATAGAAAACCTTTAACCCTTAAATGCATTAATGTTTCTCCAATCATTATTACATAATCGTGTCTTTAGCAACCTGTATCTGTATCTAACATTTGTGGATCTCTATCTTCCTCGATTATAATAAACTCTCCTGATATTGGAGTAACAATTTGGAGCTTGGAAGGGTTTGAGAAAATGTTTTATACCATCATCACTGTCCTCGTCAGAGCTCATTTCCCAGTACATTCAGCATCTGGCTCATGTTCAGGATCTCAGACATATTCTCAAAACTATAATTTTCAACATCTTCAAAATACATTTTTTGATCGCTCACAGCTTCTTCAGCAGATCCATCATCAAGTGACAGTGACACTAATATTTTATTTCGTAATTTATTTATTTTTTTCTTGTTATATTGTTTATAATAAATCAATTGAGGAATACTAAGAAGGTTGATGTCTTATTTAAAAAAAATTAATGAGGGGGAGGGTAGTGAGTTAAGTCCCGGGTCACTAAAGACCTGAGGTATGCGTTTAAGGGTTAAATTGTAAAAAAAAATTCACAATATTACTGTTTTTGCTGTATTTTGGATCAAATAAATGAAGCCTTGGTGAGCAGAAGAGACTTTTAAAAACATTAAAAAATCTTACCATCCAAAAACTTTTGACAGATAGTGGATGTGACTCTGTGTGGCCGTTAGCATCCACATCTCATGTCTCCCTTTATGCAGACTGCAGGATTATTATTGAATTTTTTTGTTGCTGAGGCAGTATTTGTCTTACTAAAATAACTAAAACTGAAATGATATTAGCATTTTAAAAATATATTCAATAGAAAACCTTTAACCCTTAATGCATTAATGTTTCTCCAATTGTGGATCTCTATCTTCCTCGATTATAATAAACTCTCCTGATATTGGAGTAACAATTTGGAGCTTGAAGGGTTTGAGAAAATGTTTTATACCATCATCACTGTCCTCGTCAGAGCTCATTTCCCAGTACATTCAGCATCTGGCTCAGGGATCTCAGACATATTCTCAAAACTACAATTTTCAACATCTTCAAAATACATTTTTTGATCGCTCACAGCTTCTTCAGCAGATCCATCATCAAGTGACAGTGACACTAATATTTTATTTCGTAATTTATTTATTTTTTTTCTTGTTATATTGTTTATAATAAATCAATTGAGGAATACTAAGAAGGTTGATGTCTTATTTAAAAAAAATTAATGAGGGGGAGGGTAGTGAGTTAAGTCCCGGGTCACTAAAGACCTGAGGTATGCGTTTAAGGGTTAAATTGTAAAAAAAAATTCACAATATTACTGTTTTTGCTGTATTTTGGATCAAATAAATGAAGCCTTGGTGAGCAGAAGAGACTTTTAAAAACATTAAAAAATCTTACCATCCAAAAACTTTTGACAGATAGTGGATGTGACTCTGTGTGGCCGTTAGCATCCACATCTCATGTCTCCCTTTATGCAGACTGCAGGATTATTATTGAATTTTTTTGTTGCTGAGGCAGTATTTGTCTTACTAAAATAACTAAAACTGAAATGAATTAAAAAAAATATGTAGACATAGGAAAACTAATGAAAATAACAAAAGCACACAAAGAAATTACTAAAACTTCAAAATGAAGATATAAAAATAAAGACCAAATCAAAATATCAATGAATATTGATGATTTTAAGGTGTCTGTGTTACAGTATAATTATTTACTGAGTAATAATAACTACATGTACTTACTATAGGGTTAGGGTTAGTTGCATATAATTATGCCCAGTTTATAGCAATTACTATTGTAACTACATGTAATGTGTAAAACGGACACTAAAATATTAGTGTCCATGTTTGAGTATTTTTGTGTCAATATTCTCCAGAGCCTTTCCTTCAATCTTATCATATTCTAAAGGCTCATTTGAAGGTCACATAATGAGTCACATGTCTCTTCCAGTGCAAGCCTTTTTGTGCCAAGGTTTGTTTTGCTCCAAGAAAGCAAGTGTGAGTTGCCAAACATCATGGTGTTTCTTCAGAGCAGTTCCCTTGTTAAGGTTGGGTTGTGACTTTTGCTTCACTGTCCCTTGAAGACCCTCAAGCTGGCAGGAATGGAGCCACTAAAGAACCCAACCTAATCCAATAATAGCCTGGAGTAAGTCTGTGACTCTTTGAGACAGTGCCTGATTCCTCTGAGGGGGTCTTAGAGCTGTCATTGCCCCTTCCCAACAGCCCTGGCCTAATGAATAAAAATCAAGCAAAAAATCTTGGTGGAAGGAACATCAGAAAAAGGCCCCTGTTGAAACAGCCTTGTTTGTCAAAATCTGCAGCAGATCTTGTGGTTGACGGTCGTGGTACCCTGCTCCTCATCTCCACTCCACATGTGAAATTAATAATCAGATCCTGTGTGCTAGATAAGCAGGGTTATGATGTCCCCGAGAAGCCCCGGCTGCAGAAGGAGCATCTTGACCCAAGGCAGGACAAGCTGACGATTTGACAAACCAGCATACGGTACCGATTCTGCAGATTAGCTGCGTTTCGGTTGCCGGTTCCCCTGAGTGAAACAGACTTAAAATGTAACCTGGATGCAATAGCCAATTCCCCATTAGCGGGTAAGGCGAGGGAGCGAGGGAGCGTGCAGAAGGGAAGACAGCTGAAGTTCTGATGTTATCACAGACATAGGTTCGGAAAAAAGTCTCCAATTAATTATGCAGCAGAGGCCCGAACCCAGAATCCACCCAGGAAGCTCTTGTTCTCTGATTTACCTTCCCGCTGAGCCGAATGTGTTTCACAAAGTCAAATTTCAAATTGGTGCTAGCGTGACGTAGTTTTACGAGGGAGCATCCGGCGTTAACTACGCTGAATCTAATTTTGGATTTGATGACATCATTTTACATGGATAGCGCTATTCTGTAATTATACTCAGAATAGCAAAAAAAAAAAGAAATCCAGTATCTATATTGTAAGGGTTTTACACATTACAAGGTGTTAGATCTGCTGTAAGGGTGTGGAAAACGGCAGGTAATATGTATTGTAATCGGTGTATTGAATATTTAGTTATTTCCTTCTGTTTTTAAATTTAGATTACTTTTGCAGCCATTTAACGTTAATCTTTAAAGGGTACATTACACAGTTTCTGCCAATCTCATGTTAATCTTGAGTTCCTATAGTATTGCATCCTTCTTATCTCCGAAAAGTCTTTAGTTTTATCATATTTATAAAAGAAAGATACGCTGTATACCGATTCTTTCAGAGAACAGCCGAGCTTGTGGAAGCGTGCAGTGGGTGTGGCGAAGCTCGTTGATAGACTCTCGCTCTGGTTGATGCGCGCACTCGCTCATCCGGGAGAAGTGCCCATACAAGCAGTTTCACCCTTTATGATGTCATACAAAAAAATACAAAAACAACGTTCAGAAACTTATTAGAATCCCAAAGGAGTGTGTTTGGCACAGAAATACCCCGTCATATGTCCAACTGTTTTTTTTTTTTTTTGGCCATGCTTAACAAGAGAATCCAACTCTTTAACAGTGTAAATAAGTCAGAATGTATTAAATAGCATTAGACCCACCCTTTAAAACCACAAAGTAAAAACATCTCAAATTGAATATCCATTTTTCATACAGTACATTATAAATTTGTGATGCCAAAAATCATTTGTTGCATTTAAATGATTGATTTTAGATCTTAATGTTTTTTTTTGTTGTTGTAAAATAATGTTAGTCATCTTTATTGGCTGTAACATGAATATTATATTTTATGGAGTCATATGACATTTAACCATTAACCATTAAATATAATCTTTAGCATACTGTACATTATAACAATGTAATGCATACATTCATTTGTTGCATAATTTTTAAAACATTTAATTAGACTAAAATGTATAACATTATAATATCTTCTGTTTATTCTTTATTGGATGTTAACATGAATATAATTATTGATATCAGTCATAATTTCAATATTGATGCCTTGTCTACAGAAGATTAAGTACATATATTATAGATAGACATACCATATGGCTGTACTCAAAACTTTTTTTAAATACACTTCAAATAATATTAAGATAAATACAACTTCTCTCGATCAAAGTATAATACTTCTGGCAATAATTGTTTGGGAGCAGCGGGTTTTCTCTTTTTCAGTAATCCAGAATCCAGTGAGTAGGTTAGCTTTAGCAAGCTGTATTCCATCTCCATGAGGTTATCATAGCAAGCTCATGTTGTGAATACCTCAGCTAAGAGCTCTTTAATATACACTTCTCAGTGGCAGCGGTCTCCTCCGCGCGCATAAGCCCGAGGTGCTCCGTGCATGTCGAGATAAGGGCCTCTATGGAGTCAAAATAATGCCACATAGTTTTGCAAAATAATAAAGTATTGCAAAAAGAAAAAAATTTGCAAACAAAAATAAAGAATTGCACAAAAAAAAGAAGTATTGAGAAAAAAAAAAAAGTTTTGCACACAAAAATAAAATATTACACAAGAAAAATTAAGTATTGAGAGAAAAAAAACTGTTTTGCAAACAAAAATAAAGTATTGAGAGAGAAAAAAACTGTTTTGCAAACAAAAATAATGTATTGCAAAATAAAATAAAGTATTGAGAGAGAAAAAAAGGAAAAGGAAAATAAAGTTGTTTCATTTGCAGCTAAACTTTTATTCTGCGCAGCGTTTCAGTGTGCTTATATACCGCTTTCCCCTGTGCGCTTCACTTTTCTGTGCGTGTCTTTGTGGCACTGTTTTGACATGGGGGGTGGAGTCAAGAAACTGGGGCGTGTTCAGCTGACATAGTCACGCCTCCCTCCGTGTGACATCATCTCCTCGAGACGCAGATCAGCACAGATGAAGGCACCATGGCTGAGCTCATGCGGGTGGAGCGTTTCCTTGTACTCACACTTTTACTAGCATTAAACGGGCATGATTTTGTTTTGTTATGAATAAATGTGTATTAAAAGCGTTTGCTTAAGTTAGAAGTGGTGATTATTATTATCTTTGGACTACTGGCTAATACAAACTGTGTGAAAATAGCCAGCACTGTTTATTTCTCTCAGTCTCAGTGTGCACACATTTATAGCATTTAAATGTTTATAGTTTTATTTTGTTAACTAAATGTGTATTAGAAGCATTAACCTGTTGACGCAAAGTTACTGCTAGTTTTAAGTTGTAAATAGAATGTAATTAACTTGACAGACTTTTATCATTAAAAATATCTCAGACTCATGCTTAAATTGTTTCTTCTACTGGAGAAAATATAGTAGGCTACCTGACCGTTACTCCATTAGATGGCAGCAGAGACTGTTTTAATGAGAGAGTCACTCAATAGAGACTTTTATATTGAATTTGTGAATGCAGAACAAGACGCAAATGACAAAAGCTTGGACTAGCGCCGTCGGGCACGGGGAACCCCCATAACGGTTTAAATGACAAGATATCGCAGCGTACATTCAAATAGATGTTTTATTATGAACATAGGACTGACCTGAAAACCTAATACAGTAAGCTTCAATTAACTATCAATGAGAACAAACATGTTTACGGTGCTAAGCTATAAAGATGTGCACGCATTCTGAGTGAAATGAACAGCTATGGCTTTTCCAGACAGTTCTAAACTAAACACTAAACACCACATTAACTGATCTCTAACTACTTTAACTTAAGCGCTGCTAATACACATTTAATTAACAAAACCAACCATTCAAATGCTAAAAATGTGTGCACACTGAGAGAAATAAACAGCAGATGCTGGCTATCTTCACACAGTTTGCATCAGCCAGTAACGTTAGTCCACAGCTAATAATAATCACCACTTCTAACTTAAGCAAACGCTTTTAATACACATTTATTCATAACAAAACAAAATCATGCCCGTTTAATGCTAGTAAAAGTGTGAGTACAAGGAAACGCTCCACCCGCATGAGCTCAGCCATGGTGCCTTCATCTGTGCTGATCTGCGTCTCGAGGAGATGATGTCACACGGAGGGAGGCGTGACTATGTCAGCTGAACACGCCCCAGTTTCTTGACTCCACCCCCCATGTCAAAACAGTGCCACAAAGACACGCACAGAAAAGTGAAGCGCACAGGGGAAACGGTATCGCAAGCACACTGAAACGCTGCGCAGAATAAAAGTTTAGCTGCAAATGAAACAACTTTATTTTCCTTTTCCTTTTTTTCTCTCTCAATACTTTATTTTTGTTCGCAAAACTTTTTTTTTTCTCTCAATACTTAATTTTTCGTGTGCAATACTTTATTTTTGTTTGCAAAACTTTTTTTTCTTTTGCAATACTTTATTATTTTGCAAAACTATGTGGCATTATTTTGACTCCATAGGCCTCCACTCTCTCCGAGTGCCGAGGAATCAGGCGCTAGAGCAGCTGTAGAGCCGCCGCAGATAATAAACAATATATTCTCTGTCCAATCCCTTAGAAAGTCTTCCGGGGAAGCGACGGAAAACGCAGGTCCCCCTGCATTGTGAGGAGTTCATAAACAGAGCCGCTTTCCGTACCAAACACGAACGCCATTGTCTCCGGCATCACGCCTTCGCCACTTAACAAAAGCGGGGACATCACAAAGGGAAACACCTATTCAGATGTAAATGCTCATTTCAGCCATCAGACATCAAAGCGTCTCTTCTTTTTATATTCTTCCGTTTGCTACATTAGGAAGCAGGAGTGTAATCATCTTCATTTCTTCTCGTTTGCTTTTGTGTCTTGCGGCTTTTTGTGTATGGAACGTGGTGGGTGGCGCAGCAAACAGTCCTCAGACTTCATGCGGTTCAGCAAAATGGAAAGAAGTCATTTTTTTGAGTGATGTAAAGCAGTTCCTGAGGAAAATAAACAGAGAACAGTAGGTTGCATTCAATTGAGGTAGGCTGCATGCAGAAGGGGGCTTTCTGGGCTCAGGGCTGCCAGGATGCTGCGTTTTGCTCCGCTGGGCCATAGCTCAGAACCAGAGGAAAGGGGAATCGAGCGAGTTTGTGAGTGTTCAACTCTCTCGCTCCCTGTGACAGGTGGGATCCTAACAGGAAGTGCGGTGGCGGTCACTTCCCATAAATCTGCCTCGGCTGGCTTCAGATCTGACAGCTGGCATCATGCCCTTTCCTCTTCATTTATTTGACTCTCTCGGCTCCATGTTGCATCCTGTATTTTGAGTACTGGTGATTCACAAAATATCAAATGTACTTTAATACCAAACCCATACTAAAATATAAAAAATATAGCTTTTTCTTTTGAATAAGAGCAGTCAATCAATTCACAACACAAATACAGGTGTGCAGTCTGATAATTGACAGTAATATCCTGAAAGAGCTGAAAGATGGCGCTGTTTTGTTGTTATTTCCAGTGAGGGTTGTAGGCTAGTCTTTACACGGCAAAGCTTTTTTCTTTCACAGCACACATTATATATATATATATATATATATGTATGTATATATATATTCAGAACGTAACCGAATAAGTTTGAACAACAACAGTCACAGACTTTTTGTGATGACAAATTGCTTTGTGATGCTTTTCAGAATAATTCAAGCCATTATATTTGACCTTTTATTACTTCTTGTAAATTTTTCCCCTAAATTCAGTTTCAGTGTTGATTTGCAGGTCTCGTCATTTGTTTATTTCATAATGTAAATGTTTCTATCCTATTACAGATTATTTACTTGAATAATTACCTGAGAAATGTGAAAAGCAATTTTTAGCACTTACATTGTATTTTAATAACACAATATTACATTTTTATAATCACTTTTACATTTTTATATAAAGCGTGTTCAGTAACATATTAACTTTTGCTGTGGAATTTTACTGGTATTTTTATCGACTACTAAAAAAAGGAATACGTTTACTGAATGTCCTTTATATTTTCGACATGTCATTGTGACTATTAAAATTTAGAGGGCAAAAACTTTGCTGACCTTTCAGTAACTATGCAGGTTGAGAGAAATGATAGTGAGAGAGGGGAGAAGATGAGGTGCATTGAGAAATTTCCCTGGGGGCAAGAACTGCTCTGAATATCTGGCGTATGACCAAAACTTAACAGAGCTCTGCATTTGGCCCATGTCATAAATAAATTTCCCCTCTGTCTTGCAGATGGCCTGGCCGCCCTGTCGTTCTCCATCAGCTCGCTCACCTTGATTGGCATGCTGGCAGTGATCACATACACGGTGAGTGGCCAACAGAGAATTGGTAATGGTGGGTGGTTACTTGTGCCCCATCGATTTGCATGTGCTTACGAGGGTTGTGCAAAGAGACTGCTCAGCACTGTCATAGGAATGCACTTTTAGACATAAAAGGGATATTTGTGTCCACAATATAAAGTGTTGTCACAATTTCATTCTGTTTGTAACTTCTTTTACATGAATTGTTTAATTTTTGTAGCACTAGTGTCACCAAACTGGAAAATTGCAAAACTGCTTCATTTGTAATAGGCTGAATAAACTGATAGCCCTGCCCCAAACTCACATCATTGGTTGAACCAATGTTGCAATGTCAGGTTGGATTGGAAGGTCAAACAAACAGCTATGTTTTAACACTGACAACTAGTAGAAAGTGATTATTGCATTTATAGATCAGGGCAGGGGCCATATTCACAAAACATCTTAAGGCTAAAAGTAGCTCCTTACTTGCCAATGTTGGATAAATAATGGGTGTGTAAGTCCTAATTTAAGGACTCCTACATTTTTGCTTTAAGAGTATTTCACAAAGCATGTTAGTGCGCACACCAGCTCCTAAATCTGTGAAAAGTTTGTGGTAGTCAAGAGCAATGACGGCTGGTGCTAATCATATTTTGGGGCTGTTAACTATGACTTTGGCCTCAAAAATGTTCAATTCGCAATTTCAATTTGCAACAAATCACAAACAGTCCTAAAATGGCTGTTGCCGGCAATCTGCCTGAGCAATTCGTCCAAAGACACTGTCCACTATTCAGCCAAAAGGCGATAAAGCCATGGGTGCTGAGGCTTTTCTTCATAAATGCAATAAACATTTTGATTTATAGATTTTAATCTCCAATGACATAACATGAAGGTTCATTTATGTACAGGCTAAATGCGTTGAATGATGGAGAATAAAACATTGCAGTCAGGTTGTAAATAATGTCCCATCATCTGCGCTGATAGTCTTGTGGGCAGCTCGGGTGACCCGATTTTTGAGTTCTGCTAATGGACCTTCTTGATCCTGTCCCGGCTTTCTCTCTTCCACTACGCTTCCTGTCTACTCACTGTCCTATCATAATACAAAGGCAAAAACAGCAAAAATAAATATTTTTCCCCTGTCTGAGGGGAGCCTCCAAGCTCGGAATTTAGCCAAAACCCAGAGTATAGGAATAGGAACCAGCTGAGAGTGAGGAGTTGGGGTGGCAGAGGGATGCAGAAAACTGTCTGTGATTATGTGATTCGGGCTATGTGTATATATACCTCCTCTTGAGCGGATTAGATAGACCATTTGAACATACTCCTCCTAAACTTTGTTTATAAAACGTCATTTGTCGCATTCTCTTGAGATGCAGACATGTAAGAGGCTGACAATTAGCTGAACATATACAGTACTTGTCATCCATAGCAACGAGGTCAACCAAACCATTTCTCTTAGCTTAAGACTCCCTATTCTTTAGTAAAAGTTGGTCTCAACAGCTTTGTGAATATGTTTAGAAGAAACTTAACTAAAAACTTTACTGCTGTTTAGGAGAACTCTTAGTGATAAGATAAAATGTTTTGTGAATACGTGTATGCTGAAGTGGTTGTTGGCTTACCTTTGATGGTGGAATCCAGATGGGTCTTCACGTGTAGGTTTCTTGTTTGATAGAAACACCACCTGTCTTTGATTGTAGTCATCCTAGATGATGAAGCGGCCCCTCAACATTAGAAATGTTTTGTGATTCTTGTGTTTTGGCCTGCAATCGCTCAAAATGACACACTGTCATTTTTCACCGATGTGTGTGGATGTGTGCCTGAGACGTCGGTGTGATGTATATGCCCTGTTATCTCTCTCCTATTTATATATCTGAGCCTGAAGGCCATTAATAAACGCCCGTATTCTGATTCCTTCAGCATACTGTAGCTGTTCTATTCGGATAAGATAAATTGATTGTACTGTAACACTTGTTAATGTCATCCATTTTTCATCACCAACATCATGAGTAACCGGGCTATGAGAATCTCTGCTTTATTAGGGATTGAAAAGAATGAGATGAAATATCTTTGAATGTGGCACACAATTAAATTATTTGTTTTATATATAAATATTCAATTAGAAATAAATTACCATTTTCAAGGCACAAGTAGTCATTTTTGCAGTGAAATCGAAATTGGAATTGATCATTTTAAACTTGTATATTGTTATATTATTTGTAATATTATAAGTATTATTAAACAGCTATATATTTACAGCTTGACATTAGCACCCACCAACCCGCCAAATACAGGTGTATTTCAGCAGTGGTGTGTAACGCAGTCACTCCTACCAGCCACTTTGGAGGGTTGAATTTTAGATACAATATATTTACATTTCTCAAATGTAGTCTTTTAAAAGGGCATCTGAAATAATAAACTAAGTGCAATGTAGTGTTACACATCGATACTTAAACGCTTCCAATACTCATTTTCGCAGAATAGATACACAATACCCACTGCACTTGCTTTCTCATCTCTCCGACAGCGAGTTACACACAAACCTGCCTCCTTTCACTCACTCGTTTAATTTGCTCCGGATGAAAATGATTGGTGTGGCTTGAATTTTGGCATGGGATTGCACGTATTGTGCATAATTTTACTCATTCCCACAGATTTTGTGCTTGTGCACATAAAGCCTAGCCTGGCTCCGCCCTCCTACGTACTTCTGCTCAGTTTTCATTTTCCTGCAGTACTCCGTCTGTGATTGCGGTATATTCTCTGGTTTTCTCCGGTCAAATTTGAACCGGTCCAATTAGCGAACAGAGGGAGTGGCTGAGAACGATGACGTTGTTGTCGTGCGCTAGTTTGAGATGACATACGTCACGACCAAACGTTAACGATTGGTTATGGCAGATCCAGAGTGGCTCTGGGCAAATCCAATAGTTTTACACTTTAACAGAGTACCCGCCTTCAAGGAAGTAAACGCTTGTCAATGGAGAGTGGCCAGACTCTCTGTACAAATTAAACGTACGAGAGTCTGGTAAGACCAGGCTACATAAAGCCATCTTGAGTTAATTTTCAATGCCTTATTGCATTTAAACAGTCAAGCACATGCAAAATAATGTCAAAATGCTGGTCTTGATGAGTATTTACATGAACACAGTCAGTTAAGTGAATGTCTTAAGTGAATGCTAGGTTTTTGTGCATCAGGCCTTAAGGTGACAGCAGCTGGGTCATTAATGTAGTAGAAATGTGAAATTATTTTTGAATTTGGTGCCTTCTAGATTGAGAAAACACAGAAAATGTATTTTTGTCTCATGGGGATGATAGACAACAATTCCCAGAACGCACTGCTTCACTGCCCTACTCTAGGCACGGCTAGTCGGCTACTGGGTTACTGGATCACTTGCCCACCGTGTTCATTTTCAGAAAATCAGTTCAGTTAGAGACACTACAATTAAAAACTGAACGTGTCTGTTTGATATAATGCGAGTGAGCCGATTGAGCGTCACGGCACAAACGCAGCAGGATCGGATTACATTCATCACATGAACTGAGGTAATCGCGGGATTCGCGGCTACATTCACAGCGCGTGATCAGTCTGGCACGTGTTCAGTTCATGTCTTTGGAAGCTTAACTGTAATAGGAAGTTCATTTTAAAACTTAAAACACTCACTTTGCTCTCCACCACTCCGTTTACATGAATCTCCGCAGCTCCGCGAGCCGAGTGCTGTGAGTGTGATGTTGAAAACGTGGAAATAGCACCCTCTGCTGGTTGTAGTCTTTAGCCTCTGGACAAATACTCCTCCAATGACACAAAATGATGATATTTGCGTCATCGGAGGAATTTTTCCAGAAATATAATACATAATTCTCTCGTCTCAGGGTCATATGAGGGGGGAAAGTACGATAATTTGAATATACTCCTGGGTTTCTACTGATACAAAGCTTAATGCTAATCGCTGAAGTAACCCTTTAAAATATCTATATGGAAGATTTTCCCCGTGGTATCAATAGCCTCTTTCACACAGCAATCCCGGTAAACTGCTAGAAAATGACCAGAATGACTTTACCGGTAAGTACAAAAATACGCTGTTCACACAAGCAACGGCATTCTGGCTTTTTACCGGTAAGAGACCGTTCACACATAAGCAGCAAAATACCGGTAAATTCTGTGATGTCGGTCATCGGAAGTGCTCTTTAGAAGCAGCGCTGTTGTCTTAATTCGCCCGCACGGTAGGAAAAAGCACTTTAGTTTTACTATCTGTTCAAACATATTTTGACGTCTGAGTGACAGGCGTAATGGTTGATCAAAACACGTCACTTGCATAATAGTATCCAACTGCAGAGCCGCAGCGCTGAAGAATGGAAAAGAAGGCTGGGTCTCGAACGTGACATGTTGAAAGAGCTGCGAGATGCGGCCCAACGGTCAAAGTTGATCATTTAGTGCATATTTAAGCTATTGAATTATTAAAAAGCTTTCTGTAAACAGCACGGAGTAATCACGTCATCTCCATAAGGGTTGTACTTATAATTGGCCCAAAGCAGACTTCTTACATCAGCACGTTCTCACATCCAGTGAAATTGCCGGAAGGTCCTGTTCACACGTTATCTCTTACCGATAATTTACCAGTAAAGACTATATGTGTAAAAGGGGCTATTGACAAAATTGTGGACAGTGAAAATGCTGAGTGGCTAGTAACTTTGGAAAACCACTTGCTACAGTGGCTGGTGAGCAAAAAAGTTAATGTCAAACCCTGATATGGTTTGATTTTTATCAATTCTCACTATTAAATAACTGTTAACTACGACTTTTGCCTCAAAAATCTCCTAATTACTGCTTATCAATAGGCAGTAAGGTAGTTGTTTAGGCATTGGATTAAGGGATGTACAATACGGTCATGCATAATAAGGCATTAATATGTATTATTAATATTATTATTAAGTACTATAGTTCACTTTTGGGTTACAAAGTTTTGGGTTACACTGTTTTTCTCATATTTAGGGCTTTTGAGGTGCTTGTATTAAAAGGTTTGACTATTTTCAGAACGCTACAAGGTTGATAAGGCTCCCTGTCTGACCTTGTGTTGTCAGAATCTCGGAGAGTGGCTTATGGAGAAAGAAAGTCTCCTAGTGCGCTCTTGTTTTTGATCTTCTCGGATGTGGTACAGAGACTCAGAATCAATCAAAGATTCCTTGTCAAACAGCAGGGTTCACTCACTCAGGCTGTTCTTATTGCGCTTTCTCTTTCCTATTGTTTCTTTTCTCAGCTCTCCTCCCCTTCTACACCAACCCTCAAGAAAGATGCCGAATCACCCATCCTCCCCAATCCCATCCTCCTCAAGTTTCCAAGGCGATGGGTGATTTATCATACCGGCCTATGTGTTATTATTATGCATGATTAACCTAATGGAGTCTAAGTGATGGGCGCCGTATGCAGCAGCAGTGTTGTCCGGGCTGGGCAGGTTAATTTATCACTGCACTTTGAGCCAAGGTGGCCACTTGCTCTTAATTCAAACGACTGGCCGAGATGTAAACTCGTAATGACAACACCACGGCCGACTGCGCTTCAACTAAACGCTAAAGCAAGCAGTTCAAACCTTCAGCACTTGCTGTTTTTGGCCAACATCACACTTTGCTGAGCTACTGGGAAATTAATATTCAACCTAAGCACATACAAACAGGAGCCTCAGCTTGTTAATAAGCCTCTGAAGTGCCATATGGTCAGGGCGGGCGAAGCTAACTTACCTATCCGATGCTTGGATGGCCAGCTCTCAAAAACAATCATGCTGGGAGTTTTAATCGTGCTCTTTAAGTGCAACAGCATGACGTTGCAAAAGTTTGGTTATTTCAGGCTGTTTGGGGGTGAATCACTTATTTAGGAAAATACAGAAAAACTCCTTCTAGGTAAATGTTGTTTGTTCTTTGAACTGTAGAAAGCGGTTTTGCACTTGAAACACTTTTTATTTCCTGCACAATGGCTCATGTTTTGTTTTAATCCTCGGAACAGTGAATTCAAGCATTTTCACACTTCTTTTAAACTTTCTGCCAACGGTTTTTCACATCTTTCACATCACTACTATTGTGTACAGTCAGTTCTGGCCACTTTATTTTAAACGTTTCCCATTGGTGATCTCCAGTTACTTCACCTTGAACTCATCGTCACCTCTTCTGTGTTTATCGTCTGAAAGAGTCCTTCTTTGTGACACCTTCATGTACTCATACACGCTTCTTTGTCCTGCTCGAAGATGCCGTTTCAAGAAGCCTTTATCACCCTCAATGTTATGAGGTGCAAAAGGGTGTTTTATGCTTGATCAAGCCCCATTCTGCTTACAGCGATTCATGACCTCCCAAAGTCTAAAGCGGTTCCTGTGCTTGAGTGGTTTTAGACATCAAAAAAGCCACTTGCATTCTCACTTGAACCCATTTAAGATCCTTCATTGGCTAACACAGATGCCCAGGTCTTATATCAAGCTGATTTTGCTGCTGGTGTGACGTTACAATGAAAATTATTGACACGCTGACTTTTTAATGTGCATGTAATATTTGCATATGCATATGAGCGTATATCACGGCTCTTTGATCTGCTTGACCGTGGGCCGTCTCGGTCCCTGTGCTGCGTGACACAGTGGTGATTTAAAAGTCTGGCTGGCGTGCTGACGTTCAGCCCTGGAGGGCTTCTCTCCCTCTTAAATCTGCGGTGCAAAGATGCTGATTCCCAACGAGAGGGTGACCGCATTCATTTCCACTGATTTAATCATAGTGCTGCAAAAATGACCTGCGACTGGCGAGACAGCCTCTCCCTCCTTCCCACCGTCTCGGTTGCATCCAAGGGGCCACTTCAAACAACAAATCCCACAATTTTAATTTTCTCATTTCTCTCCAATCTTCCATACAGCTTCTTTTTCCATATCAATCCTATTCATGAGATTCTTGAAACAGAACAGTGTTTTCTTTTGTCTTATTTTTTAAATAGTTCAGTCACTTGTTTGTTGGTTGTCTATCCATCCATCCATCATTCTGTTGTCCCATCCATCCGTCCGTCCGTCTGTCCATCCATCCATCCATCCATCGTTATGTTGTCCCATATACATCTATCAATCTGTTGTCCCATATACATCCATCGTTCTGTTCTCCCATCCACCTATCGTTCTGTTGTCCCATATACATCCATAGTTCTGTTTTCCCATATCCTTCCATCCATCATCGTTCTGTTGTCCCATATACATCTATCAATCTGTTGTCCCATATACATCCATTGTTCTGTTCTCCCATCCGCCTATCGTTCTGTTGTCCCATATACATCCATAGTTCTGTTTTCCCATATCCTTCCATCCATCATCGTTCTGTTGTCCCATATACATCCATCGTTCTGTTTTCCCATATCCATCCATCCATCATCGTTCTGTTGTCATATACATCCATCGTTCTGTTGTCCCACATCCATCCATCCATCCATCCATATATTCACCCATCCATCATTCTGTTGTCCCATATACATCCATCGTTCTGTTGTCGCACATCCATCCATCTATCAATCCACAGTTCTTTTGTCGCATATCCATCCATCCATCAATCCATCGTTCTGTTGTCCCATCCATCCATCCATCCATCTATCATCCCATCCGTCCGTCTGTCTTTCCATCCATCCATCCATTCATCATTCTGTTATCCCATATGCATCCATCGTTCTGTTGTCCCATCCATCTATCTATTCCACCCATCCATCTATTGTTCTGTTGTCCCATATATATCTATCGTTCTGTTGCCCCATATCCGTCCGTCCATCCATCTGTCCATTATTAAAATGTTGATTGTTCGTTCATGATACCTAATCCATTCTGTTATTGTGCTAGGGGCCAGTTGCACACAAACTGTACTGTTTGTTTGTTTGTTTTTTTAGCATTTTAGCTGGAACATTGTTTGGGCCAATCAGCTCCCAGAACCAGAGCTACAGTATGCGTTTTATCAAATGTTTTCGATATTGTATTCATTTAGTTTTAACCATGACAATTGACACAGATGTGTTTTTCCCGAACGCAACGTGCTCCACACCTGCCTGAGTGGTGTAAATTGACAGTTTTATATTTACAAAGCAACCGCAAATAAAATTAGCCCCTCATTTCCAGCAGTGTAACACGTTTGTATTTAATTTACAGACTACAAAGGGGACAGCATCTGGCAGAAGACCATTGCTTGATGCGTACTGAACTCTCTATACATCTGTTTGTGTTTTTTAGACTGTTTGTGTTAGTTTTACTTAGACTACGTGTCCTCATTATAGCATCGGACACTGAGGAAGATAGGGTTTTAATACAATAATCCAAGATTGATCTATTGATCATTTAATGGTGCATGTAACTTTAGTGGATGCTCTGATTAAATGATACATTTTTCATAATTTTAAATTTTTTCATCTTATTTCGTAAAATATGACCATATTCTTTTAAATTTATTTCAGAATGCCTATTATGAGATTCTTTTCAAAACATTACAAGTTCAAAATGTAAATTTAATTAAAAAAAAAAAAAGTTTAGCCTGCCACTTAAACCCACCATTATTCTTAAGAGTCATGGACATTTTCAAATAAATATACTTTTCTTCGTATATAAAATGTTACGTTATCTAGATGCAATTGTTGCATAGTCAAACCTATTTTATTTTGATTTCCAGTTTGTGAGCTAGATTTTTGTTGTGATTTTTCTTTTCATCTCCAATTGGGACAAAAAATATTTTAAATTATTCATCAGAAAATCTTGCTGAAACTGTTTTTTTTTTTTTTTAATTAGAAAGGTCTCAGGAAAGTCTTCAATTCATTGGTGAAAACAGTGTGGAAACCCTGGTAGAGAGTCCAGAGTATAGTAGTCTGCTTGGAATTTTTTTTTTTTGTGCAATGTCTGCTACATTGAAAAGTGTAAGGAAAGTCAGTAGAAACTCATAGTTTTGTGGAAGAGCGCTTACTTTTCCCATGCAGGCTGTTGAACAAAAGCATCCTTGTGTAAGAGGGTGTACGCCTCCACTTTTTCTTTCTTTCTCTCTCTCTCTCTCTCTCTCTCCAATCCCCACTTTCATCCCCTTCTCCTCCGATCTCCCAGCTGACAACCGCTATCCCTTCATCTTCCATCTCTACATATTTCCTTTTACTCTCTCTCTCTCTCTCTCTCTCTCTCTCTCTCTCTCTCTTCAACCTCCTTCTCAAACTATCATACTATCTCTCTCTCTCTCTCTCTCTCTCTCTCTCTCTCTCTTGTGCCTCAGGTCTTCTTTTCCAATCAGCACAGAACACACCTGTTTTTGTTTGGAGTGTCTCTTTTATTTTTCTCACGCTTGACGGACTGCAGGGGCGAGGAGGGCAGGAAAGAATGGAAAAGAGGAGGCGGAGGAGGAGGAGACGTCTCACCGGGGATGCAGGACAGATTCCTCTTTTATGAGGAGCGCTTGGTATTCGGGACATGGTCCGGCCTTTAAAGCCCTCTTGATTCATAGCAGTGGGTGTCACGGCCCATGGCGATGGTGTTAGGCAGACGTAATGTCGCTCGCGACGACGAGTTCTCCAGAGCACCTCACTTTCTCTGCTTTAAAAGCGTCTTCGGCAGAGGAGATAAAAAGGTCACCAGTGTTTTAGCCACCTTCTGTAGATCTAATTGTGCCGCTGACTTTTGTCAGCATTTTGATATGAAAGCTTTTGAAAATGGCAGAACCCCGCGAGTGAGAGTGCATTTTTTTTTCTTGTGGTGTGTGTGCACGCACAACCTGGTCTCTTTTATTCTCTGCCTGTATTGATTTGCCACTAGGAGAGTATTGAAGAAGGTCTTCATTTTTAATTAAAGTTCACAAAAGCCCATATTGCGAAGGCTAGCGGGCTTCTGACCTCAGTCTTTCTCTGCTCACTGCATGAGACCTGCACTTCCTAATGCTGAGAAGGGGGGAACAACTCATCGATGAGCTCAGGGTTTTGAAGTAACCTCTGATTTACAGCTCTCAAAGTCCAGGGTTTTATCATATTTCCCTACATGAGCACAGATATTTCTTCTCTGATGCATTTTACGTGAGCTCCGGCTGAGTGTCGTCACATGGGGGCACTGTTAAGCTGTGCATTTGTGGAAATCAAGCCGTACATCTCAAAATGGTTGCTGCATCCAAACACACACTCTCACACTCTTTTCTCTCTCTCATCTCCTCCTCTTCACCCTCATTGCACAGAAAACACATACATGGATTCAGTGGGCTTCTGAATGACACCATTTAGAAAGTGCTCTTTTATCAAGTGCCATAATGTATGGATGTAGTTCCCTTTCACAGGGGTACTTGGTGGCGATCGGTGGGACTCTTGGTGAAATTGTGATGACACTTTACCTGATAACTGTGAATGGTGTATAATTGGTCTTTAAAGCCCTTTCTTTCTCCGTCAGGCGTACGGAATGTCCGTCCTGCCACTGAATCTGATTAAAGGCACACGCAGCATCCTGTACGAGCGGCTGGAGAACACAGAAGACACAGAGGAGGTGGAGCACCAAATAGACAAGCTCAAAGCCAAGGTCTGTGTGTGTGAACTGAATTCAGATCGGATCATCCTTTGTTTAGGATGAGCCCCTGTCCTTCAGGTCAGTGGTTCTCAGCTGGTGGGTCTCGACCCAAAACTGGTCAACAGATGCAAATAAAGAATGAAACTGATCATTAAATAAAAAAATAGATAGATAGATGGATAGATGGATAGATTGATGAATGCCGTGTCTTACGAAAGTATTCATACTTATTTTTAATTTAATTAATTTTTTTACATTTTGTTTTGTTGCTGCCTTATGTTAAACTACTTTAAATTACTTTTTTCCCCCACATCAATCTACACTCCATACACCAAAATGACAAAGAATAAAAAACAGGTTTGTGACCACTTTGCAAATTTCTTCAAAATGACTTTGCAATTACATTCATACCCTTTTTCTTGGACACTTGAAATTTATCTTGGGAGCATTCCAATTTCTCTTGTAGATGTTACTACACTTTGAGTGGAGTTAACCTGTGTCAAATTCAATTGAATGGGTATGATTTGGAAAGGCTCACACCACTCTAACACACCTCTCTAAAAGCTCTAACAGAACAAAAACCAAGCCATGAGGTCAAAAGAATCTCTCTGTAGAGCTCAGAAACAGGATTCTGTCAAGACACAGAACCAGGGAAGACTATAAAACGTTTCTGCTGCATTGAAGGTTAACAATAGCATGTAGCCTTCATAATCCTTAATGGAAGAAGATTGGAACAAGCAGGACTCTTCCTATAGCTTCCAAACATAGCACTCAATAGAGAAGGGCCTTGGTTAGAGCTTATGGTCAATCTAGTTGAGCTTCATGATCATATATGGAGTTGAGAGGAACTTACAGAAGGACAAACATCACTGCAGTGGTCACCCTGTAGCCCAAGACTGGTTGCCCACTGAAGCTAAGCAGGGTTGAGCCTGTTTAGTACCTGGATGGGAGATTTCCTGGTAAAACTAGGTTGCTGCTGGAAGAGGTGTTAGTGAGGCCAGCAGAGGGTGCTCACCCGTTGGTCTGTGTGGGTCCTAATGCCCCAGTTTAGTGATGGGGACACTATACTGTCAAAAAGCACTCTCGTTCAGATGAGATGTTAAACTGAGGCCCTGACTCTCTGTGGTCGTAAAAACATCCCAGGATGTCCTTTGGAAAAAGAGTAGGGGTATAGCACTGGTTTCCTGGCCAAATTTGCCCATTGGCCTCTGTCCATCATCATGATCTCCTAATCATCCCCATATATATATATATGAATATATATATATTCATATATTCATATATTCATCACTCTGTCTCCTCCCCACCAATAAGCTGATGTGTGATGGGCGTTCTGGTGCAATATGGTTCAGTGGACCTCAGTTCCAAGCATTACGTATGGAGGAAACCAGGCACTGCTCATCACCTGCACAATACCATCCCAGCAGTAAAGTGTGATGGTTTTAGCAGCATCATGTTTTTCATGCAGCAGAAACCTGGGGACTCGTTGGGGTAGAAGGAAAGCTCAATGCAGTAAAATATATAGATAGCCTTAATGAAAACCTAGTCCAGAGTATTCAGAACCTTGGACTACACAGAAGGTTCACCTTCTAAAAGGACAATGCACACAAGCACACAGCTAAGACAGTGCAAGATTGGCTTATGGACAGCTCTGTAAACGTCCTTGAGTGAGCAATCGAATGCCATCCTAGGTGTTAATGACATTCTTCTTTCAGACGAATACAATTGGAGTTATATAAAAAAAAATGTCCTGACTCTTCAAAGCTTTTTAATGGCACTGAATGGAAGTCCAAAATTTGAAGCCCCCCCAAAAAGTGCATCAATCAATTATAAAAGTAATTCACACATCTCCGGGGGGTTAATAAAGGCCTTCTGAAATGAAGCAATGTGTTTGTGTAAGAAAAATTCATATTTAACACATAAAGTAAAATATCTTCCCCAGACCACCTTCTGTATTCAATTTACGGAAAAAGCATAACTGATGCGATGATGACGTTGGACGTAGCGTAAGCATTTTGAACTGCAAGAGGCGTTATGTTTTCTTTGTAAGTTAAATACGGAATGTGGTCCGCCACATTTAAATATGGATATTTTTCTTACACAAACCCATCATTTCACTTCAGAAGGCCTTAACAACCTTTACTTCATGGCCCCCGGAGCCGTGTGGATAACTTGTATTTGTCTGAAAGAAGAATGTCATATACACCTAGGATTGCTTGAGGGTGAGTAAATTATGGGATCATTTTCATTTTTGGGTGAATTATCCCTTTAGTACTGATTTAAGGGTTTGAATACTTTTGCAATGTACTTATTTCAGGTTTTCCTTTCTAATAAATTTGGTTCATTATGGTGTATGGGGTGTAAAAAAAAAGAAAGAAAGAAAGTATAATAGTTTAACATTATACAGCAAGGATGCATTGAATTGATAAAAAGTGATGGTAGTGTTTTCAACATTGATAATAATAATAATAATAATAATAATAATAATAATAATAATAATAGTCCTAGTGTAGTTAGGATTGCAAAATCAATAGGCTTAAAGACTTTTAAAAGGATGAAGAAAACACAAATTCACACCCATGTCACTTGGTTGAACCAAGACCAAAAAGGTAGAGGTCTGCATGGTCAGGTTATTTTAGTCCCTCATCCACATTAACCATGAACAGAACTGCACAAATTACAAGAAAAAAGACCCAGACCACATTACTCTAGCAAACAAACCTATAACTGTAACAGTAGGGTACATCATTTAAAGTGCCTAGTTTCTATTTTTGTTTTTGGAGTCTCCTACAACAGGTTTACATTCATCCAAGGTCAGAAAACACTTTGTCTCATAATATACATTTCGCATCACCTAATTTCTCAGTCTTAAACAGTCACTGATCTAGATAATAACTTGATTGCTCATCATCGCATTCTAAACTGCCATCAGGCGGTGAATCCACCGGAAGTGTTCGAGCGGCCATCTTACTATTCCCTCCCGACAGAGGGCAGCATTGACGTACAGCCAAAACATAGAACTAAAATCGCACAATTTGCAGCATATCAGTCTCACAGGATTTGATTCACGATATATGTATGTAAATTAATATGTTCTGTAATGTTTTTCGGAGTCATATATTGAAATCGTTAATGTGGGTGTGTCTACTGCACACTCCGTCTGCCGACACAGGTAACGTTAACGTAACTGAACTAAAACTAAATAGATTTCTTTATATAAGTTATGCTAAGTAACGTAATTATGGAGGAAATATTAAACATTAACGTATTTATGTGTTTAGCTTCAGAAATTGATTCGATTAGCTTACAATTAATATTAATACAAGCCTCTATATTGCACTACATTGTATTACAATTCAAAGTTTGTCATGCAGCATCTCGGAAATAAAGCAGTCGGCGTTATCTGCCTGAATACGTTGATGTGTGTATTTTATTTCCTGATTGAGCAACATCTATTTCAGACTCTTGACAACGCAAATTTATGCCATTCACAGTTTCCTTATGAGTTACATCATGAGTATTATTCCATGTAAGTGTTATGTATGCCATGTTGTTGAATTAAATATTTATTTAATCATCGTTTTAATCATGAACTGCTTTACAAAGTATTACTGTTAACGAAATCATTGTTGAAACATTTGTAGTTAGCCGTATGATTAAAACAATACTAAAACACAACATAAATCCATAAACACAAAAGTACAAGACGATTTCAGGTTACAAGGCATACATCTTTGTTACGATTTCAAAATGCATGCTTTGACATTTGTAATATACGCTGAAGTGTCTTGTTCGCAACCCGAGCTGATGTTCACTACTGTAATGAATGAATGTAACTTTTTAATAAGCAGGGGAAATTCCTTTAAACGGATATGCTTAGGACGTTTGTGTTGTAAGCACGTACAGGGAAACTTCAGATATAAAAACGGTCTCCTTAGGCAATGTTTTCTCAGTAAAATCATATTTCCTGTTGATTCAATAGAACGTGAGCTTACTAGGGAATACCAATATGACGGCGCAGCGGCTTCACTTAATATGACGTCATGAGCAATCCAGTTCATTATATAGATCAGTAAAAACAGTCTGTTTGAAGATTCAGTCTCTCAAAACCCCTCCTTTCCGAGAGCCTACTCTGCTCTGATTGGTCGACTGCTTACAGCACATGTCAGAAACGAAACGCCCATTACCATAACAGGGGCTTCCTCAGAGCTTGATATACAGTGACAAGAACAGATGGCGTAAGTTTGTCCAAAACAATTCCAGCAAGAGTCCTTCTTTTGAAGTGCATGCAAAGTGGATTTACAACACTGAAAATGTCAACAACACAAACTGAAACAGTTTTTGAGGACGGGTCAAAGTAGACGTTGTTCATGGGCAGCCAATAAAGACCATAGGGTGGCATTATGCACATCTGTTACATTGTTTCTTATGTTTGTAACAGGAAGTGAGACTGAAATTGCTGACGACTCATTTCAGCAGTTCAGAATTGATTCTTTCTTTGAGGAGACAATAACTTTATTTGTTGTGCTCTTTGAAACTTTGCAGACCTTTCACATTCACAAACAGCTATATTACACACTGCATGAAAGGTAATATTCGAAAAAGCATAATTGGGACGCTTTAATTACATTATAAATGCAAACGTGGATAAACAATGGTTAGTGCCAATTTCAGCTTTCTGTGATAATTTATAAAAATCAAACCATCAAAATTCAAGAGGCGTATTGAATTTGAAACCAAACACTCTCACTATAAAAACGATATAATCCAGTGTACAATTAATTTTGTACTTTTCTCTTCAGTGTGCAGATGGGCGTCCTCTCTCTATGAGAGACCGGAGGAACCTCCAGGATCTTGAAGCCAAATTACATATGCTTCATCGACGGGGCCATCACCTGGAGATTGCAGAGAGGAACTGCTGCAATAAAGTGGGCTCTGCTCTCCGCCCCATGAAGGTGTGTTGAGTTTTGCCTCAGAATCACTTCATCGACTTTGTGTACCTGCCTTCTGTAGTTTCAAACTTGCACAAAATGAGAATGTGAGCGAGACTAAGGGTGCGTTCACACTTGTCATGTTTTGGTTCGATTAAAAAGAACCCTGGTGCGATTGCACGGTTAGTGCGGTTCATTTGAACATATGTGCCATCCCAACCCTGGTGCGCACCAAACAAGCAGACCGAGGCAGCTAAATAGATGGGTCTCGGTCTGCTTCCAAACGAACTCTGGTGCGGTTCAATTGATATATGAACGCACACGGACCAAAGACATGTAAACGAACCAAAAACAAGACGTGATGTCACAAGATGCGACGCTACATGCAATTCTGATCATGTAATTACTTTATTCTTTGATTTGAAAGGACATAATGTAAGCGTACCTGGTTCTTCTCATCAAAGGACCTCTGTTGCCCATTAATCGGTAAAGACGGCCGAACTGCCTTCTCTTTGCAGCAGATCTTCGTTTCTGCATACAACGGAGGAAATCATGGCGCTGTTTTGAATGTTTTGAACATTTTATGAGCTCTTCGTGAGTTCTCAGCTGGTAAAAATAAAACCATATGTACACGCATAAAATGGTCGCGTTTTTATCCAGCACACAGCATAATTTTGAACGTTCTGCTCCATTGCAAAATATACATCATAAAAGCAACTAATCAGGTTGTGACCGTATCCCTATGCCTTTGGTTTGGTAACTTTAGGTTCGCTGTTAAAAATGCCAGTGTGAACGCTAAACGGACCAGGACTAAATGCTTTGTTTTTGTTTTTATGTCCGGACCAAACGAACCGAACTACAAGTGTGAAACATAAATGTGACCCTAGACCACACAAGTCATAAGTTGCACAGGTATATTTGTGACAATAGCTAACAATACATTCTATGGGTCAAAATTATAGATTTTTCTTTTATCCCAAAAAATCAATAGGATATTAAGTAAAGATCATGTTCCATGAAGATATTTTGTAAATGCCTTACTGTAAATAAATATAAAACATTATATTATTAGTAATATGCATTGCTAAGGACTCCATTTGGACAACTTTAAAGGCAATTTTCTCAATATTTAGATTTTTTTAACCCTCAGATTCCAGATTTTCAAATAGTTGTATCTCGGCCAAATATCCTAACAAACCATACATCAATGGAAAGCTTAGTGTATAAATCTCGATTTAAAAAAATTGTCCCTTATGACTGGTTTTATGGTCCTAAAAACTCTGAAAATGATAATGCTGATGACTGTAACAAAGATTTTTTGTAAAATAATCTTTAATAGACTTTGCAGTAGTTCGATATCAGTGCTGCTATTTTTTTTAAAAGTTAGAAACATTTCAAATAGAAAAATACTTCAAATCATAAACAGCTGACTTCCCACACACGGACATATCCAGAGGTGACAGTTCTCTCTGATGGAGTAAGAGTGGCATTCGTAAGAGATTCTAAAGAGTCAAATGATGTCAGATCGAGTTCTGCTCTTTGTCAACTGCAATCCTCACCCTGTTGCACCACATTTATCTGAAATCATTCAAATGGGTTGCATTTTCTCCAAAGTGTTCAAAGTCATGAAATCAAAATTGACCCTGTTTTCTTCCGTGATGCATGGTTTTCATCTAAATGTTTTTTTCTGCATCTGAAACAACTTTTCTTTCCCTTTGATGTCAGTATCAAATAAGCTGTAAATTGCCAGTTTTTGTAATGTATTTAATTGAATGAAGGTTACTGCAATAATTGTAAATAACGATACATTTAGATTCTGCCTGCAAACTCTCATTCATTAAAAGATTCTCATTGGTTTTGCGATTTAAAAGTTTTCATGCTAAACCATCATAAAACTTTTATAGCAGTTTCATAAAGTGTGATTTACATGGATACGGTTGATATTTTTTCAAGCATTTTCATCATCTTGGCCCTATTTAATTGTTCAATTATTGTCACTATCTTTTCTTGGGTCTATCAAGTCTACTCTATGAAGGGGGAGGTGTGAAGGAAATTAATTTTCATGGTGATTTTGATGTAAGACGCACATTATGACTTTCTTTGAATGCCAACACGTATTCCCAAGAGAATCAAGAAATCCTTTGGTTTTTATCACCTTGGCACTAATTTGCCAAACTGAATAGGGTTCCCTCAGATTCTTAAAAAGTATTCAATTAGATTTTTTTTAATTTAAGGTCATAAAACGTCTTAAAAAGTCTTATTTTTTACTTATGAGAGGTCCTAAATTTTAGACAATATTTTTGACTTAGACATATTCAAATCCTTTACCAAATTAAAAATATCTACCGAATTGTTTTTTCTAAGAAATACATTTGAAACAAAATGTGTTTGGCTTATATTCAGGGTCTAGACTTTTACATGTCAATTATGGAATAATACAATACGTGTATCAGAGTGTAATGTTTAAAGATCACAAGCTCAAAAAAACTTAAAACGTCTTAAAAATGCTAACTAACATTGAAAGAAAAGCTTAGGATCTAAGAGCGTGACTGTCATGTTTGTGTGCCTTGCAGATGGGACCAAACGAATGTGACTTTAAAATGTAAGACGGTATACAGTTTTCATTTCTACTGTTAGTGAAGTATTGGTAGGCTAAATGGTTTTCACTATGATATGGATATTAGCCTATGATAGGCTAATTGCTTTTTAATTCAGATGGGCTACAGGTTATTTTTATGGTTTCTTTTTAATGTGATCGTTTGTACGTTTACCAGTATTTACCATACATTCAATACAACAATTTAATATGAAACATGAAAATATGCAATGAAAATTTCTTTATAAAATCAAATCTTTACAAAATACAAGATTTGGACTTTAAAAATACTTTTTCCAAAAGGTACATCTTGAAAAAGCGGGGTTGTCTTATAATCAGGGTCGTCTTATATTCAGAACAATAGGTAATTATCATGCGTATTTGTGCATATGTGTTTTATTTGTGGATTTGCTTGTTCGTGTGACAATTCACGTCATTTACGAGAGAGGAAGAGTGAAGTAGAAGAAAATGGGTAAATTTAAGTTCTGTTGAAAGCTCATTCTTTGTCCGTAGGGGTGTGCGATATGTACCGTCAATTGGCGGTTGTCCACTGCACTGCAAGGCAAGGCAAGGCTTGGCTCGCTTTGGCTCGGATTGCTTTTCCACTGCAGTTAGTACCACTTCAAAGTGGGTGGGATTATAGGCTGATCATTATAGTTGCACCGCCTCTACTGCCCTGACATCATCATAAATCCAGTGACAAATCAAATGATGCTGATAGTGATGATTCTCTCTGACCAATCAGTGATCTGCACCTGCAGTGTTAACACATCACATTTTAGTATCAGTATGGCTCGCTTGGAACCTCAAATGAGGTGGTACTAAAAAATTAACCAGGGGGAAAAATCCCCCAAAAGCGTACCATGAAGCGAAAAGCATCATTATTATGATGTTTAAACTATTGTTTTAAAGATGTGTGAGCTGACATTGAGTTTGTCGGTCACACTTTCACTGCGTGATGTATGCCCGCAAAATTCAAGTTACACAGGTATTTTTCCCCCGATTCGTTTTTTTTTATATCATATGATATAGTTATATTGCAATATCTCACGAGTCCCCAAATTGCAGCACAATTGCAAGTGCAATATTTATTTAAATGAAGAATAAGTTAACATTGTGATTTGCTTTTTAGATTCAGTATTGTCAATATATATATATATTTTTTTTCTTATATATCTCCAACAAAAATTTCAAAATGAAACCACAGCTGAACGGAGTCAGACAGCAAGGATTTTTTTACCGACTGAATCCACGTTTTGAATGAATCAGGTGAAGTGATGATTCAATGGCACATTCAATAAAGACGGTCATTTGCTTTGTTCCTGAATTAATCAGCGCTTAAACAAAGCGTTTGAATGAATGCCTCACTCAACTCCCTCATTAACACAGAGACTTGCCGCCACCTACTGGCGGTTTTAGTTTCATATTTAAAGTACCTTTCACTTAGCCTAGAAATCTAGACGCACACTAGCGGCAGAAAATCTACCTTTCACTTTCAGAAAAAAGGTACATTGCTGTTACCTGGGGCAGTACCCTAAGGTACAAAACCGAAAAGGTACTAATATGTACCTTTAAGGTACTAATACGCACTCTTAAAGTGCTGTTATGTATCTTTTAAGGTAATATGTACCATTTAGGGGTGAGTAAGGTACAAAGATTTACCTTTTCACTTTTGTACCTTAGGGTACCGCCCCAGTGACAGCACTGTACCTTTTTTTCTGAAAGTGTTTAATTAAAAAGTTAAAATTAGAAATAATTTCATGTTTAAATATTGATTTAAAATTGATCTCATAGCATTAGTTATACAATTTGTATTTGCAGTGTAAATATATCAATGCTACTTCTGATGCCACTTCTGTGTCAGAATGATTTAATTTGATTGGTGTTATTATTCTAATTGAATTTAATTTGAGTGTTAGAATTTGACAAAAAAAGGTGATACATACATCTAATAAGTTTAGGAAAAAGATGCCCATTTAAGGTGGCAAATATTGCCCCTTAATAAATATGCTAATTTCTGTCACTGCAATGAACTGACCACCGCATAGAATATGAATTATATGAATGTGTTTGTGGGTCATTGAGTACCAGCACAAAAACACACTCATCTAATTATTATCAACAATATCTGTTTACTCCCTCAAGTCAACAATATCGAGAGATCATTTTTGTCAATATTGCACACCCCTAATGTACCCCTAATGTACATTTTGATTTCTTCAGGTCTTAAAAAGCCTTACATTTGCCTTTAAAAAAATGAGAAGCAACTCTGCTGAACAACCACTTTGCTTGATGCCTTATTGCACCTTTTTTGTCCACCTAATGAAGCCTTTTTATAGATTAAATATATAATATTTATATATGCATTTGGCAGCTCTTTTTTTAAATGTGATTGCTCACTGGGAATCAAACCTATGACCATGGTGTTGTTAAATAATACGGTAACATGCTCAGATGATGTTAAAGAATATCCTGGCTGTTCTTTTTAATATAATAATGTAAATGAGGACTGAAGCTCAAGCTTAAAAAATAACAAAATATGGGTGAGTAAATGATGACAGAATTTTTCATTTTAGGTGAACTGTCCTTTTTAATATACATATGGTGATTCACAAAATAGCTGTGATGTCACAAACCTCTATGTAATACGCCTGCATTCCTTTAGTCTATCTTTTAAATGTTTGCCGTCTTCCATTCACTTGCTGGTTTTCAAATTCTTTGCATCGTTTCTTCTCCCAGCATGCTGTGCACCAGAGGGGTTCCTTGTTTCCGTCTTTAGCGGCCCACTAGCAGCAGACAAGAGCATGGCACTCTAATGATAGACTCCAGACTCTATTTATACTTAAACTAGGCTTGAGATTTACTAATTTTCCCACAAGAGCTTGAGGGGAAACGCATACTGAGAGAAATCTGTCTGGCAAACGTCTCTCTCCGTCAGTCTCTGCGCCTGGTTTACGCCGTCACGTAGTTCCGTGAGTGTTGCGTGCGCTTTAGCTTAGCATTTGTTGCTTACAATCTTTGATTTACAGTGAAAGTTTACCGATTTAATGCAAAGGTTTTTATAGCACTCAGATCTGTTCGAGGTCAACATCTTCTCTTCATATCTTCCAAGGGCCATTTTCACTTCACGCTTCCTGCAGCGAAGTCTCACATGTACTTGTAGTTGTCGTTAACACAACATGTGTACTGATATTCAACACATTTCTCGTCGCAGTACGCCTTCCTGTGAGAGCCAATGACATTGCGCTGTGGAAAGTGAGGCCCAGTGGGTAGTTTGTTAACTGGAGCATGGGTGGTCTGATGGGGCGATTTGAGACGTGCGAGTCCCTGCTGATGATTTTAGATAAATTCAGCTGTCAGCACAGACTAATAGATCGCACACACATGCCTATACACAAACACATGAACACACACTTCTATTACCCTCTAATGTGGACCCGGCAGATGTGATTGATTCCGTTAAGAGAGCAGGTTAATTGACCTAAATTCTGTATCAGATTGATTGATTAACTTTGATTGATTTTAATTATTGTGTTTACCGTTTCATCTTCAGTGGAAATTGGTTTGGAAAATTGAAAGTGGTGTATTGGAGGTGCTTAGGTATTTTAATGAGGCCCGAGAAGATGAAACACAACACTTCCTATGCAAATTGCATGTATTTCCTCCCTTTGCGACAAATAATGAGCACATTGAATCTATATTGCATGCTTTACGTATAGTCCTAATGGCGGTTTGCTTGTAACCAAAGAGCTATAGTAGATGTACACGGTGTTTCACACGTTAAAGAGGTTTGCACATTAGAACCCAGCAGGACCCGGTATGACGGCAGTGGCAGGTGGTCCCGAGCCCAATTATAAAATGAAATAAACCTGTTTATGAAGCCTGAGCGGGTGTGATACCTACAGAGGCTTTCATTATCATTCAAAGGATATAAAAAAAAATCTCTCCCGTAATGCACTTTCAGACTGATAAAGCAGCCCTTGGCAAAGCTCAGAGCAAGGACGATTATGAACCGGGCCAATCTGACCAGGGGCAACTGACTGCCAGGGCCTTGAGCAGTTCACTATGGTCCAACATGCAGAAACAAGCCACTGCAGAACAGAGCATGAATGTGCGCACAGTGCAAATTAACAAAGAAATGAGAAATGTTCTCATACTGAACATTTTATAGCTGCTCATTTACATATTTGATGTTTTCGCAGTCACATATTGCATCTTTATTTCTCATGTTTGTGATTTTTTTTTTTGTACATGGCATCTGAGTAGAGGACATAGGAGGAACATTTCAAACATGTTGACATGTAACCATATGTAGGTACCATCTTAAAGGGACTTAAAACAGGCCCAGTTGACTTCAGGTAGCTGTGTATTGAAGTCTGTGGTTTTGCCGTTTAGCTGAAGGCGTGCTGAAAAATGAATTGCTTGATGCTGTAACTTTTTTTGTTATTAATGTACTCCTTTCTGTAAAGTTAAAGCTCTGGCTGTCACGTTTATTACGGCTATAACTGCGAGCGTGTATTATTGGTATTACATCAACAGCTTGAGACATAAATTCCTAATATACACTTAGAATAGCTCCAGCTGTGTTCTAGCATCACTAATAACTCGCAGTCGCATTCGTTTGAATTAGTTATAGATTATGTCTCGGAGGCAGATTCACGCTCATTTACAAATCTATGTTCTCGCTACAGTTTACAATCTGTCATATTTTTCTTGAGGAAAATGTGTGTCCAATGCGAATGTCACTTGCTTTGCTGGTTATTCATAAGTAGGCAGAGTCGGTATTAGCATTGCGGTCTCAACATGGCTAATTTTGTAGTTTTAGCATAAAATGATTTTAGTGAATGATGGATGGATGGATGGATGGATGGATGGATGGACGGATGGGAAAACAGAATGATGGATGGATGATGGATGGATGTTTATTTATAGAGATGGATGGATGGATGATGGATGTTTATATAGATGGATGGATGGATGGAAAACAGAACAATAGATGGATGGACAAATAGATGAGAAAACAGAATGATAGATGGGAAAACAGAATGATAGATGGGAAAACAGAATGATGATGGATGGATGGATGGATGGAAAACAGAACAATGGATGGATGGACAAATAGATGGGAAAACAGAATTATGTATGTATTGATGGATGTGTAAATGGATGGATGAATGGGAAAATAGAATGTTGGATGGATGGACAGATAGATGGGAAAACAGAATGATGGATGGGAAAACAGAATGATGTATGTATGGATGGATGGATGGATGGATGGATGGATGGATGGATGGATTGATGGACAGATAGATGGGAAAACAGAATGATGGATGGCTGTGTATACAGATGGATAGATGGATGGATGTTTATATAAATAGATGGATGGACTGATATATGGGAAAACAGAATGATAGATGGATGGATGTGTATATAGATGATAGATGGATGGATGCATGGACAGAGATGGGAAAACAGAATGATGGATGGATGTGTACATAGATGGATGTGTATATGGATAGATAGATAGATAGATAGCTAGATAGATAGATAGATAGATAGATAGATAGATAGATAGATAGATAGATAGATAGATAGATAGATAGATAGATAGATAGATAGATGGGAGGGAAAGCAGAACATAGATAGACAGAAAGCAGACATGTTTATCGCTTTTATAAGTATTTTCCATTTGTTCTGAATTCAATTTTTTTTCTTCTTTTTCTTTTGCCACCTCTCTTCTTTGTGAAAATCTGGAGTGATTACTGCACACGTCAGGGTTTTGTTTACTCCCTCAAGTCAAGTCAAGCAGACGTGAGCTCTGGGAGGCCAGTCAAAGGCAGCCGTTCAGTCTGGCATATTGGTTTTGTTTTGCTTTGTGGGTTGTGAGTATTTGTGTCTCTTGTCTTTGTTCATTTACTCTTTCTTCTGCAGTTCAGTCTGTTCCTTATTTAGAGAGCTTGTGACCATGTTGTCCATATTACTCTTGGCGACTGTGTCGGGCTGAGGTGAGCCGCACCATATGGCCATGTGTAAAAAGTGACACAACCTCTGGGTTAGACTTGATGGACCAATTGAGAGTTTCCTGTGCATAAATTTGTTGCTGAAGTGTGTTTGTAAATCACTGTGGAGCAGTAGTAGATTTCATTTGAGCTACTCAGACAGTACATTTCAGTAAACCGCTTCAAAAGAATCAATTCACTGATTCATTTAAATGCATAGTTCACCCTGAACTGAAAATTCTGTCATTATTCACTCGTGTCACACCACCTGCATAACTGTCTTTTTTTCACAATATTTGAAGAATATCCAGGCAACTCTTTTCAGTATTCATAAAGTAAATGAGCTCTGGTGCTGTTAAGATCCACAATGATTAAAAACACAATAAAAGTATCACAAAAGTAGTCGATATGTCTCTGTATTCCAAGCTATACGGCAACTATCCTATGTCTTTGTATGGCTGCAAAACATTTGGAATGTAATGGTCAAATAGACTGCTTGTATGATAATTTTATGTAACTTTTTTTTATCCTTTGTGAAGTTTTCCCATTTTTCAGCTCTTTTCCATTTCATTATAATTGCATTAAAACAAGCAACCAGTGCATTCTTTATTATTCTTGTGGAAGATAAAAGGTCATATGGGTTTGACATGTATCAGAACTAAAGTCATGTATTATTGTAATACGAACTTTCTATCAATCATAGAATCCTGAAAAAAAGTATCACTATTTCTCGCACCAAATCAGCATATCTGAATGATTTCTGAAGGATCATGTGACATTGAAGACTGGAGTAATGATGCTGAAAATTCAGCTTTGCCATGCATTTGAAGATATATTCACATTATTGAATAGTAATACTATTTCACGATCATGTACTTTTGAGCAAATAAACAGCCTCTTTTTCTGTGATTTTTGGGATATTCCACTTACAGTATATTTTTTTATGTTTAGTTTCTAAAGGAAAGTTACTAAACTCATACATGTTCGCTTGACGAAACACTGTTGTAACTTTGTCTCTTGTTCTGTCTTGTTAGATCTTGCTCGGGGTCTTCTTCATCCTGGTGGCCCTTTTGTTCTTCGTGACCTTGTTCATTTCCAAGTATGTACTTCCATGTATCAACCTGCACAGGATGTCACTTTGATCGCAGACTCTACTCCATCTAAATTGACTTTCTTACATACATACATATATACATCACATGTTACCAGCAAATGTCTCGCCCTGTTGAATAACACAGGAAGAATTGGGCCCCCTTAGAGCACAGTGCAATTGAGGGACATGTTGATTCAGTGCTGGAGTGACCATAAATCTGTAATTATTTGTACACACATATTCATCAACACCTGCAGCGCTCTAAATGAGCTCACACTTACAATAATTTACCATCATTCTATAGCAGACCATGGAGAACTGTGGTTAATGATGTTTTTAATTCAGTCTCTTATGTGATGATGTTGTTTAATGTGTTTGTCTTGTTGCAGTCTGGATAAAGCTTTACATTCAGCTGGTATCAGCACTGGATTTATCATCTTTGGGACCAACTTAACCAACCCTCTTAATGAGCTACTGCTGGCACTGCAACCGGTGAGCAGGATTCTCTCTTTTTGTCTCAGAATCACATTTGTGTCCTCAAGTACTAGTGGCAGTTGTGTGCAACCAGAGTTGTGTAATGACTCCGGAGGAGAGGGTGCCAGAAACGGAATGCATTGTACGCTTGGTTTTACTACAACACTTAGTAGCAGCCGAGGATGTGTCGCAAGAAATGTGAAGAGTGCGATCTGCTCAGCGTAGGCAGTTTCTGACGAGACCAGCAGCAGTGAGAAATGCAAGATTCTCTAATTGGCAAGTGCACACCGTCAGTCAAAAGTTTGGACACACCTGCTCATTCTTTATTATTACCATTTCCTTCATTTTGAATGGTATTAAAGCCATTAAAACTACAAAGTTATAAAAAATGATGTAGCGGCCATTTAATGTTAAAGGATTAGTTCACTTTTAAATAAACTTTTGCTGATAATTTACTCACCCCCATGTAATGAAAGATGTCGTCGGTCGAAAATAAAGTAAGGTTTTTGATGAAAACATTCCAGGATTTTTCTCCTTATAATAGACTTCAATGGACCCCAAACAGTTCAAGGTCCAAATGAGTTTCAGTGCAGCTTCAAAGAGCTTTAAACGACACCGGATGATGAATAAAGGTCTTATCTAGCGAAACAATCGGTCATAAAAAAAAAAAAAGTTTAAGTTTTATAAGCACAAACGCTCACCTTGCTCTGTTCTTTAATGCACGTTCGTCACGTCACGTAATACGTAATGTCACGCTTGAAGTAGGCAGAAGTACAAATGTGGATTTAAAAGGAGGATTCAAAGTCATCCGACATTGTTGTTTTACCTTTTAACTCCCTTTTTTTGTAAACAGCGTTTGACTTAGTATGTAGACGTTCAACTTGTAAACACTGACTTGGTACTTCCGCCTGCGTCAAGCGAGACCTTTTTAACTTAATTGGGTATAACGTGACATCACGAACAAGCATTGACCGATAGTTTCCCGAGATAAGTCCCTTATTCATTGTCTGGGTTCCTGTTGGGTTTTCAAATTTTGCACCCAGGTCTTTTTGTAGGTATGGGTTGTTACATGTGTCTACCGAATTTCATACTCGTACGTGAAACATAGCTCGAATGGTGAGTAATTAAAATTTTGTAGGTGGCGCTATCGAGCCATTTTGCTACGCCTAGTTCTGAAACCCATATCAGATGTAAATTTTCACCACTGCTGACACGTGTGCAAAGTTTCATGAGTTTTCGAGGTGTTTAGGCCCTTAAAAATGCGATTCATTTGAGAGAAGAAGAATAATAGGCTGAGCAAAAAAGGACTTAACTTTTTATGAAATTTTGCCGTTTTGAATTGTAAAAATGCGATCATGATATATAGGGCTGGGCGATATCCAACAAATATATATATCCCGATATTTTCAAAATTTTGACGATATTCGATATATATCTCGATATGTTTGCAATTGCTTTTAAATTAAAAAAATATTTTCTTTTGCCCCCATTAAAAACAACAAAAACTATTTAGATAGAACCAAATTAAATACAAAATGTTTACGTTTACTGGTAACGGGTTGGGATGACCAAAATCTTAAATCATGATACGAGTAATTTAATATTTTTTGAAATATACTTTTATAATTACAATATAGATTTTTAGTTTGATCTTTAAAAAAAAAAAACATAAGTAAAACAAGTAAAACAGTGCTTTATTTTCACCTACAGTGGTCTATTTAACAGCTGCAAGTCAAGAAATAAATAAAACCACACATATATATATATATATATATCAGTGTAGAATCAGTGTAGTATGGTTAATTTATATAATTAAGACTGAGCAGTTTATATATATATATATATATATATATATATATATATATATATATATATATATATATATATATATATATATATATATATATATATATATATAAACTGCTCAGTCTTAATTATATAAATTAACCATAGGCTACACTGATTCTTAATAAATATATTAAAGTTGTTTAGCCAAGCATGGGGTGGTTTTCTAATTTTCGTTGTTGTTTGATTAACATTAAATCACACAGAATACGAGGACCTCCACGGACCAAATTCATTGTAACACACGATTTCTCTCAACTCTCTGTACGTTCCACTGATCTATATAAATTATATAGATCAGTGAATGCTCACTAAAGACATACATTACTGTGTTTACCTGAATACTTGCCAGCACGTGCATTTTTACATCTGTTTGACCACTGAAACCCAATAATCCATGAAGGAACTGAATCCCGATCGCATGTTGTCTGAAAGGCGTGTGCGCGCGCTTCCGGTCAGAGTCCGGCAGCGCGAGCACGTCCCGCGCTGCGCTATTATTTCTCTCATGCGCGCATGTTTCTGTTGCTTTCTTTTTCATACGCTGGGCGTATATATTTAACTTCCGATGTTTCGTGAATGGTGGAAGCAGACCTGTGCGTTATCTGGTAATGTTATTTGGGAAAGTTTGCATGTTGAATTTGAAATATTCGATATTCACGATATTTTCAAATTTTACACCGTCGTCAAAATTATTGCGATAGTATCGCTAATATTCGATATATCGCCCAGCCCTAATGATATATGTAATTCAATAAATGTGACGACGAAGCAAAAAAGTGAAAGTAAGAGTGAATTTGTGCACATTTTTAAATAAAATATTATTTGCAAATAGTTTCAATTGATTACTTCATTACTACAATTAGACCTAGAACTTATTTGACCATTCTTATTTATTTATTCCCTTAAATCCCTTTTAATCCTTTAATTATTAAATTCCTTTATTATTATTATTATTTATAATAATATAAATTATACCCAATGTGAAACTCTGCCTATGCCTTTAACACCAAAAGTAGAATGAATGAGCCTCAGGCTAAAGGAAATACAAAATCACCCCTGTACAGTAGAAGGCTCAGCTCAAACAAACCTTTCAGATGTGCTGCCATTCTGGATTGGAGAAGAATCCTAGCCTCCTAGCAGGAGAAGAACATTTAACACTCTAATTTCAGCAATAAAAACTAAATAATAAAATAAATAAAACACAAATGTGATGTTTATCTAAATACATTTTTTTTTTATCATCAAAGGTCAGCAGCAAATACATTGGTTTATAAAGTGAGATTACATACATAATTAAATTATTGCAGGTTTGCATAATGTTCTGAGTTCTCAAGTGAGATGAGTAAATGCATGTTCACAATTGGTCTAGAACTATAATAACCGTCATGTTTACACAGCGCACTAAACGCCTCCGCTCTTTACTATTGTTTTCTCTCAACATATGGACAGGAGAGGTGTCAGTCAATAAATGTAGAACAAAGTAACTTGTGTTATTTTGAAAATGTAACTGATATTTTGTAACATGTCACTTTACTAGTTACTTGGAAAAGGTCATCTAATTACGTAACTTGCGTTACTTGTGTTACCCCAACACACAATTATTTGCACAAAAATGCAGTAAAAACAATAATATTGTGAAATATTATTTGAACAAATATTCAGTAAAAACAGCAATATTGTGAAATATATTTGAAGAAATATACAGTAAAAACAGTAATATTGTGAAATATTATTTGAACAAATATTCAGTAAAAACAGCAATATTGTGAAATATTATTTGAACAAATATACAGTAAAAACAGCAATATTGTGAAATATTATTTGAACAAATATACAGTAAAAACAGCAATATTGTGAAATATTATTTGAACAAATAAACAGTAAAAACAGAAATGTTGTGAAATATATTTGAACAAATATACAGTAAAAACAGTAATATTGTGAAATATTATTTGAACAAATATTCAGTAAAAACAGCAATATTGTGAAATATTATTTGAACAAATATACAGTAAAAACAGCAATATTGTGAAATATTATTTGAAAAATATATAGTAAAAACAGCAATATTGTGAAATATTATTTGAACAAATGTACAGTAAAAACAGCAATATTGTGAAATAGTATTTGAACAAATGCACAGTAAAAACAGTAATATTGTGAAATATTATTTGAACAAATATACAGTAAAAACAGCAATATTGTGAAATATTATTTGAACAAATATTCAGTAAAAACAGCAATATTGTGAAATATTATTTGAACAAATGTACAGTAAAAACAGAAATGTTGTGAAATATATTTGAAGAAATATACAGTAAAAGAGTAATATTGTGAAATATTATTTTAATAAATATTCAGTAAAAACAGCAATATTGTGAAATATTATTTGAACAAATAAACAGTAAAAACAGCAATATTGTGAAATATTATTTGAACAAATAAACAGTAAAAACAGAAATGTTGTGAAATATATTTGAACAAATATACAGTAAAAACAGTAATATTGTGAAATATTATTTGAACAAATATTCAGTAAAAACAGCAATATTGTGAAATATTATTTGAACAAATGTACAGTAAAAGAGCAATATTGTGAAATATTATTTGAACAAATATTCAGTAAAACAGCAATATTGTGAAATATTATTTGAACAAATGTACAGTAAAAACAGCAATATTGTGAAATATTATTTGAACAAATATACAGTAAAAACAGCAATATTGTGAAATATTATTTGAACAAATATATAGTAAAAACAGCAATATTGTGAAATATTATTTGAACAAATATTCAGTAAAAACAGCAATATTGTGAAATATTATTTGAACAAATGTACAGTAAAAACAGCAATATTGTGAAATATTATTTGAACAAATATACAGAAAAAACAGCAATATTGTGAAATATTATTTGAACAAATGTACAGTAAAAACAGTAATATAGTGAAATAATATTTGAACAAATATACAGTAAAAACAGTAATATTGTGAAATATTTGAACAAATGCACAGTAAAACAGTAATATTGTGAAATATTATTTGAACAAATATACAGTAAAAAAGTAATATTGTGAAATATTATTTGAAAAAATATACAGTAAAAAACAGCAATATTGTGAAATATTATTTGAACAAATATACAAAAAAAATATAAGACTCTATGTCTTATATTCATTAGCTGCTCAAAGCCACTGAACCACAATACCACAATCTGCAAGGACATCAATGCGCATGAAATAGAAGAAACAGTTTGGCTCTTGGTCTGTGGTCGCTTGCCACATAAAAAGATGTGATGACCGCTGAAATAAGTTCTATTTATGAATCAGAAATAAGCCAGCTTTTCATCATTTAGTACTTTTGGAAGAGATTTCAAATCCTTCAATCTTCTTCAAGTAGGGTAATGATCAGTTTCCATGTGCTTGAATAAAATATGATCGCTTGTTTCATTCGCTACTTAAGATGTCTTGATTAAACCAAATTGTTCAGGAATCCAGACCATTGATTGCAGCAATTAGGCCACGTGAAAAGGGAAAAAGAAAAGTAATTTGCGAAGAGATAAGACATGCAGGCCAGAGAATCATTGCTCATGCTCCCAGAAACATTTCTAATTTGTGCGTCATGATGTCACTGACCATATTCCATCCTCGATATGAGGGCAACAGGTAAGGTCAGTGTGTGTTTTGCTTATTTCAGATTCAGAAAAGCATTTCAGCTCCAGTGGAGTTTTGGAGGACGAGCTGCCAAAGAAAGAGGCATTGTCATTTGTACGAGCCAGCAACTCTTCCAGGAAAAGCAGGACCATTTTTAGCTTGACTTTCAAACAGTTCTGCCATGTACTTCCTGTGGCTCTTTTGAGATGAAATGCATTGAAATAGTCGGAATTGCTGAAAAATCACCTCAGAGTTATGAAGCGATACATCTCTCGCACAGGAGTGGCAGTATTTTAGGCCACCACTGAGAGTGTGCGTGTATATCCTTTGTGCCTCCAGCATTGTGTTGTTTAGGAAACATGTATCACTTACTCTAAAAACCACTCCGGTACACAAAGAAAAGGCACTGAAAGTGGACAACACTATGGCCTTCCGTCCATCTCCATTGTCAGGTTAATAGTTCTTTTAGTTGGCACTAAGGACTGACAGTAAGTGTTTGCTGTGTGCGTGACTGTTGTGTAGCCCTTGTGAATGGCTGAAACAGACAAAAGCTGGATGTGTGGAGTTGCTGTCGAAAACTGGTTGATGTTTCTCTTCCTCCTTTAGGTTTTCCCACTGGACTATGTTCTCATCACCACCATCACCATGTACTTTGTCTTGACCTCCATGGCCGGGATCCGTAACATGGGCATCTGGTTCTTCTGGATACGGGTGAGACACAACATTTTCGTCTCCATTCACCTGCTTTATTAAGCAATTTCATGCTGACAAAGTGTTGTTGTACTGAATTTTAGTAATTTAATATATATAATTTAATAAACTATAACAATAACTATTGTACAGTATATGTTAGGCCCGATTTATCTGTGTATATATAAATTAAATAAATATTTTTAATAAGTTAAATAATACACATTTAACATGAATTAAAAACAATATTTTTAATTATGTAAAACAACAGTAATTTCCCTTCTTTTTAATATTTTAATTTTTTATAATTTTAATCAGCAATAAATATGGTATATGTTAGGCCTTATATATAATTATAGAATTTTTGTGGAGTACTATGAATACTATAAATGTGAAATTGTATCAATAAAATAAATAATAATTATTAATAAATACATTCAAAATATTTTAATACATTAAATAAAACATATAATGTTCATTAAAAATAAAAATATATATTTTTTTATAATTAAAACATACAAGTAATTCTTTTCTATTACAACCCTAAATCCAACGTGAACTTTTGGGCAAGGATTGGGTTACAGACCTCAATAACGCAACTTGGAAAAAAATACTTGGAAGAATTCTGGTCATTCTTTTTTAGCAATTTTACTTTGTCATAACTGTACCTTGTTTTTGTTGCTCTTAATGCAACATTATTTGTGTATATATATATATATATATATATATATATATATTTGCATGTCTGCAGTTCATAGAGCTGTAGACTCTGTCATATTAGTAATGTAAGGATCTTTTTCTTTTTGTGCAGCTGTATAAAATCAGGCCTCAGAAAACCCGACCGCAGGCCCTACTCTTCCTCTGCATGATCCTCCTCCTCATCGTCCTCCACACCAGCTACATGATCTACAGTCTGGCCCCGCAATACGTCATGTATGGCAGCCAGAAATACCTGCTGCAGGTGAGATGTGGGTTTGTTTGTGTAACAGTCGATCCCCTGTGCTGCACTGCATCAGGATTACAGGATTACAGCTGTCATATTCTGAACAAACAGGGCCCACGCCGGTGACATAAGTATGTAATGATCAACCCTTTACAAAGCAAGTGTTTGAAAGCCTTTCAAAACCTTCTCTCTCGACTCTTCAAAACACATTAAAGGCCTTCCTGCATCTGTTATTTATTTATTTTTTACTTCTTTAAAGGTCTGTACATTTATGTGGTGTTAAAAACTGTACACTTTGTATCTTTGACCTGTTCAAGTGTGAACGCTTGCCTGCATGTTCTTTACTGCGACTCTATACATCCTGGTATATGTAGCCTAGAAACTTTTGCCATACAATCTGATCCACGTTGCAGCTTTTTCAGGCCAAGAACCTCCGACTTAGACAGGAAGAGACCTACATGTAGTCTCACGTAGCCAGACATTCAGACTGACGGCAGAAGGTCTGGACTATTTCGCATCTTTCATTGGCCAAGAACTGCCCAAGAAGACATTTGACCGACATGTAACGCAACCAATCACAGTTCTTTTTGTTCCGCGTCATGTTTAGGGGCGGAAAAATGTAAAGTCGATGTCCCTACATTCCAGACCACCGTGCATCCAAAAAATGATTAATTTAAGAACGTTGTGCAAGTTTACTGCAACAATGGAGTCCTGAACTTCACATACATCCAGCGTTTAGTTGATACTGGTAAGTGTTCATTGTCACAGTTGTAAAAAATGAATGCCATCTTCTTCCCCAAGGAAGTGTGGCCAGTTCTTTGGTTTGACGTCACGGCAATTGTTTCTAGATGGAACGTTAAAGAATGCAACACACACGTCTCACGGATTCTGTAGTATTCAACCAATCAGATGACGACTTTGAAACTCCTGAAGTGTTTCCAGATAAGTGTGCCATATGCATCAGACGTTCAGCCAACAGTCCGTGGGCGTAAAGTATGAGGCTGAGACTAACTTACATGTGAGGCCTCAGTCCACACTTTGTGTGTTTTTATGTGCTAAACGATGCCAAAGTAATAGATTATTGCGAAAAAAAAAACTCAACAGACTCAACTCACCATTCCAGGTGCACATGGCAGTTTCAGTCAGTGCATATTAGCACTATGCATCATGTGGTCATTGAACGAACTGTGAACGGCCCATGGGCACCTGAGGCTGAAACTGACAAACTCTTCACCAATCAAATCTGATTTCTATTCACTTCCTGGAAGGCTAGCAGTCATTCTGCGTCTGTCCAGTGGTGCATGTTATCCCGTTTGATTACTTCCAAAAGTTATGCTGCCTTTACGTAAATACAAGCTCAAATGAAGGATAATTTGCTGTGAGTCTGACAAGCTGTCGGAAGGTTGATGGGGCGAATCGTCTGCCGAGGACAGAGAATGAAGAACAGCTCGCGGCAAGATCGAACCTCCCGTTCTACTCGGTAAACATCACAGCATGTGTCGAAATCTGACCAATTACATCTGTCCTTCGCCCCTCTGCAGCATCAGATGTACATATTTAAATAAGCTTAAACAAATAACTGAGAATTACATGCGCTTTGCATGGTTTTGGGCCATGCACAATTGAACTGAGAATGCTTTTTAAATTCCAATTGAATTTCTGAATTGGAACTAAGGTAGCAAACAGGATACAGAATTGGATTTTAAATTGGAATGGTAGGAAGAGTGATTTACTGAGGTGCAATTAAAAAAACATTCAGGTAACACTTTACACACAGAAAAAAAGGAGTCAAAATAGCTTATCACAAGGTACAAGTATGTTCTTTTAAGGGTACAAGCTGTTAATACCTCTAAAGGTAAAAAAAAAAATTATCTGCGTATTTTACAGTGTCTTTGGTACTTACCATAGTAATATCAGTAAAAAGTCAGTCTGCCTCTTGTAATCACTGTGTTGTATAAAGTTGTGCAGAACGAGTCAGTCAGAACTTTGTTTGCTTTGCTGTGTTAGAGAGGGTTTTAAAAATATAAGCGTTGTTATGCCAATAGAGTTCTCTTTAAAATGACGAAAGTGTGCTTGACAACACCACATGTTTGCATATATGGCAGGTTATAATGCTCTTCCCCATCATCTGATTAATTACTTCTGCCATGATCAATGCAAACATCTTTTCTTTTTTTTTAAGTAATAAAACAGCTTTTACTGCCTGCTTTCCATTTAGCGCTAATAGTGCCATTCACATATCACTGTGCCAGGAATATAGAATTTTTTTTAATTTTTATAAAATGGAGTATAATGAAGGACAACTAAGGCTATTGCATATGGTTAACTTGCTTGCATTTAGAGTCATGTTCCATATATCAGATTGGTCTTATTGTTTTGGGCTTTTTTTGTGTGTCCCCAGACCCCAGTGCCATCACAGGGCAATCACACTGCTGCCATCACCAAGATATGTGACGCTGATGCTCCTGAAGGTATGATTTTTAAAAGACTTTTATTAACAGATATTTTTATTAGCCAATATTAACAGAGGTTGTTTACATATAGAGGTATATAGGTGTTAAATGTACAGTAGCAAAAAGAGCCTGTAAAATTTTTAAGGATCTGAAGAGAGGGCAGAACATGGTCATGTATTTTTTTTTTCTTTTGACGAGAGACCTTTACGAACATTATAAGTGAATTTCAGGTGAAAAATGTAGTGTTGGCTCCTTTAAAAGAGTCTTTTGCTGTGGAGCGCAACTGTGACCGCCCACATTTCCAACACCTTGGTTCCTGAAGTATTGTTCCCAACTTCCCATTCATCTTCTCTGCTATATTAAAAAAAAAAAAACAGTAAAGATTTCTAAATTTAAGCAACTCTGAGATGAATGACTGCAACACAAAATTTAAAGCATTAAAAAATAGTTAATCTTAAAAAATACAAACAAGTAATTATTAATACTTTAATTCAGCAAAAAATACATTAAATTGACCAAACATGACAGTAAAGTTGTTTAATTTGTTAATTATTCAGAAGTTCTTTTGAACTTTCTTTTGATCAAAGAATCCTGAAATAAATGGATCACCGTTTCTGTACAAATATTAAGCAGCACATCTGCATATTTGAAATAATTTCTGAAGGATCATGTGACACTGAAGACTTGAGTAATGATGCTGAAAATTCAGCTTTACCATCACAGGAATAAATTAATGTTGTCAAATTGATTAATTGCATCTAACATAAAAGTATGTGTTAATATACATACATATATATACCAATCAATGACAGGTAAAGTGAATAACACTGATTATCTCTTCATCACAGCACCTGTTAGTGGGTGGAATATATTAGGCAGCAAGTGAAAATTTTGTCCTCAAAGCTGATGTGTTAGAAGCAGGAAAAATGTGCAAGCTTAAGGATTTGAGTGAGTTTGTGATAGCTAGACAACTGTCAGAGCATCTCCAAAACTGCTGCTCTTGTGGGGTGTTCCTGGTCGTCAGTGGTCAGTATCTATCAAAAGAAGAAACAGTGGTGAACCGGTGACAGGATAATGGGCAGCCAAGGCTCATTGATGCACGTGTGGAGCGAAGGCTGGCCTACGTTGTCCGATCAAACAGTCAAGCTACTGTACCTCATATTGCTCAAGAAGTGAATGCTGGTTCTGATAGAAAAGTGTCAAAATACAGTTTGTTGCATATAGGGCTGCATAGCCGCAGACCAGTCAGGGTGCCCATGCTGACACCTGTCCACCATCGAAAGCGCAAACAGTGGACACATGAACATCAGAACTGTTCCGCGGAGCATGGAAACAGTATTTCCTGGTTGTTGTGGCCTCTTTCAGCAGGATAATGCGACCTTGATGAGCACAACAATGAGTTTGAGGTGTTGACATGACATGCCTTCAAATTCCCAAGATCTCAATCCAATCGAGCATCTGTGGGATGTGCTGAACAAACAAGTCTGATCTATGGAGGCCCCACTTCACAGCTTACAGGTTTTAAAGGATATGCTGCTAACATCTTGGAGCCAGATACCTCGGCACACCTTCAGGGGTCTAATGAAGTCCATGCCTTGACGGTTCAGGGCTGTTTTGGCAGCAAAAGGGGGACCAACACAATATTAGGAAGGTGGTCATAATGTTATGTCTGATCGGTGTATATATAAACACACTTTTATGTTAGATGTGATTAATCTATTTGACAGCACTAATTAAAATTGAACACAGTTCTTTTAAATTGTAATTTTTTTCACAATATTGCTGTTTTTACTGTATTTTTGATCAAATGAAAGCAGTCTTGGTGAGCATAAGAGACTTCTTACATTGTAAAAATCTTATTGCAAACCTTTGAACAGTTGTGTACTTTATTATATCTACTCATCCTATGAAGCATTGTCACCTATGCAAATTAATAAAAAATAATAGTACGATATAAAACTATAAATATATAAATATAAAAGCAATATTTTAAGTTTATTGCAAAATAATAATTTGTATGCAAGTAGCTTGAGAGGCTCAATTACATCGTTCACAGTGCTTCATGAGAGTGGATCCACAATTTACGTTTTCATGGTAACAGCAATTGGTGTCTTCAGAATTATGTTGGCAGTTTAGTTCTTCACTGGGAATTTTGCAATTAAACTCAATTGAAATCACACTTACGGTTTCTACAGAAGCATATATCATCCATTAACAACCTCAGAGCTCAACCTCGGAAGTCTGTTTTGAAAGGTTTATATGTTATTGTTGAACATCAGTTTCTCTGTGGAGAAATTGAATGGGATTTTTACTTCTGGAACCCAACTGTTATGCTCTTCTCTCCCATTATATATGTGACAATCTGATATTTACTTGTTCTTTCTGAACTATTTGTGTTCTTGATCACAGAGAGGTGGCCATGCAAATACAAGCTTGACTATATATCAGTCGCCCCCTGATCCAAACAGTTCTAAATATTTATTTGTATGTCAGCTATGAAGAGATGAACAGAGTTCTCGGTAAATAGAACGAAATGGATTTTGCAGAGGACAGTATACATATAAGAAGCAGCAGCTATTAATGATGATAGATGCGAGATGAAATTGTAAACCAGCAGGAGACAGACTCAGAATCTGTATAGGAGATAAAAATCGTTTCAGGTGCGACAGACTGCGTTTTTGTACTGCTGTATCTGAATGTATTTTGTCAGAGTTTAAACATCCAAGCATTTGGGTTTGTGCGCTCAGTCAACGAGGAAATAGCTTTTAATAGTCTTGATAGTACAAAGATATGAAATTAGATGTCATTCCTGCAGAACATGAACCTTGCAGCTTTGCTCGGCGTTCATTACGAAAGGGTGAGACGGCAAATAACACAGTCTCTCCGAGAGAGATCTACATTAATTAAATTGCTGTAAAATTAGTGGCTTAAACCAGCAAAAGTGTTAATTACGATCTATAAGGTTAATTGCCACTATACGTTTGCAGTTAATTGCAGATAGATCTATGTGTTTTGAGTGCAGTGCACAAAGGCATCATCTAGTTCAATGTATTATAGAGACTGCAGTCAGTGATTGTATTCTCATGATGGCAGAAGGGGGGAAATGCGACTTAAAAATACCAGATTTACTGTAAAAGCTTTGCTATAATGTTTAACAGCGAGATATCATGCTCTGCATTGTGACGAGTGATTTTAAGCTCTTTAACATCTAGTTAATTTAATACTCGGTCTGTCTCTCAGCGTGTTTTTGACACATTTTATGAGATCAACTTCAAAACCTGGGAAATACGGCTATAAGTTATTCCTTAATGTCACGGTGGATTCAGATGGGATTGGATATGGTTTGATCTACTGCCATCCAGCCTGAGTGTGCAGTCATGATACTGTTTTCCATCCAGAGGAGGGCACTCCGATATTACAATCCAATCTCATTGAAAGATGTTAGAATAATAGTGAAATCAAAAATATTAATATGCAATTGGATCAGTGAACCAAGAAGAAGTGGCCAATCTTCCTTAATGTCCTTAAGACGTGTCCCCCATCCGCTGTAACCTTTCCTAAAATATACCTCTGTGTGCTGGGCTACATTCCACATTCTAATTGCTTCTCACTCACTTCAATTCCTCGGATTCTGCCACAATATCATACTGACAGGCTAAGAATTGCTTGTTCTCCCCATTTTTATAGGCTGCTATTAGAAATTCAGGTCATGTTAGACCTGACTTCAGCCACAAAGTGATCGTATTAGCTAGATATTTTACATTTTCTGAAGTAAATGTAAGTGTTGCTTGCTCAAAACTCACTCCAATGGTAGTTGCTATGTGGTTGATATATTGTTCTGATTCTGAATAGTTTAAAACATGTTTCTGTGCTGTTGCTAGGCAGTGTTAAACATGGTTTTAGCATATTTCTACACTGTTGCAGCCCGGGTCCCTTTAGTGTAAGTAAATGCCACTTGTTCTATCGCCTGCCAGGTGGAAAGAAAAAGTCAGATTGCTCTGGACAGTAATAGCACACCTATCCTCAACAAGCCGCATGATTTGAAGTATCATTCATGTTTGTAGCACAAACTGTGCTGTTCAAATGCCTAACCTTAGGTACTGTATGAGCAACAACAATTATAAGATGACAGAAAAATCTGAACAACAAAACAGTAGAAGATGGCTGTGCTGCATTAGTCTGTGTCTGCGTGAACACTTCCCCATATGCCTCCTTCAAACAATGCTCTGTATCATATCCCAATTAAGTCTCTCAAAGCCAAAATGAGGCGCTGTCTCGCACAATGGAGGATAAATCTGTGCAACAGAAGTTGCTCTGCGGGTCACCCGAAATTGATCCATCTCCAGTTGACTCGCACTTTAGAACCAGCGTAGTTTTAAGCCGTCTGCTTGCCAACCAGCACAGCCTCCCAATCTGTTTGTGTGGATTTTGGCCTTTTCCCATCTGCAGTCGGTCTGCAGAGCCCAGTCATTGTGTTTCTGCCACCTACCCATCATCAGCAAAACGCCTCATTACTGTTTTCAGATAGAACAGCGCAAGACAAGCTGTACACCGTCCATTAGCACGGGACTCTCCATCGCTTCACTGTGGGAGACGTGATTTCCATTTGCTTTTATTACAATTACTGTTCACATCAGTGTGATACAGCTTTTGGTAAAATGGTTAGCGGAAAAAAAACAACTGTGTAATAAAAGGTTTTTGACAATCTACATCAATATGGAAGGATTTGAAATTTTCCTCAGTATTAGCTAATTTTATCTTAACCAAGTTTCGTCTGCTGAGGTTTGAATCCATTAGGCATGCTGAGTGGAATTAAAAGCTCTCAGCAGTTTGTTTGCGATACAAGTTAATCGACAAAAATGCTTATTATTCCGATTTTATTTCTTAATCATCTGTCTCTATCTTTCTCCAGATGGCGTATCGCAACAAATATTTGACTGTTCCTGTGGTTGCCTCTGATATTGAGACTCTCGCCTCATTATCAGGGTTTGATTTCTGTGATTGGAGTCGCTCTGGCTGAGAGGTGTCTGTTTTTTCACCCTGAATGATTTCTCAGATCATTGCAGTGAAGTCAAATTTGTTTTCTTTGTTCTAGATAAAAGGAACAGGCTAACGGTTTATTTTCCACGCCTGAGTCCAAAAAGAGACGGTTTCTGATCCGTTTAATGATGCAGAGAGCTGGTCAGCTTGGTTGCGGAAGTGAGCTTAAAGGATTGTTATGTGTTGACATGATTTATGGCTGTATACTATCCGGTAGAGGTCATTCATATGGCTATCATTCAACAGCCACTCAGATGGGTGATAGTCCAGCTGTAACAATACAAAGTCTACTTGATATTTGGGCTACTGGATGAATCAGCGTTTCATGTTTATTATTAGATGGTCTGAACGTTCAATTTGGTCCCATTACTTTTATATATACAGTCCCTGACAAAAGTCTTGTTGCTTGTGTACAAATTGAAAAAGTGCCGCTGAAATATATTTCTTATCAAGATTTTTTTACAAGAAATGGCTCATTTTAATCCCAACAGCTTTTTTAATAATGTTTCAGTGCAAAATAAAACTGTCAAAAATATTCCAATATTCACAGCTTGGTAAAGCCCATTGAGTGAATTTTTGCAAAGACATAAGTGTTGTCGCCTTGTCATATGAGCTTCACCTGTGACTAATAATGGATCAATTAGATCTCAGGTGTGTATATAAAGAACCCCAGTACACTAGATCTTCACATCAACTGCAACTAGACCTCTGCAAACATGCCTAAGATTCACCCTGAGACTAAAGTTTTGATTATCAAGAGGCTGAAGACCAGATCCACTGCTGATGTGGCAGACACCTTCAAAGTGTCTCAGCGTCAAGTACAGAGGATAAAAAAAAGATTTGAAGAGACTGGAGACGTTTATGACAAACCCAGGTCAGGCTGACCCTGCAAGACAACTGCTCGAGAGGACCGTTTGTTGGCTCAAAAATCCAAGGCCAGCCCATTTTCCACTGCAGCAGAGCTCCACGAGACCTGGTCACCTGAAGTCCCTGTGTCAACCAGAACAGTTTGTTGGATTCTGTCTCGAAATGGCCTCCATGGTCGAATCAGTGCTCAGAAGCCAGCACTAAACAAAAGTCAATTGAAAAACTGTGTGACATTTGCCAAAGCCCACAGCCTGCTAAAAGGACGGACGCTGGAAAAGTGGCAGAAGGTGGATTTTTCAGATGAATCTTCTGTTGCATTACACCACAGTCGCCGCAAATATTGCAGGAAACCTACTGGAGCCCACGTGGATCCGAGATTCACCCAGAAAACAGTGAAGTTTGGTGGCGGAAAAATCATGGTCTTGGGTTACATCCAGTATGGGGGTGTGCAAGAGATCTGCAGGGTGGAAGGCAACTTCAATAGTCAAAAATACCAAGAAATCTTATACCTCTTATATTCCCAACCATAAAAGAGGCCAAATTCTGCAGCAGAATGGTGCTCCATCCCATTCTTCCATCTCCACATCAAAGTTCCTCAATAAGAAGATCAAGATACTCCAGGATTGGCCAGCCCAGTCACCAGACATGAACATCATTGAGCATATGTGGGGTAGGATGAAAGAGGAAGCATGGAAGACGAAACCAAAGAATATTGATGAACTCTGGGAGGCATGCAAGACTGCTTTCTTTCCTATTCCTGATGACTTCATCAATAAATTGTATGAGTCCTTGCCAAACCGCATGGATGCGTTCCTTCAAGCTCATGGAAGTCATACAAGATATTAAATTTGGATCTCACAGCACCACTACTTAATTTGCTGACATATTTTTGTATTTGCAGTAAATTTGTTCAATTTCTGTATAGGCAACAAAACTTTTGTCTTGCCAAAATTTGACCTTTATGTCTTGATTAAATGATAAATCTGTTTTCAGTGAAACTAATTTATTTCAGTGCATTAAACGTCATTTGGGAGGGTTTTAGCTTTTCATATGAGCTATTTCTAACACCAATTGATGAATTAAAAATCAGGTTAATAGCAGGTGTTTCTACAAAATAGATAAGCGACACAACTTTTGTCAGGGACTGTATAGTCTGTTTTAGTTTCTTTTCACTGCGTTTCCTGTGCTGGTTTTGCCTTAGTTCTTAGTCATTGTAGTTTCCTTGGTTGTTAATTAATTTACAACCTGTTCTGTTTTCCGTTAATTACTCTCTGTCATTCAGTTTATTCTTCCATGTTTTTTCAGTTTTATGTGGTTTGCACTTTCTTCTGTGTTTCATCGGATATTTCCATATAGTGTTTAATATTCTGAATAAAAGACTAAACTCTGTTTTCGAGTGTGCTCCAGACCCATAAGGGCCTATTTTAACAATTTAAGCGCATGGTCTAAGGCACACGGCGCAAGTGCACTAAGGGCGTGTCCGAATCCACTTTTGCTATTGTAACGACATTTAAGTTTAAGGACATGGTTTAAGGACATGGTCTGCATGCCCGGCGCATTGTCAAAAAAGGATTGTCCCAATTCTCTTAATGAGTCATGGGTGTGTTTTGGGCGTAATGAGCAATAAATCAATCAGAGACACATCTCCCATTCTCTTTAAAAGCTTGCGCTTGCACCACGGCTGATTCACTATTTACATGGTGGAATATAGACACCCTCAACCTGACGAGTTAGTTTTAATACATGTGTGTATTGCCACGATTGGTTAAATAAGTAGCCATTTTCATTCGTCATTACTGCAAATAGGTCATTTTGATACATGCAATGACTCTCCATAGGTGCTTTTATCTTTATGTACACAATAATAATTATAATACTTTTATTTTTAATATTTGGCATGTTTGTGTGCTATGTAATATGCAGAGTTTACACGCGTTGTGCACCCGCCTATAGGTGCATTTTACTAACGGGTCCTTTAAATAACACAGAAAATACTGCTATTGACTTTTTTTTTGTTGGTCAATGTTTTTGTTGGTCAATGGTGCAGTCGTTTTCAGTTGCCTCAAAATAGCAACACGGCAACAATGCGCCTGAACACATCTCGTTTTCAGACCGCCGCGCAAATGCATTTGCTATTTAAACAACGCAGCGCAGGACGTCGGTGTATGAGAGGGCACATATTGTTACAACTACAGATTATTTTTTAGCACATAATTCTGATACAATGGCAGTAAGTTTTCCCTAATTGTCTAAAATGTACTTACTAAAAAGCCTATTACTTATAAATGTTTGGGAAATTATACTAATAAATAGAAAATTAAGTGGCCACCTTTTATTTTAAAATGATTTATTTAATTGAATGGTTTTAAGATTCAATTATCAGCTTTTCATCAATTTACGAACCCAATTTATGAACCCTCCTAACCCTAACCCTGACATAGTGTCATTTTCTTTCTCTTTGTATTATTTTTTTTATATCAATATAAGGTGACAAGTTAGGTCAAAGAAATGTAAAACCAAAAAGTAGTAAGATTATATTTCCTAAAATGAATTTTGGTAACACTTTATTTTAGGGTTCAATTCTGGCTATTAACTAGTTGTTTATTAGCATGCATTTTACTAAGATATTTGCTGTTTATTAGTATTTATAAAGCATATATTAATGTCTTATTCTGCATGACCATACTCTACATCCCTTAATAACAAATACAAAAACTTAAGAATTTCTTTACTATTAATAAGCAGTAAATTAGGAATGTATTGAGGCAAAAGTCGTAGTTAATATGTGTTCCCGATACTAAAGTGTTACCTGCTTTTTTTTTTCTTTACCTAAAGGTTTGATAACCTCCTTTTATTTTTTTAAAAGAGTTTATAGCTTTGCCTTTTTGTATGTGCTGGTCAGCTATTAATATATGTAATATACATATAAAAAACAAATGTCAGCAGTTTGGATGCTGATATCATCGTAGTGATTAAAATGATGAACTCAAAATTTAAGCTCTTGTTTTGTCTTAAAGAGAAATGGAGGATTCCTCTTTTTCTCTTTCAAAGAGTAATAAATGACAAAAAGCCTGTTAAGACAGAGTGCCTCAAGTAGCTGCTTAATTATTGTAATTGAATGAGTAGTCAATTCAGCTCTTTCCCCGATTCACTCCAGACTCTGCTCTCAACCTATCAACTGTCACTGAGACCCTTGATGAGATGAGAGTTTCATGGCCCCACGTGTCTCCGTCCTCTCTGTACCTGTTGACCTGCAGCAAAAACCTGCCCTGCTAGCTGGCCTGTAGATGAAAGAATTGAATAATATCGACTTTCTCTCGCTCTCTCTGCTTTTGTTGCCGTTTTTCATCTGCAGTCCACTCGCTCTGCCAGATAGTTCCCTCTTGTGCAGCAGCCCGAGTCTTCTCATCACTCTGGAAGCTGCTCTGTCTTGCGTAACAGCCCTTGCACAACCAGGCGTGAGTGGGAGGAAGTGTCAAGCAGGGAGAACACATGCGACAGGGAGGGCGCGGTATCCAACCAAGAGCATCTCTCCCCGCAGGGCCCGACCCGTGCTCTCGAACCCCGCCACGTCCACGCCTCTAGTCGACAGAGCAAGAGGCGAGTCCTGCTTCACAGAGCACAGCTTGGATTGGCAATAATGCCAGGGTTGGGTTGTCCATGCTCTTGGAGAAAAGTGCTTTGTGTTTGAGTGATGGAGAGTGTCAATTAGTGCCAGGCGGTATGATGGGATATACCGTGCAACAGTAGAAATGTGTCAACCGGTAAGGTAGTAGATATATTTGTCTTGCTGGTAGTTGGCAGGACTGCTTTACGTTATTTTCACATGAAAGTGAAATACAACTAAATGTGAAACTTCAGAAATTTTATAAAGTAAGCAAACGTAAAATAACACTCCATATATCTTTCACTGTATAAATGAAACATCCTTATTAAAGTTACAAAAGTTATTCAGTCAAGAGCAGTGATTTTTCCTTTGACCATGGTTGTTTAATTAACATCAAAAACACAGAAAGCAGCAGGACTATTAGGCGGCTGTCACTTTAAGACCTAATGCAGGAATGACAGATCCAATATACTAAAACTGTACACATACGTTTACTTTCTCAACTGTTTACCTTCGCTTGAGAAATAATTTACTAGGATACTCGCAATTTTTTGACATAATTTGGCACTAGGTAAGTGTTCATTTTAGGCCGCTTTTCCACCGTTGGGTTGAACGGTCCTCATTGCGTTACTGTTCTATTCCGTGCTGATCCAGTCCAGCTGGTATGGTTCTGGTTTCATTTTTAACTGTGGGGTTGACAATGGCTGCTATTTGGAATGTCATACAAAAGCGTCAGTCATTTCCTTGGCAACACAATGGTTTACTGATGATATGAGACATAAATAACCTGAGTGGCGCATCATTTCATGGATTCTTAGACAACCGTGCCGAGAATTCCGGGCTGAGAACGGTTTGTAATTGTGCCGTGCCTTGCCGTACCAGGCTCAAGTGGAAACACAACTGTAACCGTTCCTTACCGTTCTAAGAACCGTTTGGCCCATAGGTGGAAAAGCGGCTATACTTTTATTATAAAATTATATTTGTGTGATTAACCATAATTTTTGTTTTTGGCTTCAAACAATTATGAAAACACTATATATAGGGGCTTTCGCACCAGAGGAACCTTTTCATAGTTCCTAGAACTATTGGCAGAAATACCCGGATTTTGGCGTTCGCATCGCAGGAACTATAAACGATTTTAGTTACTAATTTAGCTCCTGCTTCAGAGGAGGGTCTAACCCAGCACAGTAGGAACTTCCAGTGATGTAAGTGTACGCTGATTGGTCAAACACACGCAAAAAAACAGCACCTGCCATTTAAAAAAAAGTTGTGTACACACACAAATTACACTCACCTAAAGGATTATTAGGAACACCTGTTCAATTTCTCATTAATGCAATTATCTAATCAACCAATCATGGCAGTTGCTTCAATGCATTTAGGGGTGTGGTCCTGGTCAAGACAATCTCCTGAACTCCAAACTGAATGTCAGAATGGGAAAGAAAGGTGATTTAAGCAATTTCGAGCGTGGCATGGTTGTTGGTGCCAGACGGGCCAGTCTGAGTATTTCACAATCTGCTCAGTTACTGGGATTTTCACGCGCAACCATTTCTAGGGTTTACAAAGAATGGTGTGAAAATGGAAAAACATCCAGTATGCGGCAGTCCTGTGGGCGAAAATGCCTTGTTGATGCTAGAGGTCAGAGGAGAATGGGCCGACTGATTCAAGCTGATAGAAGAGCAACTTTGACTGAAATAACCACTCGTTACAACCGAGGTATGCAGCAAAGCATTTGTGAAGCCACAACACGCACAACCTTGAGGCGGATGGGCTACAACAGCAGAAGACCGCACCGGGTACCACTAATCTCCACTACAAATAGGAAAAAGAGTTTACAATTTGCACGAGCTCAACAAAATTGGACAGTTGAAGACTGGAAAAATGTTGCCTGGTCTGATGAGTCTCGATTTCTGTAGAGACATTCAGATGGTAGAGTCGGAATTTGGCGTAAACAGAATGAGAACATGGATCCATCATGCCTTGTTACCAATGTGCAGGCTGGTGGTGGTGCTGTAATGGTGTGGGGGATGTTTTCTTGGCACACTTTAGGCCCCTTAGTGCCAATTGGGCATCGTTTAAATGCCACGGCCTACCTGAGCATTGTTTCTGTCCATGTCCATCCCTTTATGACCACCATGTACCCATCCTCTGATGTCTACTTCCAGCAGGATAATGCACTGTCACAAAGCTCGAATCATTTCAAATTGGTTTCTTGAACATGAAAATGAGTTCACTGTTCTAAAATAATCCCCACAGTCACCGGATCTCAACCCAATAGAGCATCTTTGGGATGTGATGGAACGGGAGCTTCGTGCCCTGATGTGCATCCCACAAATCTCCATCAACTGCAAGATGCTATCCTATCAATATGGGCCAACATTTCTAAAGAATGCTTTCAGCACCTTGTTGAATCAATGCGACATAGAATTAAGGCAGTTCTGAAGGCGAAAGGGGGTCAAACACAGTATTAGTATGGTGTTCCTAATAATCCTTTAGGTGAGTGTAAAGCCTATCTATTTACTCCAGAAACTAACTCTATGAACATGGAAAATAGATGGACCTCTCAACCTTTACTCTAAAGAGTAAATCTAATGCAAAAATGTGAATGCAACCAAGAACATTAGTTCTCGGGGAACCACCCTGGTGTGGTTTAGTTCCTAGAACAAAGTTCCTAGAACTACCCGGTGAGAAAGCCCCTATTGAAATAAAGCGATATAGCCCAAATGGTCTCACACACACAAAATATAGTGAGTATTCTCATAAACACAGTCAATTATGTCTTAAATGAACAACAGTTGGGAAACAAATCGAATGTGTATCGGTATATTAGAGCTATGCGTTCAGTCTTAAAGTGACAGCAGCCTAATAAACCTGCTGCAGCCCGTGTCATTAATGTTGATCAAACAACATAAGAAAAATAAATCACTCTCCGATCTTGAGTGAATAAAAAATCAGCAGAAAAGCAATATCATGATGCTTATCTACACCCTTATATAAAATGTATCATGCAGTGATATAAGAGTTCAGTCGTATCATCCTCAATTAAACTGATGCTGGGATTCATGGTATCTTGCTATGCATGCAGAATTTGTGTTCAAACCGTTGCTGAAGGCATCTAAACTGCTGAATGCACAGCTGTTGAGTCAATTTGACTTAAAAGGCACCGCTTGTGTCTTTACTCTGTGTTTTTTATGCATTCAACGGGCAGCTATTATAATTTTCCTTATTTTCCTTAGTCTTTCAGATGTATTTTAGCTTGTGCATATCTCTCTTCCTGTCTCTCTCTGCACTCGTTTAATGATATTATATTTGTTCATTTTAGTTCAGATATATGCAGTGTATCTGGAGGATCAAGTATTGTTGCCATGGCTACCATCCACCAAGTCACTTGGTGTGCCAATAGATTCAGGAGCCGCAAATTAAAATGAAACTTACAATGTTCTGCTCTCCCCTCCAGTCGGCCAGGCATAAATTTCCTCATCCTGTCAGATTGATTTCTAACCATGGTCTAATGAACGCATGATGCTTGCCTGGCTCTCAGCAAATGCACAGATGTGGTTTGTTTGGAAAAATATATCCTGTTGATTTTTAATGCACTGATCATAAGAGCTCAGAGCGCTGTTGAAACAAGAAAATAAATAATAAAGATTTAAAAAATGAAATATTCATGCCTCTGTTAAATTATAAGGCATTTTCAGACACTCCAAAGCAGATTAAAATATACTTTAGTTTTATTGTTAAAGGATTAGTTCACTTCAAAATGAAAATTGTCAATATTTAATCGTTATTTCTAGCCTGTTTGAGTTTCTTTTTTCCCTCCCATGGAACATAAATGGAGATGTTTAAATGGTAATACTGCCCTTTTCCATAAAATATGGAAGGGACTGTCAAGCTTTAAAAAAAAACAAAAAAAAAAAAACATTTATATTAATGTATATAATGTGTGCATGATATATAGTAGTTGCCTTCAGGATTCAGGAAACTTCGAATATAGCATACAAGTTCAAAACACTGCATTGAATTGTTTTTTAATGACAAATGTAAGTGTATTAAAGGTAACTTTTAAAAACAAATGCATTTTGCAGAAAAACATTGTTTTGGATGTGCTTTGGCTCTGTGTGACTGTGCAGATGAATATGGTTCCTACTGCTCATAAAATATTCACTACTAGGGTTAATAGATATAAAATGAAAATTATCTCAATCTGACTATCTGAAGATGTTACTGTAGTTATATTAATTAATAGACAAGGTAATTCCTTGAAAATAAATGGCACTATAACAACCATAATGAAATGAACAAGCTACATATGACATTTTATCGGTTCAATTCATAGTTTTCAGTCATGTGACTGTCGCAGAGCCCTGGAGGGCAAAACAGCCATAGAACTGCAGCACAAGCTTGTCAGTTTTCCATTTTAGAAACAAAAAATATGTGAATAAGATGCAAGTTTTTGGCACTTGTGATAAATATACAGCCTCGGCTGCAGTATTTCAATCACTAAAAACAGCGTAACGTTCTAAAATGCTTAATGTGAAAAACACTTCATGTGGATTGCACCAATAAGGATGTAATTGAAGTGTAACGCTAATCAAGGAGTTTTAATCTGGGTTTTTTTTTTTTAATCGAGTTGTGTTTAAACACAGATTAACATATCAGGGATTGCAATTCTAACCTGTGATTAAAACCTTCATCTATGATTCATTTTCTCTGCCATGATGGATTTGCCAATTAAACAGCAACAAAGTTAATTTTACATTTCCTCTTTATTGACCACCAGAAACTCTTTCTCTGACAATAGTAGCTCTTGCGATAAAGGAAATAAAAATGTCAACTGTCTTTATAAATTGCTATGCATAAAGACTGTTAGAATTAAAGCGCTGGTCAAGCAGCATAAGGGGAGGGTGATCCGACGGCAGGCTAACAAGATGCTTAATCCTTATAGGTGCAACCCAGTGCCTTAATGTACAAAACAATGATATTAACTCTTTTCCCACCAGCGTTTTTAAAAAAAAGTTGCCAGCCAACGTCAGGGTTTTTGATCATTTTCACAAAAATTTGATGGCCCATAGAATATTTTGTTGTATGAATATCTGAACATGCAGTATATCAAAAGAAAGAATAGACCCTTTGCTTTAAAAAAAACTGTGCTTCATGCATTCCTTTTTTGTCAACACTTAAATATGTGTTGAATAAAAAGCTGAGAAAGTCACATTTTTGTCAAAGACTACATCCAGATCCAGAACGCTGATAAAACACAGATGGAGTAGATTGTGTCCATCAACACCCCTAATGCTTGCACAGTCCTATAGCTCACCCTGGGTCCACATTTCATTCAGTAACATTAGATAGTTTTGATTTATATGATGTTTAATGTTGATGATCACGTTATTTTACATATGCATCTGCTTACATATGAGATCGCTTGTTTCTGCGTCTCCTTCGCCTGTGTTTTGATCGGATTTTGTACTCATTCCGAAGATGCGTAATAGCGCTCCCTAGCGTCTAACAATGAAAACATAGAAACCCTGAAAATTCTGTGTTTGGCGGGAAAGAGTTAAAAGATCAAAGTAGTTTGAAAACGCTTAACCTTGTGTTGCATTTATATTCTGTATTAATCTGCTTGCCTGTACAAAGTATGGATCATCCATAAGGTGTGTATCAAATATCACTGTGTTACTACATTAATACCTACGACAAACTTGGAATAAATACTGGCGGGCAGCGGAGGAAACCGTATTTTGCCCTCCAGGTGTGTGTTCCTAAGGGTGTGACATCACGTGAAAACTATCAATAAAATATCTTACTCATCTGTTGAGTAATAGAAACACCTTCTCCTTTACAACATTTGAAACCCCTCAGTTCTTGCCATCTCTGAAAATCCAAGCCAATGTTGATTCATGTTTTATTTCCCTGAGGTTGGAGATTTAGCGCACTTTAATTTTCTTGCTCGTCGTGACGACAAATCTATGCCACTCCCACATCACACGTGTTAATGTAGCCGGAGCAACTTTTCTGTATTTATGGTTATGACGAGACATGCACATGCGAGACGCATGTACGCACTTTCCTGTGAAAACCATCCCGACAGGTCTAAAATATAAACACTGTAATAAGCTTACCATACTGAATCAGGGTTTTCATTTTTAAAGAATGATTGATGTTGTATTGACTTAAATTTTGTTAATTAATAAAGCGTGAGCAAATAATGACAGGATTTTCAGTTTGGAGTGATAGACAGTTGAAAGGAAATCATAATTACATATCTCTGATCAAGTTTACCTGATTAACTTTAATGTCTTTAGTCAGCATGCATTTCTTTTCTCCTAAACCTCTTAGAACTTTAAAATACTTGTCTAATCCACTGTTTTAATTAAATTCCCATTCTCCATCTCACTGGTGTACATTCCAAATCAGCTCAGGCTGAAGGGAACATTGGCACTCAAATCTCATGCACGCCTGTGACATTTTTATGTTTCAGCTCATTATACTGAGGGAATGTTTATTGTGCTTATTACAAAAAAAGTATATGTTTCATGGAGCTTTTTTAGTTATAACTTTTGACAGTGCAATAATATGGAATTATTAATTACATAAAACAATGGTAAACTTTCTTTCAGTTAAAAATATGATTTCATAAGGGTCATGTGTCTGACATGGGAAGCCAGGACACATTTTGATGTTGAAGAAATCAAATGCTCACCCTACTGTCAGGACTGTTCCCTAGCAACAGCATCAGGGATGTTCAGGAGAGAATGATGTTTGATATGTTTAAAGATGGCAGATACTTATGCTCGTTTTATACAGTACAATTTATTTTCTTTACAACACATATCACTTTTAAGTCATTATCTGGATGAATTGGGTTTCGCTCTCACGGAGGTCGGCCGATGCCAGTCATTCTGTTTGTCCCCAACCTGAGATTCCTCACCACAGTCAGTGTGTTCTTCTGTAGCTTCAGCTGCTGCTGTAATGAAGAGACAGAGAGATAATGCACAAATGTGAGTGATTGATGCATTTTTTGAAGGACAGGACAGAAATAAGTTGTTTTATGATAGAGTTATATCAAAGGTGCTTGTTGAATGAATAGAGGAAATGTGTTTTTCAGAATAGGCGAAGGCCACAATTGTTTCATTGAATTATTTTATAGCATAGTATATTGTAAATGTCTTCTGAAGAACATTTTCCTGGAATATATTTTTACATCGTCCAACACCGTGTCAGAGGGCCATCTAACACGAAATAACCACATTGGCCAATATGGTGGCAACAGAACACTTTAACTTTTAAAGTGATTTTTAAGTGACTTTTGAAGGGAAGTTACAAAAAGGAAAAAAAGATTTTATCATTTACTTGTCAGAATACCATATCTGCTCTTTCATACTATGAATGGGGTCTGGAACTGTCAAGCTCTGAAAATTAATAAAAATAATTTTCAGAGCACCATAATAGTAGTCCGTATGACTCATGCACTGAATTCCAAGTCTTTTGAAGTTGTAGGATCATATTATGTGAGGAATAGAATACAATTTAAATTTAAAGGTTTGACATTAATTATGTGAGATTGGAGATCTTTGTCCTTTTAACATTTGCACTTTCACTTTTAATATACAAAATCCTTAAATATAGTTGATTGCTTAATGTATTTAAAAATGTATTTCTGATTGGTCCCATGGAAATTACTAGTTTCATGTCTCAAACTAATTTCCACTAATCAAAATTGTAATTGAATAAATGATAAAGTATATATGATCTGTTGTATATACACATCATCATTCAAAAGTTTGAGGTTGATAAGAAAAATGCTAAAAAAAAGAAGAAAAATGCTCACCAAGGCTGCATTTATTTGATAAAACATATTGTCAAACAGTAATATTGCCAAATATAATTACAATTTAAAATAACAGTTTTCTATTTTAATTTAAACAGTAATGTATTTCTGTTATAGCAAAGCTGAATTTTCGGCATCATCACTTGATTTAATTTAGAGCTAATGTTGAAAATAGTTGTTCTGCTTAAAATTTCTGTGGAAAGCCTACACATTTTTTCAGAATATCTTTGATGAATAAAAAGTAAAAATAAAAACAGCATATATTTTAAATAGACTTTACTGACACTTTAATTTAGTCAATTTAATGCATCATAACTTAATGCATTTAATGATAAATAAAAGTATTAATTTCTTTCAAAAATCTTGCTGACCCCAAACTTTTGAACAGTAACATATACACTGATCAGGTATTGTGTTGGTCCCCCTTTTGCTGCCAAAACAGCCCTGACCCTTCGAGGCATGGACTCCACTAGACCCCTGTAGATGTAAGCAGCAGATCCTTTCAATTCTGTAAGTTGCGAAGTCGGTTCTCCATGGATCAGACTTGTTTTTTCAGCACATCCCACAGATGGTCGATTTGAGATCTGGGGAATTTGGAGGACAAGTCAACACCTCAAACTAATTTTTGTGCTCCTCAAACCATTTCTGAACCATTTTACTTTGTGGCAGGGCGCATTATCCTGCCTAAAGAGGCCACAGCCACCAGGGAATAGCGTTTCCATGAAAGGGTGTACATGGTCTGTAACAATGCTTAGGTAGGTGTTACGTGTCAAAGTAACATCCACATGAATGGCAGCACAGGTTTCCCGGCAGAACATTGCCCAAAGCATCACACTGCCTCCGCAGTGCCTGCCTTGCCTTCTTCCCATAGTGCATCCTGATGCCATGTGTTTCCCAGGTAAGCGACACACACGCACCCGGCCATCCACGTGATGTACAAGAAAATGTGATTCATCAGACCAGGCCACCTTCTTCCATTGCTCCATGGTCCAGTTCTGATGCTCACATGCCCACTGTTGGCGCTTTTGGCGGTGGACAGGGGTCAGCATGGGCACCCTGACTGGTCTGCGGCTATGCGGCCCCATACGCAACAAACTGTGATGCACTGTGTATTCTGACACCTTTCTATCAAAACCAGCATTAACTTATTGAGCAATTTGAGCTACAGTAGCTCGTCTGTTTGATCTGACCACACGGGCCAGTCTTCGCTCCCCACGTGCATCAATAAGCCTCGGCCGCCCATGACCCTGTCGCCGGTTCATCACTGTTCCTTCCTTAAAACACTTTGATAGATACTGACCACTGCAGACCGGGAACACCCCACACCCAGGCGTCTAGCCATCACAATTTGTCCCTTGTCAAACTCGCTCAAATCCTTATGCTTGCCCATTTTTCCTGCTTCTAACACATCAACTTTGAGGACGAAATGTTCACTTGCTGCCTAATATATCCAACCCTCTAACAGGAGCCGTGATGAAGAGCGTAACCAGTGTTATACACTTCACCTGTTAAAACCAGAGCTATATTCAAATTCACTACCTTTCCTTGATACATTTAAAGATGTTTATTTAAGATGTTCTGATTCAATAACAGTTTAAATTTGAAGTATTCACGAGTTCCATTTTCTTTCTCCATGCACATTTACCCAGAAAGGTTCTATGGATGACTAGTATGAATCATAAGTCACGTGAGTCTGTCTGTTATATTGCTGCTATAAATATGAGGATTGGTAACAGGTGAGACAGCAGCTCTGATATCACTCATGCTCTACTGCTGCTCTCCTCCACTGCACTTTCAATCTGATTTTATTCTAACCTCACAAGATTATTTGTAGTGAAAAGTGCCACCTTTTGATTGTATGCAATTTCGCACTCGATCTGACGCCCTCCCATTCTGCAGCTTCCTCAATATGAGCATTACACTCACCTCTTCTTCTTCTTCTCTTCCCCTTGAGGTCGTTCTGGAAAGCCCATGCCTTCTTGCTGCCTGTTTTTGGCTCTCACTTTTATTCCTTTGTGATAAAGATTAGCAAATGCTCCAGTTGAAGCCTTTTGAGAAATTGGTGCCAAATGTAGGCATCTGTTGGCCAAACAAAAATAAGAGACAGATTGAAAGACAGAGAGAAAATAAAGAAGGAAAAGTGGAAAGTGCATTTACGTCCAATATAGTGAGTGATAGCTTATATATCTCTCTGTTCCAGGATTTCTTTCTCTACTCCCTAAAAATGAAAATGTTGTTATTTACTCACCCTCATGTTGATCTAAACCTAAATGACTTTATTTGTACTGGTTGATCTTTTCCATGCATATAGAATTCATAAAGAAAAGCGTCAAAAAGGTTGAAAAAGTCAGTAGTACAGATGAGAGGTTCACCGTATTCCAAGTTTTCTGACAACATATGGTAGATTTACATAATGAGGAACAGACCAGCATGTATTTGAAAATGAAGATCTTGACACTCACATTAGTGTTCATCAAGGTTAGAACGATTTAATCTTTTATAGTCAATAATTTTATCCCTTAAAACTAATCTTTGATCACCAAAAATGACATATTTAAAGGATTAGTTCACTTTAGAATTCAAATTTCCTAATAATTAACTCACCCCCATGTCATCCAAGATGTTAATTTCTTGGACCTTCAACCCATTGATTCAACATTACAATATGGAGAAACATTAATCCTGAAATGTTTTGACTACATTATCAAACAGCTAATAACAATAATGTGTTGCTAATGGTACACAAACCATGTTTCCATTGCCGTTTGCCATCTCAGTCTGCCTTCTAAAAATTTGCATCCTTAGAAACGAAGTGAAGTGAAGAAAGGCATATAGTTCATCATGACATTGTAATATACCTAATTCACCTGCTATATCGCTAAATATACAAAAAAAAATTATATCAACAAAAATATATCAGGATAACCTGGTTTTCCTTGAGACTTACCAGCTTTGCAGCATAGTTAATGTTAAAGCCCGCACACACGTTGACGGGACTGGTTACAAGGTAGTTTGTGACGTCAGCGATTTCAAATTTCAATTTACATCACTGCAGTTTTAAGGAGTATATACTCAGCAATGGTGTTGATTTATGACTTTGCACATGGTTTGTCTTAAAGTATATTAAAAACACCACAGACATACAAACAACATTAAAAACTTGATTTTCACCACTGAGTCTAAGTTTGAATTCTTTCAGTGGATCAGTTCATAAAACAGTAGTGATGTAAAGAATGAATAATTCATGGATCAGACAGAAATAGATTCATTCTGTCATGTTGACTTAAGTTGACCTGCTCATTGATCTGACACAGAGGTTAACAGCTCACTTGGGAAAAAAAAGATAAAACAATATATTAAGTTTCTCACTCAAAGCTGTCATATGACTTCAGAAGACTTAAGAATATATTGCATGAATCATATGGATCAATTTTATGATACTTTTATGTTACTTTTACTTCCTTTTTGAAGCTTAAAAGCCTCAGTTTCCATTAGAAACGCATTGAAAAAAGTGACCAGTACAATTCTACAAAATCCTCCTTTTGTATTCCACAGAAGAAAGAAAGTAATTTTGCTTTTGAATGGCATGAGGGTGAGTAAATGACGACAGAATTTTCTTTATTTTGGTTGAACTATTGCTTTAAACCATCGATTGTTTGTTTTCTTATTCTATCTGAATTCACCCCCGGTCTGGTGCATTGAGAGCTGGCTATAATTACTCAGCTAAGCACTAAAACGGAGAAGATAATTAAGGAACACTTTAATTAATAGCCACGTCAGGCCCAGGCTGGCACGAGTCCATGCCGCCATGTGCACCCCATGGTGTTACTTTAGTGGTAGATGTGGACCGCTGGTACATAGAGAGAATCTAATGCATCTTAATGGAGTCTCATTTAAGCTGATTCAGACCCAGCGTACATCCACAGTTCTCATATACATGCTGTTACTGAGACCGCAATACAATAGCATTTGTTTTTATATACAGTCATTGATATAATTACTCCAGTATTCAGTGTCACATGATCCTTCAGAAATCATTCTAATATGCTGATTTGCTGCTCAAGAAACATTTCTTATTAGTATCAATGTTTAAAAGTGAGTAAGTTAGTTTCATTTTTAGTTTTTTATGTTTATTTCAGTTAACGTTTTGTTGATAAAGTTAATTATTTTAAATAAAGGTTACAATAATCATCAGATGTATGATGAGATGAGAAACACAGTACTGTATTCGTTCAGCATTATCTGGAACCAGAAGGCAGTTGTGTTTGTGGTAGGTGGTATTATTTGAGAAACACTATATCCAGACCTCAAGACAGGATAGGGTGAGAATAGGGTGGTTTTCAAGATGTGCAGTTTGCTTTCAGAAAACATTGTAAAAAAAAAAAAGGCACAAACAAAAAACCCCAAACAAACTGAGAGGTTGATAGAATGTTCTTCTCATAGGGAGAGAGCACTTTAGAGCACTTTTCCTCTATTTCCATCCTGTTCTTTTTCAGTGTATACACAGAAACAAATGAGTCATCATTAATAATGCATGCTTTCAGAGAGGGCTGCTCTGCTGACTGACCACACACTGAACTCACGCTCTGCCACGCGCTTCCTTTCAGTCAGTTCCCTCAGTTAAAGGGATAATTCACTCAGAAATGAAAACTCTGTCATTATTAACTCACACTTATCTTGTTCTAAACCCCAATTTTGTTTTTCTCAGAAAGGAGAAAGGAGAAAATTGTGAAGAATTGTTTCACAGCTCTTGCCATTACCGTCTCTACAATGACAGTAAAAAGAGGTCCATATGCAGTCATTTCAAAGTCTTTTTTTAAGTTATGCAGTAAATTTATGCAAGTAAAAGATCAAAATCTAAGACATTATTCACTCATAATCATGCATTTACCCTTAGAACGCAGCTGTATCCAAAATTGGTGTTACCAATGTAATTTAGACATCAATGATGTTGATTGATTATCATTTTTAAGAGTATTAGGGGCCAAGCATCGAAGGTGCATTAGCACCTATTGTATCCATTGGTGTTCCTATTATTCTTCCATTTATTCTTTATCAGTTTCCACTATTGAGTCTATGGTGGGAAGTTATGAAATTTGGCATACAAATTGAGGACAGTCTGAACAGTCAACATAACAAATTAGTTGTCTCTAACTCAATCTGTCTTGCACCACCAAGTGTCCAAGACGATTGTACCCTATGACGTAATTTTCCGTCATGAAAATGTTACATCTTCAGACCATGCAGACAAAAAGTTATGTAATTTCAAGTTTATTTGTTAAACCATTCTTGAATAATGTGTGAATGAATTCGATTAAGTGTCTTCCAAAAGGTATGCAAGGTTATATCTCTACAACGCTTTAGCATATTCTGAGCAAACTTAGTGTGTTATGACAACCATGACCTGAGGTTACCTGCACAGTTTCAGCGCAGTGCCACCTATGTTCATACGATACCATATTTTCCCAAATTGACCATTTTGCCATTTTGAATTTGCTATATTTTATGAACACATTGGCATAAACTCAGTATGTGTCTTTGCCATCATGCCCTGACAGCACTTAAAATGTTTTTGGGGCAGTTGAAAAGTTATAAGGACATTTCCAACAATAACTTTTGATTAAATTAGCCTATTGTTATGAAACTGGTCTTAATAGGTTCCTTGGGATATGCCGAGAAGTCGGCTGAACTTCCTGTCCGGCATTTTTATTTTCTTTAAAAAAAAAAACTACTTTTTCGAACTCCTCCCAACACCGTTTGTCCGATTTTCACCGAAATCGAATCATATCATCTTCAGATCATGCCGGCAATTCGATTTTTTGTCAGTAGAACAAACCGTTTTCGTATAGAACCACAACAAAGTTGAGGCATGATACCAAAGTTATATCTGAGGCTGTCTCTGCAATGCTTTGTCATATTGATACCAAACTTTGCATATGTCATTGTCACCTTAGTCTGCCCACACCACATCATTTGGTCACTGTGTTTTGGTCACAGCGCTTCATATTGTTTGATAGAACTGGATACCTCTAGTCAAGTGTGTGTGTGGTTAATAAAGACAAAAATGTGTATAATGACATGGGTATGCATCTCTCTCTCTCTCTCTCTCTCTCTCTCTCTCTCTCTCTCTCTCTCTCTCTCTCTCTCTCTCTCTCTCTCTCTCTCTCTCATATATATATATATATATATATATATATATATATATGTGTGTATGCAAACATTTTCTGTGATGGGTAGGTTTATGGGTAGGATTATGGTAAGGGGATAGAAAATTTGATTATAAAAACAATTTTATGGCTTTAGAAGACTTAAGTGCGGTATGGACTACATTATAGCATTCTACAGTGTTTCTATGGTTTTTGTCACAACTCCTTTCACCAGCCCAGTGACCTTAGTACACTTCATTTCCTAGCATCCCTCCTCTTCCTCACCTGCACTCACTCAGCCATCACCTTCACCTCATCAGCACACTCATCACCTCTGTCATATAAGCACACTCCTCAAACTGATCTTCGACTTGGACTAAAAATGACTTACCTATATTCATTACCTTCAAATATTACCTCCGGCGATTCCCAAGCTCCTTGCTCCTGCGTCTGTCCCTCTTCTCAATCGTTCCCTCCAGTGTTTCACTAAGACCTGTAAGACAAAGACTGTGATTACTATTCAGCCTGCTAAACGGCAACTAAAAGGTGTGTGTGGATTTACTCACCTGTTTAAGAGGCTGTGGTTTACAGTGAATACAGTTATGCACAATGCAGAGTACCTAAAACCACCTTAGCTGTTATAAATTCACTGTAATCCACAGCTTCACAGGGCTTATTGCACAATATAAATATTACAGGCAAATTATATGTATCAAAAAGCAACTTTCATGAAGTAAAATCACTAAAAGCCTTTCTTCCGCCAGAAAAAATAGTCCCTGACTTTTATATTAAAAAGACTAAAACTTGTGTGAACACGGGAACAAGACGCAATGGACAAATTAGCTGTTAAAAGGACAAGATATCGCAGTGAATATTCAATCGATTTCTAGTTATGCTAGATCTGAATGCAGGTAATACACTCGCTCCATCAATCTCTCTCTCACAATGATACAAGCTTCAATGAACAATATCAATGAGAACAAACATATGTTTACGTTGCTAAGAGTGGTTGCTAAGGGTGTTGCGGTCATAGCCGTGTTTTATTGTAAGTACTACACAGCTATTAACCAATCAGAATTAAGGTCTGAAACTAACCCTTTTATAAGTCACAATTACAATCCTCACTTGCAAAACCTAAAAACGTTTCTGCTTTGATCATCGCTGTTCTCATTACTCCCCTGTGTTTGGAATAAAGCACTTTGTTATTACTGATCTCTCTCTCTCTCTCTCTCTCTGTCTCTCTCTCTCTCTCAATCTCTCTCTCTCTGTCTCTCTCTCTCTCTCTCTCTCTCTCTCTCTCTCACTCTCTCTCAACAGTCGTCTGGTTTTTCATTACTTTTTACTTTTGTATTCCTTTTGAGTTTTCTATATATGGGTGAACGAACTATTTAAGAGTCAATGCTCCAAACGCCATGTCAACACAATGCCACACAACCAGAGCGAATGAGCAGGCTGTGGTTTTGAATGGCTGTGGTCTTTGGCAGGCGTTCTCCATCAGCAGCGACCGCGAGCTGAAGGTGAACCGGGTCAGTGGTGTACACAATGATTTGTTTAGCCAGAGCACTGTTGAGAACCATCTGCCCTGTAATTCAGGTGAGCATCTGCTGAGCTGCAGATGGCAGGAAAAGTGCAGGAGGGGAGGTCGGTGTCTGCTCTCAAACAGGTCCAGTTTCTACTGAGCCAGAACCAGAGGACTGGTGCTACAGTGAGAGGCATGTTGTAGCTGTCCTTTAAAAAGATACAAAAGCTTGCCATCAACAGCATTCTATTTGCCTGTCTATCCATCCATCCATCCATCCATCATCATGTCATCTATCTATCTATCTATCTATCTATCTATCTATCTATCTATCTATCTATCTATCTATCTATCTATCTATCTATCTATCTATCTATCTATCTATCTATCTATCTATCTATCTATCTATCTATCTATCCATCTATCTATCCATCTATCCATCTATCCATCTATCTATCTGTCCATCTGTCTGTCTTTCTGTCGATCGTCCTGTTGTCCCATCCATCCATCCAATCTATCTGTCTAACGTCTTTGAGACCTTTTAAACTTTTCAAAACGAACACGTCTATCTTTACTAACTTAACTTTTCTAGTTAAAAAATGACATGAATTTCAATTTATTTTAATTCAACATTTGTACATTCAAATTCAAATTATAATTGAATACAGCATGGCACACAATCCTGAAATAATATTAAACTATCAGACTCAAACCACATTTGGAGGTCATAAAATACCCCTAGGAAAGCTTCCATTTGATGGAACATTTAAAAGTGTCCATACTCTGTGATGTAGGAAGTGATGTGCGAGTGGTCAGCGGAGACACTTAAAACTTGTGTTAGTACTAGATATGAGCAGCAATCCTGGTTCTGGCTTTTGATGGGATCACTTGGGACAGAGGTTAATGCCGAGTGCAAATGGTGCCTTTGACAACATGTGCATGGGATGATAGGATGTATAACACAGTGAGTTCAGTGACCTCTGGTGTTGCTCATGTGTTTTGTAATGTCTGGATTTTCCTTTAGTTCTCTCTTTTAAGCAGGTTTTCATGCTTTAAACAACCTCCTGTTGCATGCCTGGCATAGCTAATTATCTGCATAAACACTACCGGATCTTTCTCTCTACTTCTCCTCCCTTCCCTCTGTAGACCCAGCTCTCTAGGGCCGCTTCTTCACAAGCATCTCGACAGATTGAGCTGATTACAACCCTCCTGTTGTAGTGACACTTGCATGTTTGATCCACGAGCCCAGATTAACTTCTTCATACAGGAACATCTTACATTTGCTTGCTTGCTGACCACTTGATTGTGTAGTGCAAACATTAGACCAACAGACATCTACACCTCAAACTAATCCACGAGGCGATAAAACAATAATCATTGCAATATCATTTTCCTCTATAAAATTATAACAAAAGTTTGATGTAATGTTTATGCACCAAAAGCGGACTACTTGTTTTTTTACTAATATTTTTCTTTTCTCTGCTTCTGTCCAAATGTTGCCTATATTTTGGGTTGCCAAGCAGAATCTAAAAGATATGTGTTGTAAATATTTGTCATTTTTATCCTAAGGTTTGTTATTGTTTTCACTGGTTCATTTTCTATGACATGGTCATCAGCTTGATGGCGGTATTCTGGTCAGTGTGACAGGTTAGCTTGAGGCGGCTCTAGCTAAGAGGTTCTCTCATGCATTTAATTGAAAGGCGGCGTGTTGTTAGCACAAACCTGCAAAGCGTGGCTAGTGCCACTACACAAGGCTGCATGCTGGCAATTACTGTGTCATGCTCTTTGATGAGAACACGTACCGTTATGCATGTGTGATTACTTTTCCTCGCTCTGCATGGCGGCGGGTTAAGACTAACCTACTGACCTTCTGACTCTGCAAACACATTAGCGTTTGCTTATTCCTATTAGACTTACATTAAAGCAGGGACCTGAGCTGTATCTAGGGACGAGGATACTATTTTAGAATGCTTTAAAATGTAATTTATTCCTGTGATGGCAAAGCTGAATTTTCAGCATCATTACTCCAGGCTTCAGTGTCACATGATCCTTCAGAAATCATTCTAATATGCTGATTTGGTGCTCAAGAAATATTTCTAATTATTCTCAATGTTGAAAAACGTTGTGCTGCGTAATATTTTGATTGAAACCATGACTTTGATAAATAGAAAGAATTCAGAACAGCATTTGTTTGTAACATTTGAAATGTCTTAAATTAAAGGACAGTTTCTTCAAATTTTGTTTTACAGACCAGTGCACAGTAACAAGATCATACCTGTTCCTGCACAAGTTTTGGTTCTTCAGCACCATCTACTACTTTGGCAACTGGGCTTTTCTTTTGGTGAGTTCATGAATGCACAACTGCATCCACGTTCTACTTATTACAACTCTGGAGTTTCCGGTAACAGTATTCATACACCTAAATACATGAGAACGCAGATTATTTCTACGTTTCATGGCTGTCAATTGATTAAAACAATAAATTATGTTCTCTGTGTTAAAGGCACAATATGTACGATTTTTGGATTCAAATATACAAAAAACAAAAATGTTATATATTTTGTTGGCTTATGTGCTTTAAAATGTTTAAATCCAGAGATTTTAACCAGGACACAGACCTTGTCTGTATGTCGCCTATCAATAACATCATACCCGCGTTAATCTACATTTTTATTTTTATTTTGTTGAAACCATGGAAACACCAAAGGCGCTTTAATGTATTATGTGTTTTACCTTATTAGTCTTAAATAAGTACCATTTTTTACCATGCCTAATATTAATCTTGCTTACTGTGTTTTGTAACCTTACTGTTTTTGTGACCAGAAGATGCAGAAGTGTTCGTCTGCGCCATAATAAAAGCGCCACTGCTCTCGAGTCATGTGTCGCACTTGTCTCTCATTAGCAATCGCTCCAGCGGCCTCGTTCCGCTCAACCCGGCTTCATACTACAGTAACGTTAATATATATTCAATACATTAGCTCAACAATGAATATGATGTTTTGCCCGAGTCCCGTCGTGATTCTTTTCCGCCGGCTGTAGAGGTGAAGACGACAACTCCATTTATTCTGCGGAATCAAGGCATCATTAAGCTACACCTTTTTGAGTAAGCGACCTCTAGTGGCGGAAAATACATATTGTGCCTTTAACATAAATTATCTTTGACCATTATCTTTTAACCAGCTCAAATGTTCCTATAAATATATTTTCTAAATATACTGTGCATTCTGAATAATAAATAAATTCCCCATTAACCTGCAGCAGTCCAGTGCTCATCTTCTCATTAACAGTGTTTTTCTCATATTTCATACCGGTTGAGTTTACATTTTTAAATGAATTTAACTGTTAAAAAGAATTGTGTTGGTTCTCCTATTCCAGTCATATAAAATATTTGAATGAATCTATGCTCGCTACGTGCCTTAAATAAATGTAACAATTTTAAAATACTGCATTAATCTTAAACAGTAACACAGGAAATGACAGACAGATACTAAAATAAATAAATAAATGTCCGTATTTGTCAGAGTATCACGGTTCCTAGTTTAGACAAGAACTGTATGTTTAACAGCCGCTGCTTTCTCAGATTGGCTTGGGTTGGATTGAAACTTCTTGTTCCTTTGAGTTTGGAAAATTCTTTACACAGTAATCACTACAATCTCTCTTTTCCTGTCTCTGAAAATGTCCAGATTTTTAAATCTTCTTGCGGACAATCATTTTAGGCGGTGTTTATTCAACCAGGTGACTACAGCACATTGAAAATATTCATAACCGCAAATAAATGTGCTGTACTATTTCAAAACGGAAGTGTAATGAAGCTCTGTGCAAGTAGTCCATTTGCTAAAATTTTCCTTTTTTAAAATGACCTGCTTTATTATTTGAACTATAAGAAATTATATGAATGAACACATAAATAAAGTAATATGAACTATTACCCCGCCATTTACACATTTTCCAGCTTTAAGTGTTTTCACTGTTATATGTTTATGCACTGAAAGAGTACTGAATCTCCTGATTAAAACACATGCGAAGACGACGCAGAAACAAGCAATATCATATGTAAAATGACAGGATCATCGACATTAAAAAGCATATAAATAAAACTGTTGTTACTGAATGAAATGTTGCCCCAGGACGAGCTATTGGACTGTGAAGCTTTGGGTTGTTGATGGACTCGATCTACTGAATCGATTTTTCTGCTTTTTGCTCAAAATGTTGCTTTTTTAAGCAGAGGGTCTGTTCTTTCTTTTGATATATTGCATGTTCAGATATTCATACAACATAATATGCTGTCGGCAATGAAACTTTTGTGAAAATGATCAAAAACCCTGACATTGGCTGGCACCTATTTTCAAAAACTCTGGGGGAAAGAGTTAATAATAAAAGATCACTTCAAAGACCTGCAGTATTGACGAAATATCATGCGAGTAGTAGTGTTGGCATAGCCCTAATGTGTCTTTTGATGTGTTGCAGGTCTTTCTCATTGGTTTGGTTGTTTCGTGCTGTAAAGGGAAGAAATCCGTGATTGAAGGGGAAGTTGATGCAGACGATTCAGATCTCAGTGATGATGAATATGTACATTAACTCCTGGTGTAGTTACTACTAAAGTCCCGTTTTAACTAGGTGTGGTTGCCAGTCAGAACTGGAATGAAAAACAATTGTAAAAACAGTTTTCTATCTTCTCACAACTCATCTTAATTTGTTGTTCAGAAAGAGAAATGCTCTATAAGACTTAATTGAATGTGTTATGATGCCAAATAGATTCTGTGTCATTAGAGTAATTGTCATGTTTAATTGATAGCAGTAGTCTGATATGCTAACCCGTCTCTACTACTGACCCTTACTACTAACTAAGGGTTTATTTGCATGTCATTTTGCATTGCTGTCTGGCATAATTCAACAAAAAAGTTTTCAAAAATCATTTAAAAAGGTTTGTCGATACACATAAAAAGGGTTGAGATTCTTATGCTGATTTATTTATTATTTAAGTTTTTTTAATGCTGTGCATATCTGTATTTTTTGTCTAGTCATAATTCTCCAGTGTTCTGACATGTGCTTTCTTTAATGCGGTTGAATCACTGTCATACTGCTAGCGGACACCTTTTGATTCATTTCACATAGATTTTTATTTTGGATTGTACTTATAATGACAAGAGAACTTGCAAAGTTCCAGAGAACTGATGCAAGATCAAAAAAGTGTGTAAAAATGTATTTATCATAATAGTATTGGCCTGATTTTCTGTGGTTTTCTGAAATTAATATGTCTTTTGCAAGATGATCCATTAATAAAGTCTAAAAACATATCTTGTTTTAAAAAGAATTCAGTGACTTGATTGTAATTTATACTTACGAAACTAAATCCTAAAATGATTTAGAAGGTTAATTAAAGGGTTAGTTCACCCAAAAATAATTCCTCATCCACATGTTGTTCCAAACCTGCAAGACTTTTGTTCAACTTCGGAACACAAATGAAGATGTTTTAATGAAATCTGAGAGATTTCTGTCCCTCCATTGACAGCTGGCACTTTGACACTTCAGAAAGTTCATTAAGATCGTAAAACTAATCCATATGAATTGAGCGGTTTAATTCAAATTTTCTGAAGAGACTGTATCGCTTTATATGATGATCAGACTGAATTTAGGATTTTATTCACATAAACTTTGACAAAGTCCCTTTCAAGGAAACTCTGTTTACTCAGCGCTGCTATTCTCAGCCTCAGTTATCACCCCTCATGAACAACTGCAGTGCTTTACATCTTTTGGACAGGAAGAGCTAAATAAACTTATCATTGCTTCTAAACCAACAAAAGGTTTATTAGATCCAGTTCCAACTAAACTACTGAAAGAGTTGTTACCTGTAGCAGAAGAACTTCTTCTCAATATTATTAACTCGTCTCTAACTCTAGATCATGTCCCAAGACCGTTTAAGATGGCAGTTATTAAACCTCTCATTAAGAAACCAACACTAGATCCAAACGAATTAGCAAATTACAGAACCATTTCAAATCTTCCATTTCTGTCTAAAATACTAGAAAAAATTGTGTCCACTCAATTGTGCTCTTACTTACAAGAAAACTATATCTATGAAAGATTTCAGTCTGGGTTCAGACCCCATCATAGCACAGAAACTACGCTTGTTAACATTACAAATGATTAACTTCTAGCTGCTGACCAAGGCTAGCCTGACATGGGCATACTCAATTCTAGTCAGAATATGAGTCCGATACCGCTCCATTGGGCTGTGATTATGGGGCGTGTTTCAACCGAACCAGGAAAGACCTCGATTGGATAGACCTACATCCAATCAGAGCAACGGAGACTAGTTGTCAAATGTCAACAGAACTCAACTGCACTGTGTTGCTAAGTCCGTGTTTTTCCCGCGGGTTGTTCTCCATGTTCGCAGGTTGAAGCGACCATTTGTGATATATATCAGGGGACTGGGATGGCCATGACAGAAGCTTCATTTTGTGCACAGTGACACATTTGTGTGTTGATTTTGATGTTTGTTTTGGATCTTTGTCCTGATAGAAGAGCCAACCACGGCCCATTATAAGATTTCTAGCAGAGGTCTTCAGGTTTTGATTTTTTATCTGTTGGTATTTGCTAGAATCCATGATACCATGTGTCTGAACAAGATGTCCAGGACCTCCAGCAAAAAAATAGGCCCTCAACGTTAAAGTTCCAGCTGTATTTTTAGCCGTGGGCATGGGGTTCTTTTTATCCCTGTTTGCACAAAACCTTTCTGGTAGATTTACTGCCAAAAAGCTCTTTTTACAGTTCATCTGACCACAGAACCAGGTCCTGTCTAAAGTTCCAGTTGTGCCTGACCACTGAATATGCTGGAGTTTGTTTTTGGATGAGCGAGGAGGATTTTTCTTGAATCCCTCCCAAACAACATGTGATGATGTAGGGGTTTGTTTGATTTTTTATTTTTAGGCTTTCTGACCCCAAGACTCAACTAATCTCTGTGATTCTCCATCTGTGATCCTTGGAGTGTCTTTTTCCACTCAAACTCTCCTCCTCGCTGTGGATTAGGACAATATAGACACTCGTCCTCTTCCAGTCAGATTCATAACATCTTTAGTTGATTGGATCTTCTTAATTATTCCCCTGATGGTGGAAATGGGGGTTTTCAATGCTTTAGCTATTTTCCTACAGCCACTTTCTATTTTGTGAAGCTCAACAATCTTTTTCTGCACATCAGAACTATATTCTGTGGTTTTACTCATTGTGATGAATGATTAAAGGGTTACTTCAGCGATTAGCATTAAGCTTTGTATCAGTAGTAACCCAGGAGTATATTCAAATTATCGTACTTTCCCCCCTCATATGACCCTGAGACGAGAGAATTATGTATTTTATTTCTGGAAAAATTCCTCCGATGATGCAAATATCGTCATTTTGCGTCATCGGAGGAGTATTTGTCCAGAGGCTAAAGACTACAGCCAGCAGAGGGTGCTATTTCCACGTTTTCAACATCACCATCACAGCACTCGGCTTGCGGAGCTGCGGAGATTCATGTAAACGGAGCGGTGGAGAGCAAAGTGAGTGTTTTAACTTTTAAAATGAACTTCCTATGACTGTTAACCTTCCAAAGACATGAACTGAACACGTGCCAGACTGATCCCGCGCTTACCTCAGTTCATGTGATGAATGTAATCCGATCCTGCTGCGTTTGTGCCGTGACGCTCAATCGGCTCACTCGCAAAATATCGAACAGACACGTTCAGTTTTTAATAGTAGTGCCTCTAACTGAACTGATTTTCTGAAAATGAACGCGGTGGGCAAGTGATCCAGTAATCCAGTAGCCGTGCCTAGAGTAGGGCAGTGAAGCAGTGCGTTCTGGGAATTGTTGTCTTTCATCCCCATGAGACAAAAATACATTTTCTGTGTTTTCTCAGTATAGAAGGCAAAAATAATTTCACATTTCTACTACATTAATGACCCAGTTTAAATACAAATTCATCTTCCCAGCGTTAAAGTACCCCTTTAAGGGAATTTGGTCTTTGTGCTTCCTTATATTTATACTTCTGTGAAACAAGACGTCATAGTTGGACAATTTCATGTTCCTCGTCACCCTGGTGTGCTAAAAAATGTAAATATTAATGGGAATATACTTCAGAGATATTTTACTCATAACATTTTTAAGGGGTGTCAACAATTGTGGCCAACGTGTTTTGGAGAAAAGCATTTATTACATAATGTGATTTACCCCCCATTTTCAATTCTTTAACTTCAATGAAATGTTAGATTTTTGTGAATTTTTTAAATAAAAGATCAAAAGGATAAACAATGCAGATTTATTTCTTACAGCCATATTTGATCATATTTATCAGGGGTGCCAACAATTTTGAGCACGACTGTATGTAAATATATGTGTGATTTGTAGACCCAGGAATGCGCATTTTTGCAGGCAATCTTGCCAAAACAACATTTCGCCTTTTTTTTTTGGTGGCGCAATTGCTACTCAAAACTATAGCCCAAAACAAAAGCCCCCCCTCGGAAAGCTATTGTTTTGGGCTATAGTTTTGAGTAGCAATTGCGCGACATTGCAAAAAAACTTGGCAACCCTGTCTGCACGCACGCTGGAATAAGTACACGCTGATACACAGAGTACTTACAACCATGATCATCATTTCTGAGAGAAATAGTGGAGGTGAATGCATATACGAACAAGTTCTCCGTTTAGGATAAGAGCAAATTAAACCCAAGCGCCTTTGATGACGTCGATGATTACGTTACTGTTGATCATCAGTCCATCATCGTCTAAAGCCCGCCCTGACAATTTAATTGGTCCGAACAGTTTCTGTTTGGGCATAATTACTCCTCTATGGATCAAGTCCAGACGAATTGCCTGAGCAAAAATGTTGTGGGCGGGGCTACATTCGGCTGGAATCCAGGCTAGACCAAGGCTGTATCTCAGTACTAGTTTTACTTGATCTTGAGCTGCATTCAACACCATAGATCATAAAATACTCTTAGATCATCTACAAAATTGCACTGGTATTCAGGGACAGGCATTAAAGTGGTTTAGATCGTATCTATCTATTGGTTTAGACCAATTTGTCTATTTAAACGGGGGAAACATCTATGAGAAAATCTGTAAATTATGGAGTGCCGGAAGGATCTGTGTTAGGCCCTCTGTTATTCTCAATATATATATGCTGCCACTTGGTAATATTATAAGACAACAGTTTCCACTGTTATGCCGATGATACTCAATTATATATTTCAGCTCGACCAGATGAAATCTCTAAATTATCCAAGCTGTCAGAGTGTGTTAAAGATATTAAATATTGGATGAGCTGTAATTTTCTCCTTTTAAATTCAGATAAGACAGAGGTATTACTTATTGGACCGAAAACCTGTACACAGAATCTCTTAGAATATAATTTGCATTTAGAAGAATGTACTGTTACTTCATCCTCTGCAGTTTAAGAACTGGGTGTTATATTAGACAGCAACCTGTCTTTCGAAAATCATATTTCAATTGTTACGAAAACAGCCTTCTTCCACCTCAGAAACATCACTAAACTACGGAACATGCTATCTGTTTCTGATGCAGAAAAGTTAGTTCATGCGTTCATGACCTCGAGACTAGATTACTGTAATGCAGTAGCTGGCTGTCCTGCATCCTCAATAAACAAGCTACAATTAGTCCAAAATGCAGCTGCTTGAGTTCTTACCAGGTCAAGAAAATATGATTATATAACACCAATTTTATTATCTCTACACTGGTTAGCTTTTAAGTTCTGTATCAATTTTAAAGTATTGCTACTGACCTATAAGGGCCTAAATGGTTTAGCTCCTGTGTATTTAACTGATCTTCTATCGCCTTATAACCAATCTTTAAGATCACAAAACTCTAGGTTTCTGGTAATACCTGGGATATCTAAGTCCACTAAAGGAGGGAGAGTGTTTTCATATTTGGCACCTAAACTCTGGAACAGCCTTCCTGATAATGTTCGGGGCTCAGACTCGCTTCTCCAGTTTAAATCTAGATTAAAGACACATCTCTTTAGCCAAGCATTCGTATAATGCATCTCATAACATAATCACACCAGTTATATCAGTGCACATGATTGTCCTTGCTTAATGCTTTGAACAGCAGCTACGCTAATTATTTTCCTGTTCTTTATCTCTGTACAGCGTATTTTTCTTTTATAAATATAATAAAACTAAAGACCTTTTGGAGATATGAAGGATGCAATACTACTCTACTACAATACATACTTTTTATCAATTTAAAAAGGCATCTGAAATAATAAGTGCAATGTAGTGTTGCTTATTGAACTTAAACAGTCAAATACACACAAAATAATGTTCAAAATGCCAACCTTAGGGAGCCTTCACGCAAACACAGTCAGTAATGTCTTAAGTGAATGTAAATATTTGAGAAAGAAAATGCATGTGTAACAGTATAATGGATCCATGCATCAGGGCTTAAAGTGACAGTAGCCTAATATACTTGCTGACAAATTATAAGATAATAATAAAAATAAATATCTATATGGCAGTTTTTTTCCCCATGCTATCGATGTCAAAATTGTGGTGCATGAAACCAGTGGAACTTTGGAAAACCACTAGCCACAGTGGCTGGTGAGCAAAAAAGTTAATAGGTGTATTCACACCATATCGTAATTACCGTAACTAATCTGACCTGTGAAAAGCATTCACCTAATCGTAGAACTCGTAATTACAACTTCAGACTTATAATTCCTCTTAGAGCTATGCCTTTGTACCATGTGACCACTGCAGATTTATTTTGAGCAAGAGAAATGTATAAGTTTGAATCCGAGGACATGAAGAGCTCCAAGTACAGCCATTTCAGTACCAGTAGTGGGATAGATTGTAACAAAGGCACACCATGTATTTGACTTCAACTCAAAAAGGCTGTGATGTTCATGCAGTAAACGATGTGGGTACTTTGAATAAAAGTTTGAGCATTCTAGCTCAATTCAGTGAGTTGCAGATGCTGAAGCAAAAATTGTTACAATTATACCCCTATACATACAAGTTTTGCTGTAAGTCTGATCATTCAGTGGCAAGGCTGCATAAGAGCCCACTCAGATTGACGGCTAGTCCACAAAATAATTTTTTGTGGGAAAGGAATTTTTTTTTTAATTCACACACATATAAAGGCATGTAAAGGCAGGTGTCCCAAAACCTTTGTCAAAATATAATATTTACATATTCTTATATTCGCTCTCAGCAGTATGAGTGGCGTCAAATGTTCGCTGGCAGTATATCACTGCTCTTGTATTTCGAACTTCGTTTTACGTTTTACTTTGCAGCATGTACATGACCGTTGGTTAAGCATGACATTTAAAAAAAAAAAAATTTGAATTCTTAATTGATTATATATTGCCTAGAAAGCATGCAAAGAGCTAGTTCTATAGAAGCTTGTTTTCCACCACAGAATAACATTTTTAAAAAATAATAACTTTTTATGACTTTACGACAATTCTGACTTTATATCAAACAATTCCAATTCTGACTTTATATCACAATTCTGACTTTATATCACACAATTCTGACTTTATATCAAACAATTCTGACTTTATATCACAATTCTGACTTTAAATCAAACAATTCTGACTTTATATCTCACAATTCTGACTTTATATCTCACAATTCTGACTTTATATCACACAATTCTGACTTTATATCACACAATTCTGACTTTATATCACAATTCTGACTTTATATCACACAATTCTGACTTTATATCACAATTCTGACTTTATATCAAACAATTCTGACTTTATATCAAACAATTCTGACTTTATATCAAACAATTCTGACTTTATATCAAACAATCCTGACTTTATATCACACAATTCTGGCTTTATATCACAATTATTACTTTATATCACACAATTCTGACTTTATATCAAACAATTCTGACTTTATATCACAATTCTGACTTTATATCACACAATTCTGACTTTATATCACAATTCTGACTTTATATCAAACAATTCTGACTTTATATCTCACAATTCTGACTTTATATCAAAAAATTCTGACTTTATATCAAACAATTCTGACTTTATATCAAACAATTCTGACTTTATATCACACAATTCTGACTTTATATCAAAAAATTCGGACTTTATATCAAACAATTCTGACTTTATATCAAACAATTCTGACTTTATATCACACAATTCTGACTTTATATCACAATTATTACTTTATATCACACAATTCTGACTTTATATCACAATTCTGACTTTATATCTCACAATTCTGACTTTATATCAAACAATTCTGACTTTATATCTCACAATTCTGACTTTATATCAAACAATTCTGACTTTATATCACACAATTCTGACTTTATATCAAACAATTCTGACTTTATCTAACACAATTCTGACTTTATATCAAACAATTCTGACTTTATATCAAACAATTCTGACTTTATATCACAATTCTGACTTTATATCACAATTATTACTTTATATCACACAATTCTGACTTTATATCACAATTCTGACTTTATATCACAATTCTGACTTTATATCACACAATTCTGACTTTATATCACAATTCTGACTTTATATCACACAATTCTGACTTTATCTAACACAATTCTGACTTTATATCAAACAATTCTGACTTTATATCACAATTCTGACTTTATATCACAATTATTACTTTATATCACACAATTCTGACTTTATATCACAATTCTGACTTTATATCTCACAATTCTGACTTTATCACGCAATTCTGAATTTATATCTCACAATTCTGACTTTATGACGCAGTTCTGACTTTATAACTCGCAATTGCAACTTTATATCATACAATTCTGAAAAGAGTCAAACACGCTTCCATATAGTTATCTATAGGTTACAGATGCACAGTTTTGTGTTGAATATTATTTGTTTACTCGTCGAATTGGATTTAATTAATCTCTGTTCTGCGATGAAATTACTTTGTCTTTATTGAGAGCTGGAATCAATGCTTCTGCAAACAACTGAGTTAAAGTGTGTGCAGATCAGCTGTGTTTACCCTCACTGACATTCTCACAGTTAGGAATAAGACTTTACCGTGGAAACTGAAGAGCAAAGCAGACTGTGCTGCTCATAGTCGACAGTGCTCACATACTGGGAGCTGCTTGAATTTGTGCACGTGACTGTGTTTGTGGGCTTATCATGTTCTCACCTGGACCAGATGTTCATATGATTCATGGCCCACAAAGACACACCAGACTCTCCTAACAGATGGTGCAGTCTTTGGAAAGAAAAACACAACTAATTTTCTCAAACCTGCTTATATAATCGACCAAAAAAGAGGGGTTTGTGACGGGGTTGGTGACAGTGTAGTTATCAGCAACTGGCAGCGCAATGTTAAAAATATACACTATATTGCCAAAACTATTGGGACACCCCTTCAAATAATTGAATTCAGGTGTTCCAATCACTTCCATAGCCACAGGTGTACATTTTTTTTTTTTAATAAAGCACATGTGACTGCTTCTACAAACATATGTGAAAGAATGGGTCGCTCTCAGGAACTCAGTGAATTCAAGCGTGGTACCGTGATAGGTTGCCACCTGTGCAATAAGTCCATTCGTGAAATTTCCTCAATACTAAATATTCCACAGTCAACTGTTAGTGGTATTATAACAAAGTTGGGAACAACAGCAAATCAGCCATGAAGTGATAGGCTACGTAAAATCACAGAGCAGGGTCAGCGCATGCTGAGGCGCACAATGCGGAGAAGTCGCCAACTTTAACTGCAGAGTCAATAGCTACAGACCCTCAAACTTCAGATTAGCTCAAGAACCGTGAGTAGAGAGCTTCATGGAATGGGTTTCCATGGCCGAGCAGCTGCATCCAAGCCTTACATCACCAAGTGCATTGCAAATCATCGGATGCAGTGGTGTGAAGCACTCCACCACTGGACTCAGTGGAGACGTGTTCTCTGGAATGACAAATTGCGTTTCTGTCTGGGTTTGGAATCTGGGTTTGGCGGTTGCCAGGGGAACGGTACTTGCCTGACTGCATTGTGCCAAGTGTAAAGTTTGGTGGAGGGTGGAATATGATGCGGGTTGTTTTTCAGGGGCTGGGCCTGGCCCCTTAGTTCCAGTAAAAGCAGCTTTGTAGGGAACAGTTTGGGGATGGCCCCTTCCTGTTTCAACATGACTGCGCACCAGTGCACAAAGCAAGGTCCATAAAGACATGGATGAGCAAGTTTGGTGTGGAGGAACTTGACTGGCCTGTACAGTCGAGTCCTGACCTCAACCCGATAGAACACCTTTTGGATGAATTAGAGGGGAGACTGCGAGTCAGGCCTTCTCATCCAACATCAGTGTCTGATTTCAAAAATGCGCTTCTAGAAGAAGTACACAATTCCCATAAACACAATCAAAAACCTTGTGGGAAGCCTACCCAGAAGAGTTGAAGCTGTTATGGCTGCAAAGGGTGGCCCAACTCCGTATTAAACCCTACGGATTAAGAATGGGATGTCATTACAGTTTTAATGTGCATGTAAAGGCAGGTGTCCCAAAACCTTTGTCAAAATAGTGTATTTACATATTCTTCTTATATTCGCTCTCAGCAGTATGAGTGCCGTCAAATGTTCGCTGGCAGTATATCACTGCTCTTGTATTTCGAACTTCGTTTTATTCCGAAATGAAGAACGACAAAGAACTTTGGCGTGAGTATATCGGGCCTTGTAATTTCATAGCTGGACCATCAATCACAAAACTGAAAGTGTTCTGTGATTGGTGGTCCAGCTATGATATTACAAGAACATTGACCAATCATATTGTCCCTCTGAATGGGTGGAGCTTGTTATCACTAAGTTTATGACAAGTTCTACCCACTGTAAAAAAAAAAGAAAAAAAGAAAAAAAAAGAACAAGAACAAGAAAAAGTGCTGATAAAATATTTAGCACTATTCGCTATGGAAAAAGGAAATAATTTTAGTGAGGGGGATGCTTATTTATTATCCACACCATTTTTAAGATTAACTTTTAAAGCTGCAATTAATCAGCAAAGGAAGACCTATACCAGAGCTTTATTTGGTGAAAAAGCCAAAGTTTTTTAAAGCATTTCAACCCCAGCAGTTAAAGCGAAACCCCAGAATGACAGCGTCAAACAAGAAGCTAAAGCTTTACTGCTGGAATTGTTTGCTGTTTTGGGTTATTTAAAATCGAATAGGTTACCAACCGATTTTACTCTGGCCACTGTTTTGAACATTATTTGAGAAAATAATTCATTATTGCAAAATAATATTTATTTTGCAGAATTACTGGTCAATCTGTAAATGTACAAACTCGAATATTATGCACATTTGCTGTAATTCTGCATAGTTACACAAGTTACAATAGTTTCCCAAATCATAAGTTCATTACGGTTTGTTATACAATGATTGTGTGATGATGCAATTACTTCTAATGATGATTTGAGGATAATGAGGATTTATAACATTTTGTTTTAATTTGACGATACCGAGTACTGAGCGATAATAATTAACTCTATCTACTTACTATTTGATTAGGATTAGGGAGAGGGAGATTTTAAGATCATGAGAAACATCTTTTTTTTAAATCTTGAATTAGTATTTTTTTATTTATAAAAATGATGTAAAGGCCGCATTCACTTTGAAACACAGTGAATTTAAAAAATGCAGGAAGCGAGACAGACATCTTTTTTTTTATCTGTTCTCTTCATTCATCTTTAAATGGAATATATACCCTTTTCCCCAAAGGCGGAAAAAAAGATCTTTCTCATGCACCGGGGTGTTTTAGACAGAAGGATAAGGAAGTCTTCTGGGTCAAGGGGATTTTCCAAACAATCCTTTAAAAGCAGTTCTGCTCTGACTGATTTACCGTTGAAAGCGAGTCACAGACTGTGTGCTGTTGTCGAAAGTAAAGTTCACAATCACACACTCCCACTGGGTTTCCTGTTTGCCTTATTCATACAAGTGATTGCATAAAGCAGCATGGATTTGAGGAGATTGAATTACAATGCAAAAAATGCTTTTCTTACTTAGTATTTTTTACTTGTTTACAGTCCAAATATACAAAAATAAGAAAGATAAGAAAAATAATCTTATTTCAGTCTGGGACAGAAACAAGATTTCAATAAAAAACTTTATTGAAAAAAAAATATTTTTCTTCTTTTAAGCAAAAACTCACTTCATTTAGATTTTATTTTTGAGAAAACAAAACAAAAAAAATCTTAAATGCACTTTGATTTAAGATTTTTTTTAAAGATATTTAGGCCTATTCCCAATTCTATTTTATACCCCTTAGCCTTCCCCTACCCGTTCCCCTTGACCCTTGAAACAGAGCGGTAAGGCGTAGGGGTGAAAATATTCCCCCAAAGAAATGGGTCACCACTACTACACCATCATACGTCATCATACACCGTTTCTTTTATAACAGCAATAAAGTGCGTAGGCTATATCTAACAGAATTCAGGCACGAGCACGTTTAACACATTACTCACGCCCAGCGTAGTTTTGCACTGTATTTGGACTTAATAAAACGGCGCTTGTTTTCAATTAAAAAACTTAAAAGACTTCGAGTTTCCTAAGACGATAATGATAGCTTACAGAACATACAAGACTGGTTGAGCCGCTTTTCTATCGGGCCAAACTGCTAATTTTGTTTATTAACCGTTCCATTCCGTGCTGATCCGCCGGCTGGTAACGTTATGGATGTTTCGTTTTCTACTGCGATAACGGAGCTCTTCGCAATGTAATATAAACGAGTCAGGTGTTGCCTTGGTTACGCAAGCTTACGGAAGATACACATTGTGTAAATAGCGACTGCGTTATGAAGGATGACCAGATATATTTTTTAAACTGTTATTAGTTTGTGTTCACATCACTCAAACAACGCGTTTAGCAACAAGTGATCGATTCTGAATGGCAACATCACTACACTCATTCTAGCAGCGCTGTAGTCTGTGTATGCAGGGAAAATCTTCATACCCCTTCTTCCGAAGTGTGGTCCTGAAAAATCTCAGTTTGAAGGGCTATCTGGCCCTTCCCCTTACCCCTACCACTCTAGCCAAAAGAGAAACGAGACACCCCTACCCCTTCACGTGAACGCGCAAAACGAAGGGGCAGGGGAAAGTGAAGGGCTAAGGGGTAGAATTGGGATTGGGATTGGGCCAAGACAAAAATACTAATTAAGAAAGGTCTTTTTGTGTGTGTGTGTGTGTGTGTGTGTGTGTGTATGAAATATATCAATTTTGTTCAACTGTAGACTTCTTAAAATATCTCCCTTTGGAGTGGACTTTGAGCTTTGTATCCTTGCAGATCTTTTTTATGCTCAAATAACAACATTACACTAACTTAAATTGAAAAAGTGGAAAAGCATAATTGGAGCCGATTAATGACCCTACAAGTTGGATTAAATCATCAAAATATGAGGAATATATATGTTTTAAATATTTTAAATATGAGGAGAGAACAAAACACTTAACTTGGTTAAGGTATTTATTTGAGAATTTTTTTTGGCAAAAGGTGTACTACAGCTAAAGGCATACCTTGTTCTGGCATTAAACTCTAGATGGCGCAGGATGATGGATCTTTAACTCATTTAGTAGCAGCCACAACATTATCTACATAGCGCAGCGGATTGGTTGCTGTGGCATCAGTGGCCATTCTGGCCAATAAGCTCAACATTCAAACAGGTAGTGTTGCTGTTAGCAGTCTGCAGCCCACTTTCAGATACCCTTCTCCTTCCCCAGCTCCACCTGTATAGATCTGCTACAGTGGTTATTTCATGTATGTTACATGTGCAGCAGTAGCAGCTGCATGTCTTACATGCCAAAAATAATGTCTGTAAACCTCCAAACTTCACGTAAAGCCTTCAGATTAGCTCAAGAACAGAGCGTAGAGAGCGTCATGGAATAGGTTTCCATGGCCAAGCAGCTGCATCCAAGCCTTAAATCACCATTGCAAAGTGTCGGATGCAGTGGTGTAAAGTAATCCACCACTGAACTCTAGAGCAGTGGAGAAGTGTTCTCTGGAGTGACCAATCACACTTCTCTGTCTGGCAATCCGATGGACAAGTCTGCAAGCCAGGCCTTCTCGTCCAACATCAGTGTCTGACCTCACAAATGAGCTTCTAGAAGAATATTCCCATAAACACAATCCAAAACCTTGTGGAAAGCCTTCCCAGAAGAGTTGCAAAGTGTGGCCCAACTCCATATTAAACCCTACGGATTAAGAATGGGATGTCATTAAAATTCATGAAAGGCAGACGTCCCAAAACTTTTGGCAATACAGTGTAAATAGTCAACATAACTTTAAAAAAAGCTGTGCTGTAAATCTTTCTGTTCAGATATCAAAATCATATATAGCAATCTTTTTGTCTCAAAGACAGACAGGGCAGTAAAGAGGGTTTCTTTTGCCACTGAAAGAGCATTTAGGTGATGGTTCTTTTGACAGACATCAGACGCATCTCTGTCAGCGGCTCTGAGAAGAGTCATCCTGCAGAACGTCGCTGATGCAATAAAAACACTTCTGTCAGATGTGAGATTGAAATGTACATAGCACTGATGCACAAGTGTTTCCCTCCATATTTTTCTTTTTAATCTTAATATTTTATAGGTGGACAGTGGGACGAGATATTGTGCAATCTGTCCTGTCATTTTTGTTTTTTTGCATTTTAGTTGTTTATACCTGTAGTTTTTGAGACTGATGGAGGAGTGCTGCTCATATTTGGAAATATTATTTGTAGGACTTTTTAGGTTATTTAGTAAATGTATTGTGTTACTTGTATTAAAAGTATCTGGATATCTTATTTAGGTAACACTTTACAATAAGGTTTCATTAGTTAACATTATGTATGCATTAGTTTCATTTGCTTTTACATGAACTAAGAATGAACCAAGGGTTTTGCCTTGAACATTGGAGGGTTGAAGTGTGAACTGTTTAGCGTGGTCCAGGTCATGATCCCTCATCAGATGAATAATTTGCTTGTTAGTTTGTTCTTTTTTTTTTTTTGTGCAAAATTGTCTTTTGTGGTACCCACAAGCAAAGTTGGTTGATAACATAACTGCAATAAAGTAATAGCCTAGTAAACAATTACTTGTTTACATGACATGATGTATTTTATATTATGTAAGCACCTAAACCTTATCAGTTTGACAGAATTTTACTTAAAAGAAAATTACATATCGAATATGTTAATTTTCTGTCATCTCTTGGAATATCTGAAAGCCAGGTTTTTCCTAATATCTATCATTATTAGCAAACACATTTTACACATAGGGAAAACTAATTGTTGAAGAAGGTCAGACTTTAAAGCTCTTGAATCTAACTTGTACTTGGCCTAATGAAAAAGTAACAGTTCTTGTAATTGTTTAACTATAGCCTTTGTTACAGTAAAGCTCCTCATTACCATTCTTAGACCAATGTTTACTTTTGCCTTTCTTTTTTATCTATAGCATTTGTTATGACAAATTGCAACCTACACATTTAGAAACTATAGCTAGAACATGCCACAGTTGTAATATAAATCTTTAGTGAAAAAGCTTAACAGATATTATGAATTCTACAACAATTTAGTGTAAATTTACCACAATAAACAGAATGTGATAAATTCTGGTTAAAGGTGGTCATGATAAGTGTAGGCTATAAAAAGCTTTCTGATTTATGTTGGTGCAGGATGGTGTTTCCCCCTCTTTTCATCAGTCTTTTTAGTTTATGTGATTTTAGATTAGTTCATGCTGTTTTAGACCATGTTTTGACTTTTCTCAGTAGCGTTTTAAAGTGGTTAATTCTCAATAGAATTAAAATGGGTTGCACATTTGATCATTTATGTCGCTATAGCAAAGGCTCGCGCAAATCTTACACTTATGGTAATTATGTACACTGTAAAAGGTTGCTGTAAATTTTACAGTAACTTACTGGCAGCTGGATGCCAGTAAGTTACTGTAAAAGTGTTTACAGTATCATTACTGTAATTTAATTTACAGTAATAAAAATGTATACTGTATTGTATTTACAGTATGAGTACTGTATTTTTATTTACAGTACAAGTACCGTATTTTTATTTACAGTAATAATACTGTATACTGTGTTGTTATTTACAGTATGAGTACTGTATTTTCATTTACAGTACAAGTACTGTATTTTTATTTACAGTATTAGAATTGATTTTCTATTACAGAATTATATTTTTTTTTACGATTTGAGTTTAGCTTAATTTACTTTAACAAAATTAATTTAATTTACATGTCACAGGTAAGGTTGCAATAAAGTAGATGAAACGGATCTAATCACAGCAGTCAGTTTTATTTAACACAGAACTCAAAATACTCAGAAAACAAAGGAACAAAACAACCAAATCAAACACAGTTTAAAAAGACAAACCAATTAATGAAATTAACAACAGGTGTAACTGATATTTAAATAATGAAAAACCACTACAGCACTGTAAAATGTTTTTACCCCCAAAAAGTTGTCATTAAAATATGCTGTTTAATTGTTTAACATTTACTTTAAAAGTACATTTTACAAATGTGTTTGAATTCATCCTGTGTATTTAACATGGCTAAAAATGTAAACATGCTGAAAAGCAGAACAAGCCTTCAATAATTGTGCCAATCAAGTCAACAAGCTCTCTGATGAAAGATGCCACAAGTGGATTTAGGCTGGCGATTTTTCTCTTGACCCTTTTTTATGAAGGTATTTTTGGTGCAAAACAACTGAACACGTGTGCGAGTGGAATTTGTAGTTGTAGAGCATATCCACACGTGTATCAATAAATTTGAAGTCACAGGGCCTGCCGCTGCCTCACAGATGCACAAATCACTTTTGCTCCACATTTCGCATAGTATTTGGTGCAAAAGTGAGAGCGGAACCTGTCACGTGAAGCGGAAAAACTGCGTTTTGAGACTCTTAGCAGCAGATTCAAGCACTTGTAGAAATTGGACTTGTGATTGTGTTGGGAAAATATCCAAGAAAAGTAATGTATTTGTGATCAAATATTCTACAAGTGTGCAACTCTCATTGCATGGATTCATGTATTAATTTATGGATGTGCAAAATCTGTCCGTGACTTCACATTTTTGATACGGGTGTGTGAATGCGTTTTGCACCATATACACTGCAGCAACTGGAGCAAAAATGTGTGTGTATGAGTTTCTTGATGTGTGATTCGTAGAATAGGATTTGTGCACCTGCAGTGAAGAATGTGTGAAGGTGTAACTGTTGTGTTGTGTTTGTAGAAATCTACAAGTTTACAACTCCTAAAAGATTTTTCTCTGTGACTTCAAATTTATTGATACACGTGTGGATATGCTCTACAACTACAAATTCCACTGCACACGTGTTCAGTTGTTTTGCACCAAAAATACCTTCATATTTTTCCAGATGTCCGGCTGATCTGTGATTTTGATTGGCATTTGGTGCCATCAGGTTTATTCTCAGAATGAACCTGAAAGCACAAGAAAAACACATTTATCAAACCACTGCTTTCCAAACAGTCATAACATGCTGCTCTATGCACTTTGATGTTAATAAAAGCAATATGTGCTATATAAATAAATAATTAATTGTACATTGTAGACAGATTATAATGGAACTTTGTGAGATTGCAATTAAAACGAGGGACACATTTTTAGTGATTATAAAGGGACAGCTCTTTGCTTGCTTTCTGCCATGCCAACTCAAACATCCAGTAGCCTATGCTTGATTTTCTGTTAAAATGAACAGTGGTTTGTAAATGAAGATAATTTATCAGGAAACACTTATGTGATTCAGTACGGTGACCGAGAGGGGACATGTTCGGTTCACTTAGTTTTGTTGTGGCCACAACATATAACTCGTGGGAACGTGATATGTTGTTGCCACAAGATATTAATTCGTGGGAAAGTCATATTAAAGGGATAGTTTACCCAAAAATGAAAATTTTATGTTTATTTGTTAACACCCAGTGCACCCAACATGTAGGTGTCTTTACTTCTTCAGTAGAATACAAATGAAGATTTTTAACTCCAATTATTGCTGTGGGCCAGTCATATAATCATGTGGATGGGTAACAATTCTATGAGAGCAAAAACAAAAACGTGCTTAGACAACATGTACAAAGAGCCCTGTTGCTCATGACAACACATTGATATCTTAAGACACAAAACGGTCAGTTTGTGTGAGAAATCAAGCCGTATTTATATCATTTTTTACCTCAAATACAACGCTATATCCAACAGCCTGGAACGCGCTTCACTTCCGGTAAGGTCAATAATACACGCACTGGATATACGAGCCAGAGCGGGATATTTAAAAGTGAATTAATCCTTTAAGCGTGTTTTTTTATCTCATAGAATTGTTACCCATTCACCCACAGCAACGGTTGGAGTTAAAAATCTTCATTTGTGTTCTTCTGAAGAAGTAAAGACACCTTCATGTTGGATGCACTGGGGGTAAACAGATAAACATCAAATTTATCCCTTTCAGTCGTGGGAATGCGATAATTAATCGTGGCCACGAGATCATTTTGTTGCGTTAACAACATCATTATGCCGTGGCCTCGACTTCATATTTTGAGAGAAAGACATCTATTTCTCGTGGCCACAAGTTATGTTTAGGGAACCACACCGGTCAGTATAGCCTACTGTAACAGCAGCAGTCGGAGATGGAGATGACTGATGAAACATCATTTTACTTTGAATAAGGAATGGCATATATAGTGCAGTCTCTGGCATTAAGACATGGTTATGTTATTAAGTGAAAGACACTGAAGCGCATGCTTAAGTTGAATGGGCTTTTTCGTCGGAAATTTGTTGGCTTGAATGAACCAAAAGCCATCGCGCAAAAGGAGCGTGCGCAGCGTGTTAAAGCTATCGCCTGCTTTCAACAAGTCTAGCTCCTTTTATCAGGAACAAATGGCCATAACCTGCAAATAGACATAACATTTTGTACGTGGTAAATGACGTGATTTCAATCATGGTTATTATATTTGGCAGATTATATCTTATCCACTCATTTTACCTATTGAAATGCCTTTAAATGGCAAGTTAGACCAGTAACATAGTTATACACTTACCAAAAAGTGACTTAAAGCCTCCACTTATTGATTGAACTGCTCTTTCTGCCGAAATATTACTTGATTTCATTCATCATGGTTATAAGCTCATTCAGTCCTTTTTACTTATTGAAATACCTTTTAAAGGGTTAATCAATACACTTTACACCAAGAGAACACCTGACCGTGATCAGAGTCAGTCAGCATGGATTGTGTGTTTTGTGTAACTTGTAAATTGTAAAATTAGGATAAGAAGCCGGGAAATAAGGTTTAGAAGAAAAAAAAACATGAGCTCTCTCTCTCTCTCTCTCGCCGCGCTCTCTCAGCAATTTAGAAAGTGGGCAGATTTAATGCAAGCGCACGGTAATAATGTAAATATATACAAATATATTTCAAATCAGCAACAAAATCTCAGGTGAACTGTCACATAAATGTTTTCTTAACACTCAATTTGTTGCTCCAGCTAACGCACAAGTGCAGTCTCGAGCGCGTGGCATGTTTCTATGGCAACCCGAGCTTCCGCAGTGACTTTAATGACTTTAAAAATAATATGAATGAACCGTCTTGTTTAATCTTAAAGTGTTGGTGGTCGGACTCGGCTCACAGAGATTATAGCAAATAAATAATGTTAACGTCAGCGCCATGGCACCATACGAGCAATCGTTATATTAACGTTAGTTCAAAAGGACAAACAGTCAAAGTTATTATGCGTTTAACTTAGGCATTTCTCGGATCTGTGCGAGTCCGGGTCCAGCTTTTGAAATAATAGACGGGTCCGGTCAGTTCTGTGTAGCACATTACGGGTCTCTTCGGTTCGGATATTAATTTTGGACCCGTGTAGACCTCTAGTTTGCACACAAACTGCGCAACCATCTTGACTTGCTTTTTAAAACCGTCTGTTAACGATAAGGTTATCGTTTGAATATAAGAGTCATATAATCACCAGCTTCTGCTTACTAGTTTCCTCAGATGATTTAACCGCCAGAAAATAGCTCCTCCGACCTTCCATATTGCGGATTTAACAGCAAACTTAAAACAAAACAAAAGATTCGCTTCAAAATACTGTTATTACAACCTCCGTCTTTAGTGTTGCCTCACTTTTCTTTCGGTATTTTAAGATAGTTTGCTGTTCACGTAAAGTCCTCCTGCTTAGCTAATTTACATTAAAGAGGTATAGGAACATTAAAATAGCTTTTTTTCCCCGTTTCACAAACTATTAGTCAATGTAAACTTTATTCATCCTGTTGAAGTAAATCACAAGGATGACAGCAGTCACGTAACCATCCGCCTTGACAAACAGGCCGAAAAATAGGCTCTTGACAGGAATTTGCTTAACTCACTCAATTTGCAGCACTGGTTCATGTTAGGTTGTTGTTAATAAGTGAATGCATTTGAAAATATCTCAGTTTTACATAAAATAATGACAGAAATAATACTAACCTTTTGTTGAGTCTTTCCTCAGTAGCCCCACCAACCGAAAAAAAAAAAAACTTGAAGTCTTCATTGTCATTGGTCAGTTTTCGCGGGCATTGTCGCTACTGTAAATCGATTTACAGTAGAGAATAATTACAGTAGTAAACATATATTTTCCCATAATCCTTTGCTATTAACAGTATTATACTGTTGGTACATTTTACAGTATTATACTGTACATATTACAGTAAAATACTGTTCAAATTACAAAAATCCGTTACAGTGTACCATACGTTTCAGTTTGTACAGCAACTTCCAAAAGCTCAGAACGTGTGATGTAGGCCAATACAGTATATTTAATTTCAACATTTACTCATACATTATTCAAATCAAAAGATGTATTTGTTAATATTAGTTAGGCTCGCTAACATGTAGGCTAATTAAGTCTGTAGTAGGCTAAATAAGTAATTCATTTAAACTATTTGAAAATATTTTATTTAAAAATGTGCACAAATTCACTCCTACCCGCATGTCTAATATGTAGAAAATGCAAACGTCATCACATTAATTTATGAATAACTTGAAACGTTTTTCATTCCAAAGGGAGAAATTTCATAAAAAGTTGAGTAGTTTGCATCAGCTAGTCTATTACTGTCTGTAGCTGAACGTTTCTAGCATAAAACAGTTGTCTGTAACACTTAACAATAAGGTTCATTGGTTGACATTAGTTAACTAGTTAACATGAACTATTAATGAACTGCACTTATAATGCATTTATTTATATCTGTTAATGTTAATTTCAACATTTACTAATACATTATTAAAATCCTGTTAGCACTAGTTAATGCACTGTGAACTAACATGAACAAACCACAGCTGTATTCATATTAACTAACGTTAACAAAGATGAACTAATGCTGGTGTTGTTCATGGTTAGTTCATGTTAACTAATGCATTAACTAATGTTAACTAATACAACCTTATAGTAAAGTGTTTCCCAGTTGTCTAAGACTTCTACTTGCGTCTTTCCATGAACTCTTGTTATGTTGTGACAGTATGACAGTCTTTGATTTGATTGGTCATCTTGATCATTGTGACATTGACAAGCGCTGTTAGACCGTTGGGTAGAGCAGCCTAAAAATTTTACTTTAAAAAAATGTTGTTATCCTAAAAACAAATGGCTTTACTCATTCTACACTAAAATGATAAGACAAGACAAATAAAATGAGAATATTATAAATTTGTTTTATTAATTGTCCAGCTCGCGCGTCCATATAGGAAATAGCAGTGAATAGACCAGTGTCAAGCTTTTAAAAAAAGACGCAAAAGTATCACAGAATGATCCAATGCGACACGTGCCGTATATTCCAAGTGTTAAACTAGCCTATACAGTATACATTACATATTTAAGATGATAAAATCGGACTACTTTTTGTTTACTTATAATTACTTTTGACCTAACTCATTGATCACATTGATTAGAATAGAATAATATTGTACCATATCGATATAAAAATACCAAGAAAAAAAATATATATATTCCATTCTTTGTCAACAACATCAAGTGCATTAAATATTATACTATGTCAGGGGTCATGATGGAATTGTAGGGGGTTCTTGGGTTTAATGAAAAGCTATTAATTAAATCATCAAAATTTAGACTTTTAGATGGTGTTTGACTATAAATGTGACAAAAGCTCCGCCCACTGGTGATGATGATATCTGCCACATTAGCATATTAGTACAGTATTGTTCAAAATAATAGCAGTACAATGTGACTAACCAGAATAATCAAGGTTTTTAGTATATTTTTTATTGCTACGTGGCAAACAAGTTATCAGTAGGTTCAGTAGATTCTCAGAAAACAAACAAGACCCAGCATTCATGATATGCACGCTCTTAAAGGCTGTGCAATTGGGGTATTAGTTGAAAGGGGTGTGTTCAAAAAAATAGCAGTGTCTACCTTTGACTGTACAAACTCAAAACTATTTTGTACAAACATTTTTTTTTTCTGGGATTTAGCAATCCTGTGAATCACTAAACTAATATTTAGTTGTATGACCAGTTTTTTAAAACTGCTTGACATCTGTGTGGTATGGAGTCCACCAACTTGTGGCACCTCTCAGCTGTTATTCCACTCCATGATTCTTTAACAACATTCCACAATTCATTCACATTTCTTGGTTTTGCTTCAGAAACAGCATTTTTGATATCACCCCACAAGTTCTCAATTGGATTAAGGTCTGGAGATTGGGCTGGCCACTCCATAACATTAATTTTGTTGGTTTGGAACCAAGACTTTGCCCGTTTACTAGTGTGTTTTGGGTCATTGTCTTGTTGAAACAACCATTTCAAGGGCATGTCCTCTTCAGCATAGGGCAACATGACCTCTTCAAGTATTTTAACATATGCAAACTGATCCATGATCCCTGGTATGCGATAAATAGGCCCAACACCATAGTAGGAGAAACATGCCCATATCATGATGCTTGCACCTCCATGCTTCACTATCTTCACTGTGTACTGTGGCTTGAATTCAGAGTTTGGGGTCGTCTCACAAACTGCCTGTGGCCCTTGGACCCAAAAAGAACAATTTTACTCTCATCAGTCCACAAAATGTTCCTCCATTTCTCTTTAGGCCAGTTGATGTGTTCTTTGGCAAATTGTAACCTCTTCTGCACATGCCTTTTTTAACAGAGGGACTTTATGGGGATTCTTGAAAATAGATTAGCTTCACACAGACGTCTTCTAACTGTCACAGTACTTACAGGTAACTCCAGACTGTCTTTGATCATCCTGGAGGTGATCATTGGCTGAGCCTTTGCCATTCTGGTTATTCTTCTATCCATTTTGATGGTTGTCTTCCGTTTTCTTCCACGTCTCTCTGGTTTTGCTCTCCATTTTAAGGCATTGGAGATCATTTTAGCTGAACAGCCTATCATTTTTGCACCTCTTTATAGGTTTTCCCCTCTCCAATCAACTTTTTAATCAAAGTACGCTGTTCTTCTGAACAATGTCTTGAACGACCCATTTTCCTCAGCTTTCAAATGCATGTTCAACAAGTGTTGGCTTCATCCTTAAATAGGGGCCACCTGATTCACACCTGTTTCTTCACAAAATTGATGACCTCAGTGATTGAATGCCACACTGCTATTTTTCTGAACACACCCCTTTCAACTAATTCAACTAATTGCCCAATTGCACAGCCTTAAGAGCGTGCATATCATGAATGCTGGGTCTTGTTTGTTTTCTGAGAATCTACTGAACCTACTGGTAACTTGTTTGCCACGTAGCAATAAAAAATATACTAAAAACCCATTATTCTGGTTAGTCACATTGTACTGCTATTATTTTGAACAATACTGTATCTGCCCCATTTTAAATAGAGGCGGGTGGATTTATGAGTTTTGACTGACAATTTTAGGAGAAAATGGATTCACAAGGTTTAGTCACAACCTCTTTTAAATGCTTTTTATTGGTTAAATATTTGTAAAAACCCATAACAGACGTAAATGATGACTAATAGCATTCATTTGATAAAGCAATAATGATGGAATACCCATACTTATTTTTGTGAATTTTATCATATTCCACAGCATATCTGACAACCTGCCACGGCTCACTAGTCAAATATGAAATGTCAAATTTTTACATTTTTATGTATCTGAAAGACAAAAGCCTTCCAAAGACAGTAGTACATGATTAAAGGACTCGCAGAGTCCAATTTTGAGAAAACACTCCTTAAAAGTGAAATGATTTCTGTAAATCCAGGGATTGAATGTACCAAGTTACTTATATCAATATTCTAGATCTGTTGTTATACAGTGTGCAGGTGTCACTGCGCAGAGGAAATTGAGTGTGATCCATAAGCTCGGCTTGTGTGAGTGGTTAGACACGTTATTTAATGGAGGCCAGTCCTCAAGGAAGCTGTGGAAGTAGGCAGTCAGCGCTGCAGTAATATGCCTGTGTGTGTTTGTGCTTGTTTGTTCTTGTGCTCTGCTCTCGGCTCTCTCAGCATGTTAACCTCTCTGCCCTTTTTCCAATGGGAGTCACTACAAACGCTCCCATTGAAAAACATTTGGGTCTGTCTAGTCGAGCTGTTAACATGATCTGCTTCAGCACAAACTGATAGTTACAAAGGGACTTCGCTCTAACATCTCAGCTCTGCTGTTCCTCTTTTATGGCTGCTACAAGTCTCATAGGGAGGCTCAGACTTTACGGTTAAACATTTGTCTGTATCAAGTGTGTGATCTGCTGTAATACACTCTATGGTCCATAAATGACAAAATACACTGTCATATCTGCACTCTGGTGCTGGTAAACTTCCAACTCAACAAACAACTCCAGAATGATAAACCTGCCGTGATGTTAAAACACTGAAATAGGAGCTCTGGATGCACTTCCATTTGAAGCTTCTTAAATTGAACAATTCAGAAAAAGATTATAATAATAGTAATAATTACCTCGTTAGTTACTCATCCTCATGTGGTTCAAAACCAGAATTTTTAAAGAATATCTTAGCCTTTTTATGATACAATTAAAGTGGATACCTTGTGCTTTCAAGCTCTAAAATATTTGATTAAGACATTTTATTTTTATTTGATTGAAATCCTAGTGCTTTCTGACCCTGACCCCCATAACAGCAACGTCATAACCAATGTCAAGGCCCAGAAAGTTAGTAAAATTCTGTTGATAATTCCTCACCCTCATGTCGTTCAAAACCCGTAAGATCTTCGTTCATCTTTGGAAAACAAATTATGATATTTTTGATGAAATCCGAGAGCTCTCTGACCCCACATAGACAGCAACCCAATGGCCAATTTTTAAGGCTCAGAAAGTTAGTAAAGACATGGTTAAAATTACTATTTTGGTTAAACGTTACTATTATAAAATATGACGTTTTATGGCATTACAGCGTCTTTTATGGGACATTTGGCTGGCTTTTGTGCTCAGCTTCGCAGGATTTGTGCCCATTGGTTCGCTCAGTTACGCTGTTCTGCCATTACTTCATGCAGTTCCCACAGGCCGGCCAATAGCGTGCGAGAGGTCTCGACACTGTTTTGACTGTGCAGTAGCACTTCGTGATTTTACAAATGCTTGAACCGAGGTTTTTTTTTTTTCGCAAACAAAGCACTCACATCGCTTATAAAATTGAGGTTAAACCACAGGAGTCACATGGATTGAAAAGTGGTAGTTGCGAAGGCTGTCAACGGATGGACAGAAAGCTCTCATATTTCATCAGAAATATCTTCATTTGTGTTCCAAAGATGAACGAATGTCTTACGGGTTTGGAACAACATGATGGTGAGTAATTAATGACAGAATTAAAATGTTTGGGTGAACTAACCCTTAAAGTAGATATAACCAACTGTGTTTATAAAAATACTTGCCGTATACAGGTATTTTTATATAATTATGTCTGTATGTGTCCATTCAAAGGCAAAATGCGAATGAGGACAGATTTCTGTGCTTGTATTGTGCCCGCACAGAAAACAGCACACGGGTACTGAATTGAGTTCTTTTCTTGCACTTGAATGGTTACAAATCGCTTCAGAGTGTTTAAATTGGCAAGACCTAGAAACACTTGAAAATGATGAACTTTTAAACTGCTTAAAGTTTGCAACTAATCCGTGAATTCGCTGGCCAATACACCCCAATGGGGCTATTTAAAAAAAAAAATGTTTAACAAGTTTCTTTGAAAATTAATTTTACTATTCAAATGAACTACACACTAATTGAATATGCCCAAAATACACCCAAATATGCTTATTTTTTTCCTCGACTCCTATGACAACAAAACTAACATAGTAAAAGTATAAAGTAACTTTTTACAAGTTTCTTTTTAAATTAATTTGAATATGAAGAGTTCAGATGCAAAAGCCTCTAAAAGCCACTTCTGTCAAAATGAGATAATGACACTGAGTGAATGCTTTCAGCATATAGTATACGTTCATAACATACTTTCACTTCGAACACCCTAAATCCCAGCCTCAGCCCATTCAAAAGTACTGCTACTTAGGTAGAAACCTATACATAGGAGCCTAACAAAATTGCTTATTTTAAAGAAAAACGTCAGACGGACTTAGAGGCTTTTGCATCTGAAGTCTTCATATGCATATGAGCTCCACACTTATTGATTATGTCCTAATTTGCATAGTAGGCAGAACTGCATAGTCCCAATCTTCATCCAATCCATCCAATGGGTAATGGCAATGCTGCTTGGTCACTATTGGCATAAATCTCCCATCCAAAACATGCCACCCCCGTTCTTTTGGGTCCATAAGTTCACTTCTCCATATTCTTGCTAGCAAGTTAACGTCAGTTTGTTTCAGTAGACGAGGCGATGCTACTTGAAAAAATGTCTAGTTAAAAAGCAGTTGGTAACTTAAAATGTTCCAATTGGGTTTCTAGCCTAGATATTGCTGTTGCTAGCTTCTCATAAAACTGCAAAGCTACTTTGCGCACGGTGGAAGTCTGATGTGTGGCCCACCTGGTCTGAAATACTTGCTAACTATATAAAGGGAAGCAGTTTTGGTGTCTGGCAAAATTATTTCAAAGAGCTGGAATGTCTGGAAAGTGTGTCTGTCTGTTTTTTCATCTGTCTTCTGTGTGAGAGTGAATCATTTAGTTGATAAGAATGACTTATGCCTGTAATCTTTTACCAACAATATCAATCACCATGTTACTAATGACTAAGATGGCTATTCTGACTTTCTTCTGATGTTATCTGTGGGGGAATGTCATTAGGTAAGGCTTGTTTAATTTTGAAAGCAACTGGAGGCAAGATTATGCAATCAATTCCTAAGGTCAATATACAGGAAAGTATTCAGACCCCCTTAAATTTTTCACTGTTATATTGCAGCCATTTGCTAAAATCATTTAAGGTAATTTTTTCTCATTAATGTACACACAGCACCCCATATTGACAGAAAAACACAGAATTGTTGACATTTTTGCAGATTTATTAAAAAAGAAAAAAGAAAATATCACATTGTCCTAAGTATTCAGACCCTTTGCTGTGACACTCATATATTTAACTCAGGTGCTGTCCATTTCTTCTGATCATCCTTGAGATGGTTCTACACCTTCATTTGAGTCCAGCTGTGTTTGATTATACTGATTTGACTTGATTCGGAAAGCCGTACACCTGTCTATATAAGACCTTACAGCTCACAGTGCATGTCAGAGCAAATGAGAATCATGAGGTCAAAAAATTCTGCTGCACTTAAGGTTCCTAATAGCACAGTGGCCTCCATAATCCTTAAATGGAAGACGTTTGGGACGACCAGAACCCTTCTTAGAGCTGGCTGTCCGGCCAAACTGAGCTATCGGTGGAGAAGAGCCTTGGTGAGAGAGGTAAAGGAAAAACCCAAAGATCACTGTGGCTGAGCTCCAGAGATGCAGTGGGGAGATGGGAGAAAGTAGTAGAAAGTCAACCATCACTGCAGCCCTCCACCAGTCGGGGCTTTATGGCAGAGTGGTCCGACGGAAGCCTCTCATCAGTGCAAGACACATGAAAGCCTGTATGGAGTTTGCTAAGATGGTGAGAAAGAAGATTCTCTGGTCTGATGGGACCAAGATAGAACTTTTTGGCCTTAATTCTAAGCGGTATGTGTGGAGAGAATGCGACTAAGTACAGGGATGTCCTGGTTGAAAACCTTCTCCAGAGTGCTCAAGACCTGGGCCGAAGGTTCACCTTCCAACAAGACAATGACCTTAAGCACACAGCTAAAATAACCAAGGAGTGGCTTCACAACAATTCAGTGACTGTTCTTGAATGGCCCAGCCAGAGCCCTGACTTAAACCCATCTGAGCATCTCTGGAGAGACCTGAAAATGGCTGTCCACCAACGTTTACCATCCAACCTGGCAGAACTGGAGAGGGTCTGCAAGGAGGAATGGCAGAGGATCCCCAAATCCAGGTGTGGAAAACTTGTTGTATCGTTCCCAAAAAGACTCATGGCTGTATTAGATCAAAAGGGTGCTTCTACTAAATACTGAGCAAAGGGTTTGAATACTTAGGACCATGTGATATTTCAGTTTTTCTTTTTTAATAAATCTGCAAAAATGTCAATATGGGGTGCTGTGTGTACATTAATGAGAGAAAAAAAAAATAACTTAAATGATTTTAGCAAATGGCTGCAATATAACAAAAAGTGAAAAATATAAGGGGGTCTGAATACTCTCCGTATCCACTGTAAGTCTATTTTGGGAAGTGACTTCAAATTTATAGTGTTTATGCATAGGTTAACTTACTGAATGGACATGGATGTGTTAGATATTTAGTAGTTTTTTCTACTTGTGACTTGTGTCAATTAGGCATAGTGTTGAGTTCATTTGCATATTTAAAATATTTTTTCCCCCCGAAGAAACTTGTAAAACAAAAATGTTACTTTTCATGTAAGTGTGTAGTTTGATTGTGATAGGAGTAAAGGAAAAAGTAAGCCCATAAGGGTGTATTTTGGGCATATTCGATTAGTATATTGCTCATTTGCATATTCAAATTAATTTTCAAAGAAACTTGTAATACAAAATGTTTTACTTTTCAGGTAGACTTTCATTGTGTAAAGTTTTATTGTGGTAGAAGCAAAGGAAAAAGTTAAGCCTATGCGGGTATATTTTGGGTATCCCTTATTCGATTAGTGTATTTCTTCATTTACATATTCAAATTCATTTTCAAAGAAACTTGTAATACAATTTTTTTTTACTTTTCATGGATACTTTCATTGTATAAAGTCTTATTTTGATAGGAGTAAAGGAAAAAAATAGCCCCATTGGGGTGTATTGTTGTTTAGCCTTATTGGCACACATCTTGGATTGATGAGAATTTAACACATTTCCTCAACTAGGATTTCTTAGGACTTTTATTATGTTGTTCTGGACACCTTATACTATAGAAATGATCTATGCTGAAAAAAATAGCTCAATTTTTGGCTCCAAAATGATTTACTTTGCCTGGACTAACTGGTTGTTTTAAAGAAAATACCCAAATGTGAACACCCAAATTTTTCATAGTTTTCCCCAAATAATTCAGCCCTAAAGTGGTTTATTTTGCACTCAAAAAAGTTAGCAGAGTAAAAAGTAAAACTGTTTATTGTGCTATGATGCACTCCCTTAAAAATCACACAAATCATTCTAAAATGATTATTTACTGATATACTATTATTTCATGATTACTGTATTTCCAAATACTTTTTTCCTATTGAAATATAAAATATATTAATATTGCAATGTCAGTTTTTCCCAATATCATGCTGCCCTAACAAGAAGTATGAATAATTAACATATAAGGTCATCTAGGATAGGCTAATAGGTTATAATTGTCCCCATTGTCATGAGTGACATAAAGACCCAACCAATTCCTGAGCCTTTCACATTCACTGACCAGTTCCTGAAATAGCTGCAGACCATCTGGAACAGAAAAGGCCATCCTTGCGTGGATGATAATTACTTAGTCAGAGGTCAAAGAATAGAAACTGGTACTTGCTGTGTGATGTCCTGTGCCATTATGAGCGCTGTTAAACTGTGTCCATAAGGAGCTGTTGGCAGCAGGGGAGTCATACAGCTGAATAAAACACAAGCTGATCCTACAGGGAGCCATTAGCAGAAGCCTCTACTTCAAAGCAATTAGAAAACGTCTTGGGACTTGCAGTGTTTATTGAAATAATTGAATGTCCCCTAACTACAGTATGTACTTCAGTAGAGTAATGAATGTTTATGCCCTCATGGCAGACTGTTTGATAGGACGCTTGATTCAGTGTTTTATGAAAGAAAGATGTTTTAATAGTGGCTCAGATTTAAACGTCACTAGCAAAAATAACTTAAGTTAGATCAATTCAAATCGTGTCAGCTGAATATATCTTTGCCCGTGGCAAGCAGACTAGACGTCACTGTTTTTTTTTTCTCTCAACTTTCTCAATTCACTCCGGTAATTCTTCATTCCTGAACAGGCCAAAGTTTGTTCTTCATGCAATTAGATACCACACTCTTAAAAATGACTTTACCCGTATCCCACCTCAATATTAGCAAAAGTGTTTTGCAATACAATATGAACACATAACTACATTGTACTTATTTTGTTTATGTAAGTACATAGTGGTTAAGGCCACCTAATATAAACTGGGACCAGAACCATTTTTTTCTCTGTGAAGAACATTAAAAAAATTTAAACTTGTGGCTTCACAAATGCTTTGCTGCATACCTCGGTTGTAACGAGTGGTTATTTCAGTCAAAGTTGCTCTTCTATCAGCTTGAATCAGTCGGCCAATTCTCCTCTGACCTCTAGCATCAACAAGGCATTTTCGCCCACAGGACTGCCGCATACTGGATGTTTTTCCCTTTTCACACCATTCGTAAACCCTAGAAATGGTTGTGTGTGAAAATCCCAGTAACTGAGCAGATTGTGAAATACTCAGACCGGCCCGTCTGGCACCAACAACCATGCCATGCTCAAAATTGCTTAAATCACCTTTCTTTCCCATTCTGACATTGAGTTTGGAGTTCAGGAGATTGTCTTGACCAGGACCACATCCCTTAATTGCATTGAAGCAACTGCCATGTGATTGGTTGATTAGATAATTGCATTTATGAGAAATTGAACAGGTGTTCCTAATAATCCTTTAGGTGAGTATATATATATACTTTATATATACTTTATATTTCTCAGCACCGATGGGTAACATCAGTGTTTTAAAAATAATTAAATGCACAGCTTCATTAGCCCCTTTCACATACAGTCTTTACTGGTAAATTACTGTTAAGAGATCGTGTGTGAACAGCATATTTGTGTATTTACTGGCAGTCATTCTGGTCATTTTAATCCTTTGTGTCTGTCGGATTCAATAGTGGTCTGCCTGAAAACAAAATTGTCGTGATTAGGTTGTGATGCCAAAAGAAAGCCATCGTGTTTACAACTGTGACAATAAGCGTTTATCAGATTCTAACTAAATTGCACCATTGTTGCAGTAAACTTGCACAACATTCTTACATGAATGATTTATTAGATTCACACCGTTATTGTAGGGACATCGACTTGACATTTTCACATCTCTAAATGCATGATGCAGAACAAAACAAACTGTGATTGGTTGCTTTACATGTCAGTCAGACGTCCTCTTAGGAGATCCTTGATCAGTGAAAGCAGAGTCCTGACCTTCTGCAGGTCTGACTGCGCAAGCCTAGGCAAGGATTATCCCTTACATAAAAATAATATCAAACACTGTTAAAAACGTGTTTTTCCAGTTCACATCAACATTGGTCCCTTCTGATCATGAATGGAAGTTGTAATCTGAGCACAAGTGAAAATACAGTGTCTGGGTTGACATACACTTCAATTCCCTCTCCTGCATGTCTGTCAGAGATGAGTCTGTTCCACCTCTCCATGTGTCCCCTGCTGGACTTACAAGCACCCACCAGGGCCCACTCACTGTGTGTGTGTAGAATTTCATTTGCTGTGATTTCCCGCTGGCCTGTAATGCGATGGATTTGACATTTTGATTTGCACATTGAAGAACAGAGGAGGACAAACGCGTTTTCATTTCGGGCCGTGGAGAATCTGTTGCACATGTCAGCTTGTTTTGTCGATGTCATAATGGCTTAGTCTCATGCGCTTTATTATTTTTAATACAGTGACATCTCCAGTCACTGTCAGCAATACACGCCCCTTCCTCCACAACTCATTACTGTGTTTTCTGACCTCGGAGGTCAACATTTGCGCACTAATGAATGCTTTGTCTGATAATATGCATCATTAGATTGCAATCTTCTCCAAAGTGAAACTAACAAAATGCTTTACATGAGCATGTTTTTCCCACTGTCCGCTGTTTGGGACAATTAATTCTTAATGACATTACTTCTTGAGTTCCTGAGTGAGTCATCTAAACTTTGCAAAGTTCACTTTCCTATAATCATATTTATAAACCACTCTGTAAACCCTAATAAGTTATCAGAACTCAGTTGAGTTAATCAGTTGCCTCAATTTATTTTAAGTTAAACTCCAAGAGTAAAGGATTAGTTAATTTCAAAATGAATATTTCCTGATAATTTACTTACCCCCATCTCAACCAAGATGTTCATGTCTTTCTTTCTTCAGTCAAAAAGAGGGAAACATTTCTGGATTTTTCTCCACATAATGGACTTCAATAGCAACCAATGGGTTGAAGGTCCAAATCAATGTAGTTTCAAAGAGCTCTGCAGTCACAGACGTGACCTTTCCGACGTGATGACACCATACGTTGTGAAGAAGCACAACACCGACGTCGACATTTGAGGTTAAACAGTTTAGAAATGTTTCATTTTTCGCTAGATAAGATCCTATTCCTCGTCTGGGATAGTGCAGAGCCCTCTAAAGCCCTTCAAAGCCCTATGAAACTACATTGATTTGGACCTTCAACCTGTTGTTTGCCATTGAAGTCCATTATGTGGAGAAAAAAAATTCTCTTTTCCTCAAAAAACGTAATTTCTTTTCAAACGAAGAAAGAAAGACATGAACATCTTGGATGCGATGGGGGGTGAGAAAATTATCAGGAAATTTTCATTTTGAAGTGAACTAATCCTTTACGTTTGTAAAACTTAGATTTTGTACTACACAAACATGTTAATTACAATCAAATTGAAATGCTGACTAAGCTAACTTGTACAACTTGATTGCATAATCATATTAACTCAAATATTTTACTATTAGCTGCTACTGTAGCTAGCAATAGCAGACTTGCATGTGGTAATATAACTATATACTGATGAGGAATAACATTATGACAGGTAAAGTGAATAGCACTGATTATCTCTTCATCACCACACCTGTTAGAGGGTGGGATATATTAGGCAGCAAGTGAACATTTTGTCCTCAAAGTTGATGTGTTAGAAGCAGGAAAAATGGGCAAGCGTAAGGACTTGAGGGAGTTTGACAAGGGACAAATTGTGATGGCTAGATGACTCGGTCAGAGCATCTTCAAAACTGTTGCTCTTGTGGGGTGTTCCCGGTCTGCAGTGGTCAGTATCTATCAAAAGTGTCCAAGGAAGCAACAGTGGTGAACCCGCGACAGGATCATGGCCAGCGCGTGTGGGCCGATCAGTTAACGCTGGTTCTGATAGAAAGGTGTCAGAATACACAGTGCATCACAATTAGTCCCTTGTCAAACTCCCTCAAGTCCTTACGCTTGCGTATGAGACCAGTCAGGGTGCCCATGCTGACCCCCATCCACCTGCCATCCTCTTGGATATTACTTTGACACTTACCACCAACCTATGCATTGTTGCAGACCATGTACACAACTTACATGGAAACGGTATTCCCTGGTGGCTGTGGCCTCTTTCAGCAGGATAATGCGCCCTGCCACAAAGCAAAAATGTTCCAGGAATAGTTTGAGGAGCACAATGAGTTTGAGGTGTTGGCTCGGGATGTGCTGAACAGACAAGTCCGATCCATGGAGGCCCCACCTCACAACGTACAGGACTTAAGGATCTGCTGCTTACATCTTGGTGCCAGATACCACAGCACACCTTCAGGGGTCTAGTGGAGTCCATGCCTTGACAGGTCAGGGCTGTTTTGGCAGCAAAATCGGAACCAACACAATATTAGGAAGGTGGTCATAATGTTATGCCTGATCGGTGGACATTTGCATGTACGCAATGTTGTGCAAAAACAAAATTATTTATTTCTGCATTTATTCTTTAGTCTAACGCAAAGCATGTTGGGAACTAGAACTCTGCTGCACTCATTTATTTTATTGTTCAGCAAATATAATCAGTTATTCAGTTAACTTTTTCAGTTCACAGTAAGACTTTTTTCAAGTAAGTGAAATTAACTTAATTCCGATAGTCCACTTTAGGCATTCTACAGAACATAAGTAACGATGCAACTACCAGTTATTAGCATATTAGTAGACACTTTATATTTGATGGTCCTCCAACATACATTCTACTGACTAGAAGTAACTTTGCAAGTACATATCAACTTATTCTAGTAACCTGAACCCTAACTTAACAGTCTACTAATACTCTAATGAGAGTTAGTTGACATGTACTCACAAATTAATCAAAGTTAGTTACTTATAGTAAGTAGAATGTCTAAAAAGGACTATCGAAATAAAGTGTAACCCATTTTAAAGGCCCAAAGATTTATGTCGATATATCACAGCTGTTTCCTATTTATGACTGTGCAACCTTCCAATGACATATTTTACCTTCTAAATCCCTCAAAACATCACCCAAGTCTCTGAATATGGAGGCAAAGCTGTTTTTAGCTATTTGTTATAAGTTATTTGCACAACAGCCAAAGGGAAAAAGCACTTTTTTCCCAAGTGTAGCTCATCTGAAACCCAAAAACAGCCATGCTGTCACATACTGCTGCTACTTATAGACCTGCATCTCTGTATGACGTCAGGAGCATTTGTTTAGTGCTGTAACTAACCCGGAAACATTTACTGATTTAGAAATCCGTTGTGTCATTATGCAATACACAATGAGATTGTCTACAAACTCATGTCATGGCTCACACACCTTGTCAATCACAGGACAATGATTCAGTCTCGTCCAGCTGGACCTCAACAATATTCCGGGAGATAATTGTGGAGCTCATTGGGATTAGAGTTAATATTTTTGGCAGATATGACTAGACGCTCGCTGAAGACAGATGGGATTGTAAAAGCGGTTCAAAATGGATTATACTCCTAAACTTCAGCTTACCTTCCGATATGGGCCTTGAGCGCCCTCATCTCAAATGTTGATATCCATTCAAAATCACACATGCATGTAAATCCCAAATTCAACCTCCACTCCATTAAAGTGATTTTTCCCAGCAGAAAAAGCATTTGGTGCAACTGCAAACCCAAACAGTAAAATTAACCGAATGAAACGAGTTTATTTCACTCAAATATTACTAAAAGTTCAGGTTACACTTTATTTCCACTAGTCCACTTTAGACATTCTACTATATGTAACTTTGCAACTACATATCAACAAACTTTTATTAATTTGCAACTACATGTCAACTACCTCTAATAATGATTTTTAGTAGACTGTTAGGTTAGGGCTAGGGTTACTAGAATAAGTTGACATGTACTTGCAAAGTTACTTCTAGTCAGTAGTATGTCTGTTCAGAAATCATCAAAATAGTGTTAGCAGATATTAAAGGGATAGTTCTGAAATGAACCGATGCATTTGTGTAAGAACAATATCCATATTTAAAACTTTATCAGGTAAACTTTCGGCCGACTGCTTCCCTGTTCAATTTATGGAAAAATTGTTGAAAGTCCCCCTGCCGGTCAAAAGACTATCGTGACCAGGTAGCCTCGTCGTGACGTAACATACGCATATTGAGTTTCACTTTCAACATTCAACACTTTTCCACGGAAGGCGATTGGCCGAAAGTTTACCTGATAAAGTTTTAAATATGGATATTTTCTTACACAAACGCATCGGTACGTTTCAGAAGGCCTTTATAAACACCCCGGAGCCGTGTGTAGCATGTTATTTGATGGGCAGATGCACTTTTTATGGACTTCAAAAACAGAACAACTATTACTGCAATTGTAATGCTTGGATTAGCCTGGAATTTTGTAATATAACTCAGATTGTATTCGTCTGAAAGTAGAATGTCATACACCTAGGATGACTTTAGTGTGAGTAAATTATGGGCTAAATTTCATTTTTGGGTGAACTAACCCTTTAAAGCTGCAGTGTGAGGAACTATTGACAGAAATGCAATATTCATAACTATGTTTTCAGTGGTGTATAAAGACCTTATATAATGAACTGTTAGGTTTTTATTACCTTAGAATGAGCCCTTTTTATCTACATAAGCCGCGGGTCCCTATAGTGAAGTCGCCATTTTGCACCATCATGTTCCTACAGAAGCCCTAAATGGACAAACTTCTCTACAGAGTGCTGGTCACTCTCTGCTGTCTCAGACGATGACATCTTTGTCCTGTGTCGGCCACCATAGCTTATATATGTGCTTCTAAAGGGAGGGATGAGCGGTGGATGGTTGCAATTTGCAACCTCACTGATACATGTCGTTAAAATGTAGTGCACCTTTAAAGGGATAGTGGCATTATTTCCCTGTTTAACACTGTGAAGCTGCTTTGAAACAATTGGCGCTATATAAATAAACTAAAAGTAAAAAAAATAATAATACAATTTTAACCCAAAAATGTTTCCATCACTTACTCACCCTCAAGCACTTACCCTTAGGTTATTCCAAACCTGAATGAGTTTTTTTCTTCTGTTAAACACCATATAAGATATTTTGCATAATGTTGGTAATCAAACCATTGACTTCCATAGTAAGAAACAAAAAACTATGCAAGTTAATGGCTACCGTCAACTGTCTGGTTACCAACATTATGCAAAATATCTTATTTTGTGTTTAACAGAAGAAAAAAACTCATTCAGGTTTGGAATAACCTAAGGGTAAGTGATGACAATTACAATTTTTGGTTGAACTATCCCTTGAAGTGTGAACTATCAGTCATTAGAGTATTAGTAGAATGTCTGCTTAAGGCACGTCCCAATTTGTGAAACAAAGTGTGAGACGTTGGACACTTCATGCACTCAACTGTCACAACTTTAGTTACATAGCGGAGTGGAACGGGCTATCAGACTCCGATGTTGAATAACAAAGTAACCATGTAACATTCATACGCTACACGGTTGAGTACATAATGCTTAAGTAGTGCAAAGGGAGCATCTCCAAAACTGCAGCTCTTGTGGGGTGTTCCCGGTCTGCAGTGGTCAGTATCTATCAAAAGTGGTCCAAGGAAGGAACAGTGGTGAACCAGCGACAGGGTCATGGGCGGCCGAGGCTCATTGATGCACGTGGGGAGCGAAGGCTGGCCTGTGTGGTCTGATCAAACAGACGAGCTACAGTAGCTCAAATTAGTGAAGCAGTTAATGCTGGTTCTGACAGAAAGGTGCCAGAATACACAGTGCATCGCAGTTTGTTGCGTATGGGCTGCATAGCATTGAGTACATAGTGTATAAGTAGTGCAAAGTGTCTAATGCAACTTTATAACTAGCAGAATGTAACCTTAAACTGTAAAATGTTTTGTAGGTTTTCTGGTTTGATTCTCTCTATCCTGTCAGGTCATTTCAATTGTCAATTGCACATAAGGTACACCATATGCGGCACGCGTTATTCAGAAGTGACTACACTTCCTGTTATTTTTAGCTCCGCTGTGCTATTTATATAGCCATCGATGAACACAACTCCCTCTTTCCACTAATGGCCGTTTAAAATACCCTGTTGTTATTTGCCTTTAGGACTGACAAATCATTATAGAATATTTTTCAGTTGCTGTTGAAAAGGAAGGATCTTGAGAATGAGAATTTGTCCACAGGGATTCGTGTGTCCAGAAAAAGGCTTTAACAGAGACACGTAGCACGACACAGGAGTAAGTTGACAAGTTCTCTGAAGCAGTACGAACATATTTCCTCTTTTATTTACATTCCTTTTTCAAATGTTAACATTTTTCGCTATAACTCTCTCATCAAGTTGGCATTTTCTCTTTTCTCATTAAAATAAACTTGGCACAAGTAAAACATATGTAGACAAAAGTTTTATTTACACCATACAACATTTTGATTTTTAAATATTTTATACAGGGCTGCAGATGAGAGAGCTTTACTGAGCTTCCAGGCAGATTCTGCAGTATTAAAGTTTTGAAATATATTATTCATAAAAAAGTGAGTATTACCTTTATTGCATTTAAAGCAATGAAGAATGTAGCTTGACAAACATTCATTTTTAAATGACAGAAAAAAATCCTCTTTGCCTCTGAATAGTTTTGTCTTTTCATATTATAAAGTAAAAAGTGTAGTCATGGCCAAACGGACTTGTTATAAACTTTTTAAAAACCTGCTCAAGTATATACATTGTGTTCCCGGGCTCGTCTCCCGCCGAACAAAAAACCCAACCCAGCCGCCGCTCGTGGGTGGACGTCACGTCGTGTCGTTTTTTCTCTTTGAGGTCTCGTCTGGAAAGATAGCGCTTTCGGAACCGAATATTTTTCCAAGTGGTACTTTTGAAACACATGATGTTTGATATTGTACATGTCTGTCCCCACTAAATACACGAGTGAGAATACAAAAAAAAGATAACACGGATGTTTTTTTGTCTTTTTCTAACATCTTTTTAATCTGTCCTTCTTCCTTTTTTTTGAAATCTTATTGGCACATATTGTCCCTGCTATACTCCTAGAATCCAGATATGTCTTTCCAAGGCTGCATGAAAAGTCTTCTGCGTTTTTTTTGTTCAGTGCAAAATATGTCCACCTTCATCCGCGTCCCTGCTAACGCTTCATTATTCCTCAGACTTCTGTCTGAAAGTCTCCCTCCTGGACGTCCAAAGGGAGGCTGACACACTTTTCCCACTCAGCGTTAGTCATCTCCAGAGAGTTCTTTGTGTCTGATTCTAGTACATTCATTGTGGCGTAGTTCTGATATTCACTTGCCGGGTTGAAGCTCTCCCAAGGGTTCTTGTTTGCCATTGCCTTGTCCTACGGAAAAGGACGAGAAGACGCCGTGTTATAAATATTCTCAATACGGTTACTCATAGAGATACTGTCAAACATAGAAAGTTGCACACGGCATGAATCATCAAGCTTTAATTCATGTTCTCTTACAGTTGCCCTAAAAATACCTGGACACTTAAAACATATGAAAGTCATTGCATTAGATACAAATTATCAATCCAGGTGGCCAACAAATGATGCTGTGCATGTGCGGTCTTTCTTGAAAATAAATCTCATGCCACTTGGTTTGATAGTTTGCTAATTCATGCAGGCATTCATACATTAATGTCCAAAAAACATTTTTGGGACCGCTGCACATAAAGTGTTTGACCTGACAGCATGTTTGGAGTGTTTCCAGATTCAGGAACATCTCAGATTTTTCAAGTGAATAGAAACACAGGATCATTTCTTTCAGTGGTTGGTTACTAAGCAACAGGCAGTGAGTGGCAAAGTTCTGCAGAGCTGATTGAACGTGGGTAAAAGGAAGTAACATGTGACCAAATGGGCACGTCGCCAGAAGCCACGACTACACCTGCCATAAACATGCATTGCTAACACAGTACAATAAGGTTCAATTTATTAACATCAGCTAATGCATTATTAAGAATGAACCATTTTCCCAGCATTTATTAATCTAGGTTAACTTATAAATCTAATTGTTCATTAGCAATTCATGTTCTTTCATAATACATTAATGCTGATTTATACAACTTGAATGTATGTAGAAATTAGCATAAACGCAGTAGAGGACTATTTCATATCTAGTTCATTATGCGTAATGCATTAGTTAATAATTGGTTAAGTATAGAGCCTCATTGCAAAGTGTTACCCATGCATTTTGTATCACGATCGCATCTGGACGCTTGCGTCTGATCGCACTTAGCTGCACAAAATGGAAATGCCACTTAAACACTATATTAGAGATTGCATTAAACAGAAATTTCTCATCATTGCTGGATAATTCAAAATGCTTTCCGTCATATTAACTGCTTAAAAAGCATTTGGTCTATTTCCTGCATTATAAGTGAATGAAAGAGGAGAAAATAACGTTTTAAAGCACCTTTGTGAGTCTACATTGGATTAACAGTCAAAACTGGAATAAATCATGGGGATATTTGTTGGGACCATATATTTTACAAGACCTGCACTGAATATGATCAGAATGTGGTTTCAGTGATCTGATCACAGAGCATCTTGAGAGCATTGGCTTTTATTGAGTTCAAGAGCGTTTGGATTGTGATCCGATCACAGAAAAAGCATGCTAATATCAAAGATAACTTTAAAAAAAAAACGTCTAAAAATCTCTCCGTTAACAATCAAAGTGAACCTTACAGTGCCAGTCAGCTGGAGAATGCAACACAAAATGACACTGAACGCTTCTACATGGTGGAATGCAGTTGTGTTGCAATTGGCCTGCTCTAATCTAATAATCCCACCGGCCTTACAATTACAGATAATTTGTGCAGCGTACTGCGGAAAGCACAGAGAACCTCTCCAATATCTGCAGCAAATCAAGTGTTTTTCGTCCCGTGCATTCGCCAAGCAGTGATTTGCCAATAGAAAAAGAAATAATAAGCATGTTAGCAGCTCATGGCCTTGTGTTTGAATGAGTGCATGAGCATGGATCACAATGACGGCTCAGTCGCTCTTCCTCTCTCTCATCCCTTAATACCTCCTCTTCCACCCCCGGGGGCAGGCAGCGTGCTATTTTTCCACATGAATACATTGGGTGGATAACTATTAATTCCTTCAGTCACTTGCTTCCTGTGCACAAGAGTGGGGCGCCACGAGAAGGCACAGCTAAACATAGACAACGCGGCACCCCCCGGTACTCGGTAATGAGACACACTGAACCCCGGTTCCTGTTACTCACCATGCCGCCCATATTTGGTATGTCTCGAAATCGGTCCAGGGTTTGAAATTTCTGATTGAGTTCCTGGAACAGCTCCATATGCCTTTTCCTGGTGTGCATGACTTTCTGCAATGGCAAGGGTAGGAAGGAGGAGGGGAGGGGAAGGGGTGGGATTTGGAGTTCAGTCAAGCTGAGAACCAGAACTTTGCAACAGGAAAAAACCTGGCTACTTTCAAAGAATTTATCACCGAGTAAAAACGCCGTGCTCACCCTGCAAATTTAGCTGAATGCTATGACAAGGTTATGACAAACGGCACTGGCATATATGAAGGGTCAGTGGTAGCACTTGACATTCAATTTCAGTTTTTGGTAAAGGGCTGAAACGCTCTGGGGGATACTGCAAGTGACCTTAAAAATGTGAAAATATACAGGCTATTTTTTTGATTTTCAGCTTGAAGTCAAGGGATGTAAAAGGATAAAATGGGAATATGTGGTGGCTGACAGCATTGCTTTTATGCTAAACCACACAACGCTTCATAAATCGCAGTTGTGTCAGGACATGCTACTCCAATAAGCTTAAGTGCTACATAAAGTAGTTGTAAATTAAAGGGGCGAAACACAAACACAACAAATGGCCCTTCGCTTGGTGCAACAAAGGCCTGACGCATGCACTTCGCCAAGCAGAGGTTTCACTCACCTCGAAGTCTAGATCCTGGTACCTCGACTTTCTTCTCTGTAAAACCAAGACAGAAAGACACAAAAATAATGTTGTAGGATATTACAAAACCTAGAGAAATAATTCTGGTGAATCTGAAATTTGGTCCCATCTCTAAGACGCATGAGCATGTATGTTCCTTGCACATCAAAATTAGACTTCAAGATTTTGGCAGGATATGGTTTCACCTGTGGATCTGGTTCAAATGTGTTTTCCACTCAAGGTAGCCGGTCGTTACCAGTGCTTTCCAATATTTCAGTAATGATGAGAGGACGAAATGTTTTACAGTGCCTCTGCAATGACCTTTAAGGCCAGACAAACTCGACATAAGTATGCAAATGGTGCATGGGTCAAGCATTCATGGTAACCCAAAAGAAGACATTGTGAAGAAAGTTGCGGTTTGAACAACATTGAACCACTTTAGTTTTTGACTTTCATGATATGGACAAAGAAAAACAGATAATACAATCTGCAGAAGAAAGATATTTATCTAAATATCTTTGCGATCTGCAGAAGGAAGAAAGTCATGCAGGTCTGGAGTAAATAGTAACAATTTGTGGTGAACTCTCCCCTTTGAAGTTTCATTAAATTAAAATTTGCTCTATTTTTTAATCATTTGAATTTTTAATCAAAACTTGATCTTTCAGCGAAACGACAGACTTCTGTCTAGTGATGAATTCTGGACGTCTCTAATCATTTAGTCTGCTTAAACTGATCACTGTCTTACAGTCGATCAGCCTTTATCCAATCAACCACTGTCCAATAAATGGACAAAAACAATCAAAATACGGAAGAAATTATATCTGGCAACTTAAATTCTTCTAACTTCGATATTTATAATATATTTATATATATTTAAAATAGTTTTTTATACTTGCCATTTGCCTTTGGTTTAATTTGGGGGATTAAGGCAATTTTCTGTGAAATTACTTCAGAAAACCTGGATTATGAAAAGAGCCAATAAAAATGACTTGACTTTAACAAACTTGCTCAGCAAGATACTATTCACACGGACTGTAAAAGACCTGCTAAACTCTGGCCGCTGTAACACACTTGTGGCAAAAGTGCACTAGCACTGCATTATAAATTTGGTACACATATCGGTATGTAACATTGAGTAATATCATAGCTAGAAGCCTCTGCATTAATGTACTTATGTAAAAAAAACCCAAAAACAGTTTACACCCAAGGCTGGATTCGAAGTCGCACCTCTAAAGAGCTCATTGATATAGTTGAACCGGTTTCACTCCGCGACAGCCCTCCGCTCTCCTCCATTTCTGCCAGGAAGTTCTTCACTGCCGTACGTGGCTCGAAGGGAAGATTCTGCATGTGTTCGGCCTGGACAGGATACTGGTGTTCCATTCCCATGTGGTCCATCCCAGAGTGGCCGAGGTTAAACTCTGCGCCCATCTTGTAATGCATCAGCCTCTCGTGCGACAGAGAGTCCAAAGTCATGCTCATCTTGCTGTCCTCCTTCAGCAGGGTGGGTACGCTGCTGGACCCGCCCGCCGACACTGCGGAACTGCGAGGCATAACGATGTAGTCCGTCTCCATCTGTCCCGGCTGGGGGTGGCCACTCAGGTCGTGGGCACTCAGCTCCTGCTCGCTCTGCCTGGTGCCATCGTCCGTACACAGGTATACCGTCCGCCGCATGTCTGCTGTGCTGTCCAAACACTGCTCTCCCAGATCACCCATGCCCATGGACATGTGAAGTCCAGAGGGCTGCTGGATAAGGACTTTAGACATGATGTTGCCAGGCAACGTGGAGTAATTGAGCCCCTCGGGACCTTTCTCTTCCTCCTCATCATTGAGAGAGATGCGGGAGAGGGTGCCGGTGATGGTGGCCGCTCGACAGGAGCCCATGTCTTTGTGGAGAGCTGCAGGTAGAAGGAATATCATTAGTAAAAATGTGTGATGCAAAAACATGCGCTGTGCTTTAAATGTTAATAAATAACTGATTTAAAAGTTGATAAGCACAGTTAACAAAGCAGCTTAGCCTATCAGAAGATTTCATAATGGATCAGGCACATAGTGTCAATAATAACATATCCAAAAATCACGGACCCAGTGAGAGTTTATGCCCCAAAAACAAGTGATTAACTTATAAAGCTATTCCAGCAGTGAATAATAATTTAAAAAAAAAATACAGATTAAACTTTATTTTGAATATCCACTAGACATTAAAGTAACTGATTACTGATCTTTTCAGTTAGGACTATCCATACCCAAGCCATACACCCCCTTACAACACCTGCTGTCACAGAAATGTGTCCATAATTAGACTGGATTGATTCTGTTCACCTGAAAGAGCTACACACATCTCCAGATGCAATGTCAGAAGAAGCATCAGCACTCTGAGAACAGTCTGTCCTCTGCAGCACAACTCTATCTCCACAAATCCATAAGGGAATTACTGCCACTGTTCATAACAGAACAACAAGGAGACCAGAGGACAACAACGCCTGCTTGAAAATCCTCCAGCTCTGATGGTAGTCCACACTAATGCATCACAACATGGCGTCTGAAGAGCATAGCTGAATACTGATAGAAGAATACAGAAAGGGCTTCAGGCTCAGGACAAGGACTCTCAGGATGAATCTCATCTATCAACATGTCCTGGTCATGTAACACCCCAAATATTTAAGCTAACACGTAAGTGCTAGTGTATATACTGTATAGTTTAGGAAACAATTCTCACTATAACTAGTTGCTTATTAGCATGCATATTACTAGGGTATTGTCTGTTTATTAGTACTTATAAAGCAAATATTAATGCCTTATTCAGCATGACCATACTCTACATCCCTTAATCCTACCCAATACCTAAACTTAACTACCTATTAAGTAGTAATTAGGAGTTTATTGATGCAAAGTTATAGGTAATAATTAATAGTGAGAATTGGACCCTAAACTAAATATAAGAAAGAAAATTAGTAATGTTGCCTCCAATTGGGAACCTTGAATCCAACATGGAAGTGAATTAAACTGTAATTTATCGACTGACCGCTAGAGACAGGCTCCAGGAGAGAGTTCCATGTTAAAATGTACAACTTTACAGCAGAAAAATATGTTTACAGCCGGGTACAAAAAGTGTTTTAGTTAATATAGCTAATGTTGCACTTCATGACAACTATGAGGGGGGTGCATTTTTTTATAACTTATATTAAGCCTTAAAGTTCTGCATAATTAAGGGTGTGGCCATTGGAGTGACAGGTGGATTGCTGCTGCTGCTTGCAACCAGGCATCTCAGCTCCACCCACATCCCATCTCTTTGCCCATTTTATCCGGTTATCTGGGAGTGACGCGCTGCCAAGATAGCGACGGCTGGTTCTGCCCACTTTGGGCTGTTCAGAAACCTACAGGTGACATCACAGACACTATGTCCAATGTTTTATACAGTCAATGGTTGCCTCCCAATTCTCATTTTTAAAATGCAAAACAATTTTTTTTTATACAGAATTAAAAACATTTGTACTGCTTTGTACTGCTTTATTTTGTACTGTATAAAAATGTATGCAATATATATATGTATATATATATATATATATATATATATATATATATATATATATATATATATATATATATATATATATATATATATATATATATATATATATAATGAACTTAAACTTAAATATAAACTTAAAAATAAATAAATGAAATAAATGTATTAATAATTATTTTTTTTAAAATATATTTAGGGGTAAAATATGACCTGATTTTCATGAGACTCGTCCTTCTTGTTTTTGGTAGTTTAAGTAAAACCTTGGATTAAAGTTTTGTTGTGCTGTCCTAATGAAGGACACACCATGTCACACCTCTGAGCTGATCTTAATCCAGTTTTAATAAAGAACACTTGAGTCAGAGCGCTGTTATTTTACACTTAATTTCAAAACAAAAGGGTTAGCAAATTTTCTTGCATTTCAGGGCTACAGTGTAGGCTAATTATCTGATTTACTGTGGCCCTGTTACTCAACAGTGGTTTATAATTTATTTATTTAAATAGCATTTGCCATTAGTGAAGATTCGCCCAAAAAAACGCAACAATGTTCAAACAACTGTCATGACATCTGATTATGCAGTTAAGGTAATTGAGTGGCTCATATCGATGTCAAAGTGAGCTCTGGCTGTGAGAAGTGACAGGAAATTTGATCAGTTGCTTGGTTTCTATTTATGTGGCGTCACACGGTGTAGCCCCACCCATAGTGAAATCTAATTGGTCTTAATCCCACACATAACTCTCTAATGGACTGTGCTGGTGTTGAATCATGCAACATTTTCGCCTTCGGTGTAGCCAGACAAATGGGGAAATGTGATAAGAGCCACCATGTTGTCTAGGGGTATAACGTTGCTACATAAAAACAGAAAAATGGCTCTAATGAAGACTTCATGCTGTTTTGAACTTTGTTGGCTGGTTTTTCAGAAGAATAGCATTTTTTTAACAGCATTTTTTCAGTATAACAATTCTGTCTAGACCTTGAAACAAATATCTTGTTTTGAACGGTTTTCAAGTGACTAAAAAGCTTCATTGTTCTTCACCAACCGTTTACTTAGGGGAGACAATTAAACAGAACACTCATGGATTCATGTTTATTCCATGCGGCAGCTTTGATAAAGAGGAACTGAAGATAAAAGAGAATAACATATGTGGAATAAAATAATTATGATCAATTCTGAATTTGATGTGTACAACATCAATATAGGAACATCTTTTAAAATTATTTTTTACAGAAGTCCTTTAGAGACATACAAATGTTTTACGGTACTTTAAAGCCTGACATTGCCAGCACATTTGTGTGCTTAATAATTTAAACAACATTAAATACAAGTCCATGAATTTAACATTCTGTGAAATTAAAAAAAGTCCAAACAAGGATAATGTATGCATCAGTACTTAGCAAAAAAATTGTTTAAAAAAATGACACTTTATCTATGAAAACGACATTGGATGATTATCCCGGTACCATTGGGACTTCTTTATGATTCTGATGTGCAACCCGAATGTTTATTCTCTTGGGCCTATTTTTGGCCCAGGAGAGTAGAAGTAATTAGGAAACGCATTAATAGTGCACCATCTGTTTCTTACCTGATCGACATGCGATGTCCACGTCTTTCTCAAAATCCGTCTGTGGAAAAAAAAAGAGAAGCAGACAAAGCCATTGTAAAATTAGACATGCACGAGGAGTTCGATTTAGACAGTACTAAAACCTAAAGCTTTAGTTTAACTTTGACAGTCCCAGACATAAAAGCATTTTCCTGTCTAATCGACCATGTAAAATCAGAATAATACATCAGTTAGGTAATACAGTCCAACATATCTATGCTATGATGGGGTTTTTCTCAAATTGTGCGATTTTGCTGGCTTTTGTCTGCAGTCTAACCACGTCCCACAGCCTCACAGAAGAAACAGCCGCCTGTCGAAAGCATTTATAAATAGAATCAGATTATTCAGGTATCACAATAGAGGAGCCATCGAGAGTGGCGAATCAAAGACAGTCTGCACATTGGAGGCCTCATTATAGTGAAATGCTTCTAGTTAAGAAACTTTAAATCAAAACATAAATGAGAACTGTGATCATTATGAGCCAGTGGTTCTGCGCGGGTCGCACATCTCTGGAACCATTTTAACAGCAATTACTCCCTCAAGAAAGTGAAGGATGAGAGAGGCCGGTGTGAAATATGAAAAATGGGTCCCATCTGAGAAAGCCAAAGGACATGGATTTGCTCGTATTAATTAAGCAAAGACAATTTTCCATATCCTGTCATAACTAGGGGTCTCTGCAGAAGACTTGAATTTGGACTCGATTGATTATTTTTACGCTGCCTTTATGATCTTTTAGAATCTCTCAGGTTTCATAAAAAATACCTTCATTTGTATTAGGAAGTTGAACGAAAATCTTAGAGGTTTGAAACCACATGAGGGTAACAATTTACATTTTTGGGTGGATTACCTTATAAATACAGTAAGCTAAGTCTTATAAACTATATAGCAAATCACATTGTTTACATCAACGATACATATCGTCACATTTTTATAAGTATCGTTACACCCCTAGTCATAACTGTATAAACAATAAAGGTCCTTGCACACAGAGTCTGATATTTTCATATGCGTTTTTTCGTATTCAGCATCACAAAAATTCTGTGGCTCCGAATTGTCAAAACACCTCTTGAAATAATTGCTACAGATGCAAAAAACACAGAAGATGAATGAAAGTTTCGGAGGCACAACGTGAGGTCGTATTTATTATTTAACGTGCGGAAATTTTGAGACTTTCAGACTTTCAGAAGTGCGCAAGGACTTTCCTTCACAGGACACAGCATTCACACAGGGCGTTGGTGTTAATGCTTCTCATTTACTTTGAGAATGTAAATGTAAATGTGTTGCCGAACTGAATTGTGGGTTCCGTCACGTTAATGCAGGCGTCCGCCAATCATATCGCCTATGCAAATACCCTAGCGCAGATGCTAGCCAATTGTGTTCATGCAAAACCAGAAAAGTAATGCGATTGGCTGTTGTCACTATGATGGACCGAGCTTCAGACACGCCCTCCGTCAAGTGCGGCCGCACTGTGGGAATGCAGCATAACTGTATAATATATAGAGTGCTTTTTCCTAGTTACATCAAGAGAGTATGAGAGGTCACAGCACATTCATCTAATAGCATCATGCCAGATGCAAATGCTTTATGAGAAGAGCATATTCCAGCTGTGACTGTGCAGTGCAAGAATACAAAACTATCAGGAGTCTTGTTTCTTACCATGATCTGTGCATGCCCGTTGGGGAATGTACCAGTCGCGTCCGCATTAATGGGGTCTTGACAGTTTCTTAGGCGACATCTGAAGGCATCTTGAACCTGTGAACCATCATTTTAGTCATTATTGAACCTCAGCAACAACATTTGTTATCATAATGTACAAAACATTTCAGAAAGGTGCATCGCTTCAGGATTTGGTCGGAAAGATTTTTGAAAGATTTTTGAACGAATAGTCTCTTTTGCTTACTGAAGCTGCATTTATTTGATGAGAAATACAGTAAAAGTATTTTTTTCAAATGAAATGTTAACATGGAGATTTGATGTTCAAGAAACATGTCATATCATTATGACTGTTTAATATTTGTGTGGCTGTAATTAATATTTTAGGTACATATTTCAATACATATTTTTGTAACAAATCTCTTTACTGTCACTTTTGATCAATTAAATGCATCCTTCTATTAATATCTTTGAAAAAAAAAAATCTTACTGACCCTATGCATTGCTTATTACTAATGACTTTCTAAAAAATTAAAGGGAGAAGGTTACTTTAAAAACATTGATTTTAACATTATACATTATATTTTGATGTTAAATCCACTGTAATATATATATATATATATATATATATATATATATATATATATATATATATATATAATTGTGCTACAGTCTATACATCATTTAATGCAATTACATCAGAAGTAACTGTAATTCAATTACAGAAAAATAAGATTAATACCGTACTTTACTTTTTCAGGGGAAAAGTAATTAAATTACCATAATTGATTACTAAGTAATGAGTTACACACAACACTGGTAATATTACAAACAAAATGTTTATCGAGGGGGGAAAATGTAGGTATTTGATTTTATTATCAGGATTTAATTACATTAGAAAAGTGTACCAGAAGGGCATAACAGACGTGATCTCGAAATGACATCAAATGAAAGGGCGTGGGGATGTGAGCCCAAAAGGAAAGTAGTTTCAGAGGCAGAGGGATCATCAGAGATTCAGGGATTCATCTAGGGATCAGTTAGGACACCGGCAGATTTGAAGGGTGAGAAAGTGGTTTTGTGAAATGCACACCAGTGAATCACACCTGCTAGTACTCATGATGGCTAATTTTCTTTCTTCTGCTTTAATTGTATGGTAAAACAAACAAAAAACGAAATATCTTCTTTTGTGTTCCACAGAAGAGAGAAAAATTATACAGGCTTGGACATGCTGGTCATTAAATATTTTGGGTGAGCTATTCCTTTAATGAAAACTGGGCAAGGAATACAATTAACTGGACCTGTGAAGAAATGATAGATGGTCTGTTGACATACTAAAGGAAAAGAGAAGAATAGTAAGGGATTGTAATGGCTCCAGCCTTACCTCTCTTCTGAGGATACAGTGGACCATGACTATGACAAAGCCTTGCAGGGAGTCAAAGACTGCGAAGAGGATCTGGAATAAAATTGAGCGTTTGTCCGTCATGGCCAGCACCGCAGACATCCAGGTGAGCGCTAACAGAGGGAGCACAACACAGGAACTCCAAAGGGAGGCCCTGAGACAGAGAGAGAGAGAGAGATGTGGAATGAACAACAAAAAAAACACAGGACTGTGGTGGCCTTGGTCCCAAAAATATTTGTACCCATTACATTTCTAAATAGGCATATAAAAAAACATGCACACAATTTACTAAAAAGCTCTTGAACAAACCAACCAGCTTTCAGATGAATCATAACATTATAGACGTTGATTTGAATTAAAATAGAAGTAAATAAAAGACAAAATGCAATTTAATTAGTTTGTGAGGGAATTACTCATCCCGCTATACGTATATACCACTCATTGACAGCAAGTATAAAACACAATATGTTTATTATTATAATTATTAGATTTTATTGCAATAATCAAATAAATTAAATATCAGTTATTAACTACATGTAAAATAAAAATACAAAATTATTATTTTATTCTGATGCAATAAAAATAAAATAAAATGGTAACACTTTACAATAAGGTTTCTTTAGACATGTTATGTAAGTTAGAGATCATTTTCTGAAGAGAATCCGATTAGGCGTCTTTGACAGAGGCTGCAGATCACGCATCATGTTTGTTTTCTTTATTTTGCAAAAAGCACAACAATTTGTTTTTATTGTGACTGTACACAAAAAAATCCTAGAAACTTAACAGATTATAATGTTGCAAAACAATTGCCTGAATGATAAAAATCGACACCGTTGTTTGAGTCTCTTTGCCACTGATAAGAAAAAACTTAAGCCTATCAAGCCTATCGCGCCCGCGCAACGGCCGACTCCTGGGGGTTGACAGTATTTAACTACTTTAGTTAACTGCACTTCTTCAGTATTTATTCATCTTTTTTAATGTTAATTTCAACATTTACTAATACAGTATTCAAATAAAAAGTTGTATTTGTTAACATTAGTTAATTCTCTGTGACCTAACATGAACAAAGAAGATTTTTTTTAACAACTAACGTTGACAAAGATTAATAAATACTGTAAAAAATTACTGCTCATGGTTAGTTCATGGTAGTTAATACATTAACTAATGTTAACAAATGAGACCTTATTGTAAAGTGTTACCATTAAAATAATACAATATTTAAATATACTAGTACTTGACTATAAGTATAAAATACAACATGTTTATTATCAAATATAATTAAAATAATAATAATTATTAGGATATTTTATATACTAGTTTGAGAGTGTAGGGAGGCTATATCACTTTTATAAAAAAAATAGCTCATGTTGAAATCAAACTGACTGGCTCCTGACATCGTTTTACAACCTCAGATCTCATGGTTGGTCTATCTCGAAAGGTTTATATGCTATTGTAAAATATCAATTTGTCTATGAAAAAAAAAAAAAATATGGGGATTTTTATTACAGTCTACTGTTGCGCTCTATAGAACATATATACGGTGAAGAGAAGATTTGCCAGTTTCATATCAGATGAAAGCATGCATGTCCAAATTTTCCTAAATTGCCATCATCATCAAGAGCACATAGCAACCAATCCATTGTTCCAATAGAGTGTGTCAACATATTACAGACAGAGAACAAGAGCCAGCTGTTCATTTAACACCTCCACAATCTCCTTCCCAGAGGCAAGGGGAAGGACACTCTCGCGTGCAGCTTAATCAGCATTAATCGATTTGCTGAGGCATTGGTGGGTACTTACATGGCATTGCTGGCCGTTGTTGCTGATAAAGCAGTAGTTGAGACAACGCCACATTTGGCACATTTTAAAGTTAGTCCTGTATGGGGCTCGCTCATCTGCCTGCAGGACAGCCAAATAACCAGACAACACAAAGGGAGCATATTTACATGGTGATCTGATTATACCAAAACAGAAGTGTGGATGTTTCTTTTGGAGATAGGGCCCTTTGTGGACATCATCAAAGGTGAAGTGTGTAATTTAGTAACACCAGAATTTGAAACGGTTTGTTTGAGTAGCCAGACTGGGTTGGAAATAATGGTGGCTCAACCAATGGTGTAAATTTGGACCAGGACTACCTGTTTCTGCAGTTCCGTCATGTTCACAAGACACTATAGCACTGATGGCACTGTTTCAAAACCTAATGAGGTCTCACAGCCTACTGTCAACATAGTCAACTACTTTAAGGCAGCTTAGCGTGACACTCGCAGTTGATTCTGAAATAGTTTGGTGTTTGCATGTTGCTAAGAAAACAACACAGTTCTCTAATAAGCATAAAACATATGTAGCACACACAAATACTACATAAAGAGTAGTTTTATTAGATGACGGTGAACAGGTTTTTAATCGCAAAACATCTTAAGTGCATTTTTGAGTAAAGAAATACACTAAGTTTAAGAACAGTAAGAAAAAAAAAACTTAATGGATTTGATCAAAAACAATAAAAACTGTGATATTCTGAAATAATACTGAGTCAGGCAAACCGATTATACAGCCATTATACACTAAAACATTTTAAGCCTTTTTTTAAAGAATTACGAAATGTAATTAATGGTAAAATTCCATCAAATTGAATGAAAAATCCTTACGTAATTTAATTGAATAACCAAACATCAATTATTCAATTAAATTGCATAAGGACGTATAGATTGTTCAATTCAATTTGATGGAATTTTACTATTTATTAAATTATGTAAATCTTTTAAAAAAATGCTTAATTTGTTTGGTGCTCAAGAAACTTTTTTTTAAACTGTTGAAAAACAATGGTCAATATTTTCGTGGAAACCATGATTTTTTTGATGATTAGAAAGACTGACACATATTTGTAATAGAAATTCTGTAGCATTATGAATGTATTCGTCATGTTTGATCAATGCAATGCACTCTCTTGTTGAATACAATTATTCATAAAAAAAAAAACTTAAAATCTTTTGATTAGTAGTATAAATGTGCTTCTTTTCATTAGATAATTTCCACACCTTTGTACATTTGTGTGCATGTTTGTGCAATATTGCAAAATTGGCACTTACCCTGCTCTATGTTTTAGTTTCTTATCCAGGATCCCATCTCTCGAAACCAGTTTATTAAACACCAGAATGCCAATAACCATGTTAACCTGTACACACACACACACACACCATAAAATTAACCATATAGACCAAATTACTGATCAATTTACTGATCTAAAGCCCACATCGTTACTGTATGATAATCGAAATATATTCTGTTGCATTATTTTTCTGTTTATCACTGTGAAGCTGCTTTGAAACAATCTGCATTGTTAAAAGCGCTATATAAATAAAGTTGACTTGACTTGACTTACCACGCCAAGACGCACGCGACGACGCGACGCACGCACGCACGCACGCGACGCACGACGCGACGCACGCGACGCACGCACGCACGCACGCACGCACACACACACACACACACACACACACACACACACACAGTAACACACACACACACAGTAACACTGTCAGAGCACTGACTAAATGTAAAAGCTTTCTTTGAATATAAACAAAAAAATCTAATGATAGTGCTTTTCAATGTATTTGAGTATTTTACAACTATAGCTTTAAGCTGTATTTTAAAAGTACAACAATACAGATATAAATCTACTGTTTAGTGTTGTGTAGAAGCGTTGTTGTGTAAATCTATGCCAGCATTACATCTTAATTCAGTCTAGAAAAGACTGCTTAATGATGCATACAGCTAAATGACGGGGGTCACGCAATCTTCATACCGTTCTACAATGGAGTGAGGCAATTTTCCATTTCAACATTAGCACACTAGACTAGTCCATTAAATGACATAAAACATTATAAAAGGCACTGGTGTGTGTAGTTAAGACTGTAAATAAACAAAGTGTAAAATTACCAGCACCACTGCAGCGGCAGGTCCCACAAATGCATAGAGAAGACCACCTTCCAGAGATAGCCAACAGCTGCAAACACAAAAAAACTAAATATCAGCAAATCTTGCATAAAATTTAACATCCGGCATCAACTTAATGGGGCATGGCAGTACACAGTCGTATCGTCCTTGAGTGTCTGGGGATCTGGAGCCATATGCCATGGTTCTACATGAGAGACTTTTAGTGTGGAACAAGAACTCTAAAGAGATCTTAAAACACTGTTTATATCCAGGTATCCTCGGGAGAACTAGGTGGGACTGTTGCAGTCTCTTGGCTCTGACACACTACTTCATGCTACTGTTTTAATTGGAATGATTTTCATGTGCTATGTGTGGGCTCTTTTAAGATTCCGCGTAAACATGAGGAACATGTGTAAAAAAGTAAGGTGTCTTACTATTGAGGTGTCCCATATCCTTTTGCTTTCGTGAATCCCATTGAGATAGCGACCACCAAGGCAGGTAATCCTTCAAAAGAGACACAGGAGTGATTATAGGCCACACACTGGGTAATCCTTCAGAGCTGGAGACATTCACAGCACATGTACAGTAGTTTCAGTCGGAGGTCAAGCATAAGAAGAAACTAATGCGAGTGGTGCTTGTGCCAGCAATACCAGCGGCTATGATATTGAAGAGTTCTGAGTGGATGCTAGTGTGTCTCTATGACTTATGGGATATTTTTAGCTGATTTATAACTGTACTGTATGAAAAATATATATTCATTGTTATTTAAAATAACTAGTGTTGTGAAGATTAACATCCATGCAGAACTGTCGCAAGGGCTGCGCCAAGTGTGCGACCACCCTGGGTCTTATGCCTCTGCAGTGCCTCGTTCCTGTATAAATCCCATTTTATGTAGTTTATGACTCATTTGTTCGATAAAATAAAATACCCGCTGTCTCTTAGTATGTATAATCAAGGTCACATAAAAAAAACCCTGCAAATTGTTATTATTATTCTTCGTATTTCGATATTATGCTCTGCGTGCTCGCTCTACTGTGAAGAGAAACAAACGTCGAGCTGCTCTGCCTCAGTGGTCTAACCAAGCAAATGATGACCAAGATGACCAATCAAATCACAGAAGGCAGGTCTTATTCGCTTGCACAATGCAATGAGAGATCGTGGAGCGATTGTAAGTAGATGCAAGTATTAGACACCTATTTTATGAAAGAAATGTTCAGCGACTAACAGTAATACAATCTAGTGATGCAACTACTCAACTTTTAATGAAATTTCGCGATTTTGAATTAGAAAATATGCGATCATAATAAATTTTTTTAGTCGACTAATAGTCGTTCATTTAAGCTATTAGTTGACTAATCGCACGTTTAAATTAATAAGCCATAAATCATAATAATAAGCCTTTAATTGCCTATATATATAATACATAGCCTAATCAGCGCTCAAACGCATGCATAAAGCTCACTACAACACACCATCGAATGCAATGATCATGAATGTGGCGTGAAAAAACAGCACATGATAATGTTTTCTGTGTTTTCGGCTGTAGAGATTAAGTCGGAGATGCTGACTCTCATCTCCGCAGTAGTGGATGTGCCTATATGCACGTTTCAGGATGACATAATCTGAGAATATTTGTTTTCCACTTGAATTGGTTAATTTAAAAGTAGATACATCTCTTCCAGCCCTATTGACGAGACAAGAAACATTTGTGTTTTCGACAAAGGCTATTAGACATTCAAATAAGAGTGAATGTGTGCACATTTTTAAATAAAATATTATTTTCAAATAGTTTAAATTGATTACTTAATAACTACAATTAGACCTAGAAATTATTTTTCCATTCTTATTTACTGAAATTGAACTGCTTTATTATTAATATTATCATTATGCAGTAGGTCTTACTATACTTATGAGCGTGTGTATGACCTTGATTCATGCGCATGCATGTCAGTGAGCACGGCATCACACATAAAGATTGTATACAGAACTTTCCTAAGTCCATTCTATTTTCCGCATTTGAAATAGCTCAAACTGCTTTTTTTATTTGACGATCAGATGCACGTCAAAATTATAAATGATAAATGACTGCATTTATATAGCGCTTTTAACAGACTCTTGGCCATCCAAAGCGCTTTACATGTTGCCTCACATTCACCCATTCCCTCACTCATTCATACACCAACGGCGGTGTCAGCCATGCAAGGCGCCATCCACCTCGTCGGGAGCAGCTGGGGTTAGGTGTCTTGCTCATGGACACCTCAACACTTGGTCAGGTGGAACCGGGGATCGAACCACCAACCTTCCGGTTTGTAGACAATCTACATGAGCCACTGCCGCCAAAGTTGCATTTATTACTATACTACTTCCTATAGCAAGTCCCTCGCACACTAAGTTTGCACAGGGCCTCGCACACCTCTTGTGACGGCCCTGAACCCCAAAAATGAGAATATAGCCATGGACATTACCTTCTTATTTTTTTTATTAAATATTTTTATATTATAATTATATTACATGTAGTTAAACATACTCACTAATACTGGCTGATATCAAATATGGTACCAACATTTCAAGCATCTCTAATCATAAAATGTCTGCAGCACAAACGTGTTTAGGGTTACAGATTTGTTTAATTAATTAACCCTACACATGAGCAACAGTTGCCTTAGCAAACACTACTGCAGATCTTCAAAAGCACATCAGGTTTTCAAGTCAGGAACGATATAACTTCTTAATCGTTTGTGACATAAGAGCAGGTAAACAATCTACTAAGAATCCCTGGAGTTTTACACTAAAAACCAGCCTGTGAAATGCAATTACCACAACTGCTTTTGAACAGAGAGGCTGAAACAATCAAACAGGTCTTGAGCTGAAGTATAATATCATATCTCCTATCTTTCTAATCCCCTCTCTCCATTTCTCTGTCTCATCTTTGCTGGTCTCGATCAGGACTGCCATTATGAAAGGGCTCTTTCTGCTCCTACCACTGTCCCGTGATCTGAATATTAACACCATGCCTCTCACACTGGTGGCTGAATTTATTGATGCAATCAGCTTGTCTGAAGAACCAACCATGGGTCTTGTGGGCCTCCTCCCCTTTGCTGAGTCTAACCAAAGCTCCGCCTCTAGCCACCATGCAGTTTCATCCTCAACCAATCGGAAAGCATACTGCAGTGCACACACAACGCCACTGTTCCTCCCTCAAAGGTAACATTTAGACGGATAGATGAAAAAAAGAGGGAATATCTGAGGAGGATTCATGAATTTGACCTGTAAACTGTCCATAATGTTCCATCACAGGTATAAACTCCTAAATACCTGTGGATTTATAGTTCACAAATAATGCATAGCCTGCCAGATAGTGAGAACGACGTGCCTCTTGTGTTCCTATGACCTCAGTAGGGTCATGCAATTAAACAGACCAGCTGTTGGTTTTCTGATCCTCAACAGATGTTTCAGATTAGTACTTTTGCACTGAGGCACCTTTTATTATAGACACCGTTTAGTTCAAACAAAATGGAAAAAAACACTCAAATGAGATTAATTTAACAGGCCACTGAATTAACCAAAAAAGGCATTACTGCATGGCTGTTTACTATGGAATTCATTCAGGGGGAAAACAAGTTTAGGTTAAAGATTATTTATTCTTAACAGCAGTGCCATCAACTCAATGCATTTAGGCATGCAGACATGGTCAAAATGAACTGCTGAAGTTCAAATTGAATCAGAATGGGGAAGAAAGGTTCTGTTTACACCTGGTACTAAGATGCGTTATGGTCGATCGGATCACAAATGGACGACGCTAAATACAGGTGTAAACGGGGTCTAAAACACTTTGAGCTTGTCCACTTTTGACGACTTCCAGAGCTAGTCGAAAACAAATTCGACCTGATTGCTTTCGTAGTGTAAACGCTCATGTGGTCGAATGTGTTCGAACAGCCACAAAAGACTGCCTCCTCTCTGCCTACTGACCTAATGTGTAAACATTATGAGACGTGCGCTAGCCGGGCGGGATTTAAACTTTGTCGGCTGAAGACCCAAGTTTGGTTTGAAGACGAAAAACCTACCGAGCACAATGTTCTCTCAGCATTCCTTATTTCTAACATGCACTCTTGTGGTTATCAGAGTAGAAACTAAAGTCACTGCTCTTCCTGTTTTCCCGACATCTCAGAGCATGTTCATATGTACATTTCACACCATTATTGTGTCCATTAGATCGAAAGATCTCAAAAAGACCATACATTCACCCCTCAAAGAAATCAGGACAAAAGTGGTTGAAAGTGGACAAAAGACATAGGTTAAAACACTGTGTCACGCTAGAGGTAGACATTAACAGAGGTGTAATGATCTGGAAGGTGGCTGCTGGTATCCTTCATTTCTTTTTGTCTGGTCGTAATCACTTCTCGGCATCCGTTGTTATGGGAATGGAGTCATGGACTGATACAAAAGCAGGAGCAACAAGTTCATTTAATAGAAGACGTCACTTATCAATTATACCGCCATTAAGCTCTGAGATACTGAAAAAAAAAACGATTATGAATGGAGTATAACACTATGAATCTAAAATGGGAGTCTTGTTTTATACAAGCGCTGGATGTGCACTGATGCGAAACACTAATTCAAAAACCATTTCATGGATACCAATAATATAATTAACACACCATCAATGTTTATCGAAATAGCCAAACTAATAAACGCTTCACATATCGTCTTCTGTCATGTCTTTTTCTTCTGCACATAGCAAAACACAGCAATGATGGAAAGACAGAGCCTTGTTTGTTGCTAGGTAACTGGAGGGATGAGCGTTTGCTCTTCTGTAATCAATTTGATGTGTGCGTAAAGTGGTCCTGTATAAGAAACCCTGGGGAGGTATGGAACATACGAGGCGATATTTAAAAATTACCCACTCACATTGTCCATTTTTGAGAAGTAAACACCAGATACATGATGATGATGATGATGATGGAGCAGTAAAATTGCACATTAATAAAGGAAGCGAGAAATAGGGAGAGATGTAGAGATACTATAAGTGTTATGGAGATTCAAGCACTCACCCCATCCCAGGCAGAGGAAGCGTTTCCGAATGAGCCTGGTCCGAACTTTCCCTGTCACAGCCATATAGGACTGCCAAGCTTCTGTCAAAACCCAGCAGAAGGACGCCAGGAAAAAGAAGTGCAGAAATGCAGTTGTCATCGTGCATATGCCCTGTCCATTCAACAGAGAGAGGGAGAGAGAGAGAGAGAGAGAGAGAGGGGAAGAAGGGATCAAATATCTTGAAACATTCAAGTCAAGTGAATGAGTATTTCTGGACTGTCAATCGAATATCACACTGACTGAGCAAGACTTTGGGTGGAAAGTACTAAAACTCAGTCATTAAAAATCATTAAATTACAGGAAATGTGAACTCACTGAAACCACCAAGATTGAAAAAATTGTAAGGTACAAAAAATGGCTCCCTCAATGCACCTACTCCCTTTGGTTTTCATTTAGGATGTCATGAAAAGCCTGTGACTAAACAACAAAGCCGGCAGACAGAGAACATGTTTTGCTCTTTGCACTTTGATGGTGTGTTCACAATGTGGTCTTGTGGATACGGTTTAGATCAAAAAAATTATAATCATTTAATTTAGGGAAAATAATGGGGTCATTTTGAAAGAAATTAATACTTTTATTGAGAAAGGATGCATTGAACTGATCAAATGATATTTCTTCCAAAATATATAGCAGCACAACTGCTTTTAACATTATTAATAATACATTATTGTTGAGCATCAAATCAGCATATTTTAATGTCTGAATGATCATGTGACACTGAAGACTGGAGTAATGATGCTGAAAATTCCATCACTGAGATCAATTAAATTTTAAAATATAAACAGAAAATAGATATATGTGACCCGTGCTGGCGAATTAATGAAAAATTTGTTATTATTTTCAAATTGTCTATTAAAAACCCTTAAAAAAAAAATCAAGTTTTCTGAAGGTTCCAAAACAAAATCACCTAGCAACCATACCATAATATCCCTGGTAATACCACTAAATTTGGCACACATCAAGTCAAAACCAAATATATATAGGAAAAATATCTATTCAACCTTTTTTCCATGATACACATTACATGATTAACATTAATGAAACTCTCCGGCTATATATTAAGACCTACAGTACCGCACTGATGTTTTATAATGTTACACATTGGATGTTTTTCATGGACAAAGGAAAGGTACTCCTCCCAGAAAATGTACAAATAAAGATTTAAATGTTTTAATGTTTTATGTTTAATTATTTGAATCATTGGGATCGCTAGACAAGGGCTTAATGAACACTTTTGTGAAAACCTCAAAATCGTCATTTTTCACTTGTTTTGCTAGGAGCTCGAAATTATCCCGTGCACATTCCGACTTCTTTTGCCATCACATATTTCACAATTTTTTTTTATGTATTTTTGATCAAATAAATGCAGCCTTCCATCCATCAAAATGACAGCACACTGCCACAATGCTCTCAAACTCAACGCTTAAACCTATTTGGTCTTCGTCAAGTAATATAAATTAGTATGAGCAAATCAGAATGAGCAAGTTTAATGATATAAACTTAAACACACTGTACTGTGAGATATGGCCAAATCCCATGCTTCTGATTCCAAATCTAGAGAATCTCACTGAAATTAAAACATGTGCTCTGGACATTCTCAACACTTTGTCACCAAATAGCGAGCAGACAGAGGGTATGAGATGCCTTTAGCACCAAAAGCACATCTTTCTCACCAAATGAGTATCTTTCCTCACTGAATTTGGCAGTCAGTGTGTCTCATGCAAATCTTTTAAGACCGGGATGATCAGCATGTGACAAAAACACCTATCTCCGAAAACCGTGTGCAACTAAGTTAAAGGCTCAAGGAAGGAGGAGGTGGGAAACGGCGAACGTTCAAACATACTTTAATTATAAACAAACACAAAATGTTCTGAGTGGGTCACAGAGTGTGCGGTCAAAAAGACAAGAACGACAAAGAACATAACTCTAAAAGTTTTTCTGATGCAGGACTAAAAGCTGTTGACTCTTCTGTCAGATGCAGTTTTAGTAAAAAGTGCCTGAGAAAAAACACATCCAGCTCAGGTGAGCTGTTGTCAGGCTATATGTCAGGTTTTTTTTTTCATAACTTGTTACGAAATAAAGTCTCTCACCTCAGAAAAACAATCTTTCCTGTCCTGTCAGACGTCATACTGTGCTCGTATGTGGAAGTGTGTGCTGTAGCACTTCATTATACTCTGATCAGGCATAACATTATGACCACCTTCCTAATATTGTGTTGATCCCCCTTTCGCAGCCCTGACCCACCGAGGCATGGACTCTACTAGACCCCTGAAGTTGTGCTGTGGTATCTGGCACCAAGATGTTAGCAGCAGATTCTTTAAGTTCTGTAAATTGCGAGGTGGTGCCTCCATGGATCGACTTGTTCAGTACAAGTCCGTGACTTTGTTCAGCACATCCCACAGATGTTCGATTGGATTGAGATCTGGGGAATTTAGAGGCTGAGTCAAAACCTCAAACTCATTGTTGTGCTCGTCAAACTATTCGTTTTGTGGCAGGGCGCATTATCCTGCTGAAAGAGGCCACAGCCACCAGGGAATACTGTTTCCAAGAAAGGGTGTACATGGTCTGCAACAATGCTTATGGAGGTGGTACGTGTCAAAGTTACATCCACATGGATGGCAGGACCCAGGGTTTCCCAGCAGAACATTGCCCAAAGCATCACACTGCCTCCGCCGGCTTGCCTGCTTCCCATAATGAATCCTGGTGCCATGTGCTCCCCAGATAAGTGACGCACACACACACCCGGCCATCCACGTGATCAAAGTGTCAAAGAAAATGTGATTCATCAGACCAGGCCACCTTCTTCCATTGCTCCGTGGTCTAGTTCTGACGCTCACATGCCCACTGTTGGCACTTTCGGTGGTGGACAGGGGCCCTGTCGCCGGTTCACCAATATTTCTTCCTTGGACCACTTTTGATAGATACTGACCACTGCAGACCGGGAACTACCGACAAGAGCTGCAGTTTTGGAGATGCTCTGACCCTAGCCATCACAATTTGGCCCTTGTCAATCTTTCTCAAATCCTTTCGCTTGCCTGTTTTTTCTGCTTCTAACTTATCAACTTTGAGGACAAAATGTTCACTTGCTGCCTAATCCCAACCACTAACAGGAGCCGTGATGGAGAGAAATAACAACTTGGAGAGATGGAGAGAAATAATAACTAACTCTATTGTATTAACAAATAGCTAGTTTGGGACTGCTATTTAATAGCCTTACCTTATATATTTTATTCATTAGTATTAGTGATATTCTTACAATTGATGTGTATGTAAAGTAAATGTTTGTGTGTGTTAACAGTTTTTTTTTTAATAAATTTGCTTGGTTTTTAAAATCAAATCTGCCAGTGGGTGCTGAATGGTTGATGATAATGTAAAATTCCCTCTAAAGTATACTTGGAGACGAATCCACTGGTATATGGAGAACCTGGATGCCTGTGGCACAGAAGAGAGCTGTGAGCACGGCCGACATGAGCCAGAGACAAGCTAGACGGAACGTAATGAAGACCCGGCTTCCACCTGCTCCCGGTCCACTTGATGTGGCCAAGACGAATGCTGTGAAAATGGATCAACTGGCAGCATGTGATGGGACACCTGATGCTGTTGAGCTCTCACACAGTGCCATAAAACCACAACTCCTAGCTTTCATGAGCACATGCACGCAACGTCTGGGAGATTTAGCAGGAAGTTCACTGCCAGGGTGCATCTAAAGCCCTATTCACATGGGATTAGTATTACCTGGTGACCTCTAGTCATTTATAATAATGATGGAGGTTGTCTGTGATCTTAATCCCGTGCAAATTGGCCATGTCTGTAATTTGTAAAGTAAAAATTCCTTCGCAAATGACCTACCATATTTCGCCGAACACCAAGATCCTGTGATATTATTAGTCATGTCCGAATCGGCATCTCTGTGATTTGACCAGGATTTGGCGGGGTCGTGTATCATTTTTTCAATGTTTTTTTTTTTGATTAGAGGGAGTTGAATGACATGTATTGCAGCATGCGGTAAGAAACATTATTATGTATTCTGTATATCATACAGCTAGACATATAACAACAAGACATAATATCCGGGAGATAAGTCAGTAAATTTGAGTAAAATCACAGGCTTCGCTTATCCCATGCAAATTCAGATGGGGTAATTTCTAAATCACACCAGGTCCCCAGATAATACTAATCCCGTGTGAATAGGGCTTAAGTCAGACTACTTCTGGACCAATGTTCCCTTCCCCAATCCGCATACACCGTTACTTGACTTCCAGAATTAGAAGGACACAATGGTTATATAATAATATAATCTCTACAAATATTAAACAACTTTTTGGATTTTTTTGTCACTTGTTATTAATACACTACCATTCTAAAGTTTAAGGTCGGTAAGTGCATTAAATTAATCAAAAGTGACAGTAAATGCATTTAAAATGGCCGCTTTGGTTTTTTTTTTACTTTACTTTATACTCATAAAATAATCCTGCAATATTAAACAGCACAACTGTTTTCAACATTGATAATAATAAGAAGAAATGTTTCTTGAGCAGCAAATCAGTTATTAGGATGGTTTCTGAAGATCATGTGACACTGAAGACTGGGAGTATTTCAGGGATCCTGACTTCATTACGCTCTTGAGCTGTAGCACAATATCTCAGTTTAGCAACTATTTATTCACACTCTGTCAAGATTATATTCAGTTTTGCATCACAGGAACAAATTGCATTTTTAAATATATTAAAACAGAAAACACTTATTTTAAAGTGTAATAATATTTTACAGTGTTACTGTTTTTACTGTATTTTTGATCAAACAAATGCTGCCTTAGTAAGAATTAGAACAAGACGTCACCTTGGTGAAAAATGTATGTGAAATACATTTATTTTATGCTAAGTATACAAGTACATTTACATATTTATGCACTTAATTTAAATACCCTGCAATTGTACTATTGGTATACTAAATTGATATACTTAAAGTCATGATTGTGTGCTAAAATTGAACTATTGCTAAATACTGTAGGTACACTTTAAATATATTGCATTTACAGACTGATGTTATACAGTGATCATACTATCGTTCCTAATAGTGATATAAAAATAAAAAAATAAGGCTTTTTTAGGCTTAATATTAAGAAATGTGCATTGTGCAAAAAAGAAGTACTTCAAATAAAGTTTAATTATCATTTTAATATCAGTAAGTCTCAAGCCATATGTCAATAGATTTTTACTATACTTAATATTAAATAAATGTATTTTAAATACGTTTTGGCCCTGTTTACAACTGGTATTAATATGGTTTTTGGTTTACCCAATCACAAGTGGACGACGCTAAATACAGGTGTAAACGGGGTCTAAAATATTTTGAGCTTGTCCACTTTTGACCACTTCCAGAGTTAGTTGAAAACACATTCGAACGGATTGCTTTCGTAGTGTAGACGCTCATGTGGTCAAATTTGTTTGAACAGCCACAAAAGACCGCCTACTGACCTAATGTGTAATCATTATGGGAACGGCACTAGCCAGACAGGATTTAAACTTTGTCGGCTGGAGACCCAAGTTCGGTTTCAGGATGAAAAACATACCAAGCATGATGTTCTCTCACCATTCCTGATTTCTAACCCACACACACCGCGTTCAGCGCGGTCTTGCGGCTGTCAGAGCAGAAATGAAAGCTGCTGCTCTCCGTATGTTTTTCCATTTTCTCAGATTTTTGTCCATTAGACCACCCATACATTTACCCAAACATAGACCCTTCCCTCAAAGAAATCAGGACAGAAGTGGTCTAAAGTGGACAAAAGAGACGGATTAAAACACCATCTGTAAACGGGAATGTGTCTCCCTCGTCTACTTGTGATCTGATTGACGCATCTTAATACCAGGTGTAAACAGGGCCTTTGGTATAGGTATTTTTCACTAGGGCAGTACTGTATGTCAAAGCAGAAGTAGGCCTAACCACTATGCCACGCTAAGGACTACATATCTAACATTACAGCTAAATTGTCACACTTACTGTTACATAAACACTCAGCATTGTATATTTATACTCCACTGCTGGAAGATACTTTAAACTAGAGGTAGATACTTCAAGACATTTACAACTGGATCTTAGCTCCACATATTCAGAGGCATTTCTAAGTGTCAGATGTGTTTCGTTCCAGTTTCTGCCTTATGCTAGCTGCTTAGCAAAACAAGATTGGAGGTGATGTGGCTCGTGGCACATGCATGTCACCGCAGGACCTCACTGCCATATGGGCCAGTGCTAATGACTGATGAAGAAACACTTATGCCACAGAGCATAAATTAACTGCTATAAATATAGTATCGATTGACACTCTTAACAAGTAGCTTGCGTGACTGTTTAGGCAAATGCGCATAGTAAAATCCTCAGGTCTTCTATTTAGATAACATCGCACAGAGAAACAAGGTGAATTCAGATCACATTTGAAGGTATCTGAAGGCACATTAAAAGCTCCTGACCTGAGTGGGAATTTGACTTGTATCTTTAAGTACCAAATGTACTATATCTGTATGCGTGTGGGTTTGCCTCAAGAGCTGGGCAGCAGAGGAAGTGGAGGGGGTGGCACACAGCCTCAGCTGAAATCCTGAGTACACACTGCCCTTTACAAAGGCAAATTGCCGGGAGATATTGAGCCCACTGTGTCTGTATCCATGGCAACAGAGGAAGTTCAAGAGAACAGTAAAGAACAACATAGCTGACGTAAAGGAAGGCGTGTGTGTATGTCGAAGGGCTGATGCTGGTGTGCTCGGCAGGGATACATGTACGTGAGCGTAAGGCCAGGGAGGGTTCCAGGCATTAACTATAAGGTTAGCGAGTTCATTTTCATACATGGACGACGGCTCTCTGGTGTCATGCTTACTCACTTCAATACGCTTCTGGACACACAGTTTGAGGTCGAAGCAAATATGAAAATAAACAAGCCTATATAATATGCTTCAAATTATGAGAAATATTAAATCATGGCAAACAATGATGCCTAATGAGATTCATTTATGTATACAGCTGGGTTTTCATGTATGAAACTGCATGCTTGAACTCTGTGCCCATTAAGTCGATTCAAAGCCTTTACACTTTAATAAAATGCAATTAACTTATTTTAATGTAATGAATTGAAAGCAACTCACAAATGAAAAAATAGAACATTAATAATGTGATATCCTAAAGCTTTAGTTGTAGAATAACTTGTTTTACAAGATGTTTTCTAAGAGTGTGCTCTGTTAAAGTTCACAATATGAGTTTTATAATAAAATAAAATTAAATAATAAAAAAGAAAAGAAATCCATGATGTTGAAAATTAGAAATGCACTGTGAATCGTGTTGGAATACATAAAGACTTTTTAAAGTCCACTTGCCATTTTTTCTCTTAAATGAGCATTTTTATCAGACTCCTGTGTTTAGGTTCAGTAATTTTACTTTAACGGCAATGAAAGGTTATTGAAATGCCTCATTTGCAAAAGTCACTTTAGTCAATTCATTGGTATTTAACTAGTTTGACTGTCTTTTGCTGCAAAACCAGTCAAGTCCGGGTTTTTTTGTTTGTTTGTTTTTTTGTGTGCAAAAACCTCTGACTTTCTTGTCGTGGGTGGAATAGAGCTGTTCTTTAATGTAGGTTATGTCAGTTTCTGTCAGAGTTACAGCAGCACACGAAACGCTGTTGTGTTTACATGCTACTCATGAAATCCTGTCATTGCCACTGTAACAATTTTCTTTAGCCTTAGAACATGCAGAATTATGAGGTTGACGATGTTCCCTTTTGAAACTCTTGAAACTACCACAGGTTCCTCCATTTCATCTTACTCATCCATCTTGTTCAGTTAAAAATCTCTAGAAATTCATCTAGAAATCAAACGATTAGATTTGCGTCTTCTGATTGGCTCTGTAGACTTAGAGGATTTTGCTGGCAAAGGCAAGTGCCTATAGAAGGTTTTGCCAACAAACTGGTACTTCTAAATGGGCAGAGGCTGGGATTTAGCGGGTTTGAAGCAAAAGTATTTGATAAACGTATATTATGTGCAGCAAGCATTCACTTAATATCTCATTATCTCATTTTTGGCGGAGGTGACGTTTAGTCTTCATATATATTTTTAGATGAGATCATTTATTGTCATTCTAAAATAAAGTAATGAAATGTACAGAGCCAATGAAATGCTGTAGTTCTGTGTTATAGTTTATAATTTGCACTTTTACCACAATAAAATAAAAAATAAAAATAAAATAACTCCATGTTGTTGAAAACCTGAGATGCACTATGAATCAACTTTACATTTTTTTGATTATGTTCAACTTTATTGTCATTGTGAAATTAAGTAGTTCTCTGTCATATTTTAACATTTTAATCTAAATTAAATTATGAAAGCTCCATGTAGTTGAAAACTTGAGATGCACTGCTAAACATCCTGAAATCATATCGTGACTACCCGAATTAAAATCAAATCCTGAAGTGCCAAAATAGGGGCTTTTTCATCAGGAACAGAAATAGCCATCAGGGTGGTTCCCCAAAGGCCATTTTCCTGGTTGCATTTGCACCGCCAATAGGAACTCTGAAGTGACGTGAGCCACTTGTTTTTAATTTTATTTTCACAACGCTGCAGACTTTTATTTTGATGGCGCTGAGAACGCCAGAGCCTGAGCACGCAGCGCTCACATTCTCCAGTAGTTTATATGTTTAACAGTCCTTTTTGCACAAAAAATGTAGACAGTATATAAAAAAAGTGTTAGCGTTTTCTGTGTGGTAGATGTCCAATGTTGCTAGCTGAGCAGAACTACATAATCATGTTTGTTTGCCTGGTCCAAAGTTGTGTTGGATTTTCTCCTTAGTGTAAAGGTTGAGAGGTCTATCTATCACTGTTTTTCATGTTCGTGGAGATTTCTGGAGTAAATATATAGGCTATAATCTGTGTATGTACACAGCTTTTTTTTAAATGGCGGGAGCTGATGTTTCACGTGCGTAGGACCAATCCAATGCGTACACTCGCGTCACTGGTAGTTCCTATTGTGCCGGGTTACTCTGAAGTAGGAGCTAATTTAATTACCCCAAAAGGAGTTCCTAGAACTAAAATTCCTGTGGTGCGAACACACCAAAAAGCGGGTACTTCCACCAATAGTTCTAGGAACTATGAAAAGGTTCCTCTGGTGCTAAAGCCCCTATTATTCTTGCTCCTAATGTTTTTTTTGGGGTTTTTTTCAGATCTCTGTATGCATTTTTCATATTAAACTGTGATACTTTAAACAGCACTGCTCTCTTGGTTTTTACAGGTGTTGCGTCATTTTATCACAGCACTCACACATTGCGCAGGAACCAAGCTGTCAGAAGATATCTATAGAATACTGTCTCCCACACAAAGCTCAACTAAAAGGCTGGGGATAACATCTACAGATGCCAATGTCATAAGTTTGCCAGTGCAGTAGGTCAGTTTGCCCATTAAGCTGTCTTTAATTATTTATCATTCAGCTGTTCAAACGTGAAAAAGTCTGACTCACTTTACCCCAAGGCACAGTTATAGATAAAACAAATTAGAGCATGTTTTTTTTTTATTGAAAGCTATCTCTATAGATCATCAAAGTGGCTGATGAAGCATTTCAATCCTTGACTTTAAGCTTAATAATTTGATCTGTGAGTCATCCATCACGGTTTCTTATCAACAGAATCCTTTCATTTCAGATGATTCTTCGAGGGAGCTTCAATATTCTCTTTGAAGATGTGATTAAATGATGCCATGAATAATAATACAAAAATAATATAGCATAATCTAAGTCATTACACAGTAAGTATGTGATGGGAATATGAGGTCACGGCATTGTCCTCCGCCAATGAGACTCTACCAAGTGGAATAAACTTCTGATAATTGGAGGGCGTGACTTAAAATAATAAAACACTTACATAATTACCAAAGCCATTAATTCTGTACTGACTAATTTTGCAACTGAGGAAAATGATCTATGAAATTTAGACTTGTTTTCAGAACATCCATCATAACTTCTGTATTTATATCAGCCATTATTATTTTACCTGAATTTCTAACAACCATATCAATGATGGCTGTTTAACCCGTTTAAAAAAAATGAAATATTTACTCCAACAGGAGAATTTTACAGAATTACTCCACAGCTCTTTGGCAGTGACCAGGTGACATAAAATGACAAAAACCATAAAAGTATTCAGTTCTCAAGGCCCTGATATACTTCAAGCGATAAATCGACGAACATACTGATGTGACGTCATTTCGAACAAAATCAGGCCAAACCGAAACACTGACACTGTTTTTCATGTTTAATAGTGTAAAGCTGCTGTGTTTAAGCTATCTATTGTATAAAGTGCAATATAAATTAACGTGACATGTTCGCTAACAGTATATCGCTGCTCATGTATTTCGAACTTAAAGGAAATCAAAATTAAATTTGTTTAGCTTTTAGTATGAATATGTTAGTCTCAAGGTTATGAATGTGCTGGTGACATCATCGCAGACTTTACCTACTCATCAAATCTTCTGTCCAATCAAATGCTCACTAGAATCTGAAGTGCCCGCCCCCTACTCTATGAATATACACTGACGCTGCGGCTGAAATCGTTTACTATTTTCTACATGGTGAATGGCACATAGCCCACTATATATGTGATTCAAACAGTGTAACTATGCTTTCAGTTGAGACAAACGAAGTCTGGTTTCATGTTAGTTCACACACACCGCCGCAGCGCACACACAGTCTAGACCAGAGCCGTTGACTAGAGACACGAGAGCGCAGTGCGGATCATACGCGCGAGTCGGCGGAGACAACAAAACATATCAGACCAATTTAAATTCTGCTGTATTTCACAGCTATATGAAGGAGACTATGGTGATAAACGGTTAGAGATTAGGAGTAGGAAACTCTAGAGTTACCAAACAGAAAGGCTCTAGTCAAACTGTGGTACATATTAACGAAACGCTATTGGCTGTTTCAAAAAAGGGGAGGAGCTGCTAACAGCTGGAGCCATTTCAGGGGAAATCACGTCAACACACTGAATAATGTGTCGCGTTTCAAGGCACTTCAGTGGGCCTTTAAGCAAAGAACGAAAAAAAAAAACTTTGCCATGAGTATATAGGGGCTTTAATAGTGCAACGCTCTCACAGATCAGCACAATGTAAAGGAAGTGTTGATATTGTAACTGCCATGGTGCTGATATCCAGGCCAATTAAGCCAGACTCATTATGCAACAGAAAAGAAAATGTTTCAAAAGGGCCCTATTCCCCCAGTCTGGATATTTCAGGGATCCTGACTTCATTACGCTCTTGAGCTGTAGCACAATATCTCAGTTTAGCAACTATTTATTCACACTCTGTCAAGATTATTGTTTGAAATGCTTTTCTCCTCGCCAATTAATGTTACAAACTCCCCACATCTACCCTGATACAAACAGCCATCTTCAGCTGTTTAAGCAGGGTTGTTTCTGTTTTGACATAAATGCCTTTTCCTACATTAATATTTATGACAAATGCTGCTACTACGCCAAGATATGAAAATGTTTTCTATTATTCAACAAGTGAGGTAAAATAAAAGCACAGACGCTACATTAGTAGCATCTAAACAATTCATAAAGTATGGCTGCACCGATCTCTTTTCTTCACTACTGTTTTCTTCACTGCTGCCTGGATTGACTATTACTAGTGTCATAGTGTACAAAATGAAAATTCCACAGGAAAAACCTCAGAGAGCTAAGTCAATTACGAATGCTTTTCATCATGTTCAAACTTTATTCGGATCGCTTCTTTCCTATCAAAATCCTCAAAATGTTTGCGCTTGGAAAGGTGCCGCGGGCTATCCTCACATCTTAGTACTTGAGAAGATAAACAAGTCAGCAACTGATCAAAAGGAAGTTGTACATAAATGCAGACACTAAATTATAGACTCGTCTTGAAGGTGAAGATTAGAATCATTTACCTCTGTAAACATGAGGTTTTTGAGGTCTGGTGCAAAAAGATACTGAGAAATGTTCAGGAGAGCTGACCATCACTCCTTTGAGAGAGCCACTACAACACAATGCTTGTTTCCAATCATTTAAAATCAATATAAAAAAAAAAAAAGTACATTTCGGGTCTTATTGTGCATGGCGCATCAAAAAAATTCAAACATGTCTTTGCAATCTTCTATTAAACTATAAAACTAGCAACAAGTTTCCTTTTTGGCTGACCACAAAAGGACCTTATGTGAATTCTTGTAGCAAAATAGATTGCGAAACAGATATAGCTCCTGGCACGACAGGTGCATTAGAGCTACAATTAGCATCAAGCTACATAACACAATATAAAACATTAATATTATGCTTTTACTCAATACTCACTTTAAACTATAATGAGTGTTTGTGGTAACGTCTGATTGCGATGTAATATGGATTTTGGTCATATAATGTTGTTAAAATGTTATATTTAGCATTTTATATGGATCTAAGCACTACACCTGCATAGCTGTACATTCTTTATTCATATGAATACACCCCAAATCGCATGAAAACCACACACAAACCATATACTATCATAATTGTGTGTTTATTGTCTTAATTTTTGATGTGTTGAAACATTTCTTTGGCTTTGTTTTTCACGGAGCGGAGGAGGAAGTTTACACAGGATGTGGTCATGCAGAAGTTATGCACGTAAGATGATTGATAGCCCAAGATGCAATCAATTGTTGAGTCATAACTGGCGCAAAACATGGAAAAGTGTGTATGTTTTAGCTCTTTAGATCACATAATTCAGTGGGAAATTAATAGAAATGGTATTCTGTATGACAGGATATTTTGCAAACGTGAGAATAAATCAATATTTCTCCAAATATAAGAGCAGTAACGGAAGCTAGTGCATGGATGTAAATACAAATAAACCGCAGCAGATGTGTGTATTCAAATGAGTGTTGATATTCTATTCAAAATATGAAACATTACAGACTGATTATTTTGCACTCCTTACATTGTTATTTTACATTTGATTTCAATTTCTTTACCTGGATATTGTTAGATTTACCTGAAAAACATAAAGCACTGCTTATTTCAATATTATCTTTCTTCTATTGTATTTATCTATTATTATTTTCTATTAAGATTCACTCCCCTACTAAATCATTCCAATTATTCTAGAATTGATTATTATTTTCAAATAGAGCTATTCAAATAATTGGGTGAAATTGTTTTTATATCGCAATATATGTATTGCAGAAAAACAAACGCGATGTAAGTTTTTCCAATATCGTGCCGCCCTAGAACATACTAATATATACATCGGTTATAGACAGACTGACAGATAGACAGACACATAGACAGACAGACAGATAGATAGATAGATAGATAGATAGATAGATAGATAGATAGATAGATAGATAGATAGATAGATAGATAGATAGATAGATAGATAGATAGATAGATAGATAGATAGATAGATAGACATACTGACAGACAGACAAACAGACAGACAGACAGACAGACAGACAGACAGACAGACAGACAGACAGACAGACAGACAGACAGACAGACAGACAGACAGACAGACAGACAGATAGACAGACAGACAGACAGACAGACAGACAGACAGACAGACAGACAGATAGATAGATAGATAGATAGATAGATAGACATACTGACAGATAGATAGACATACTGACAGATAGATAGACATACTGACAGATAGATAGACATACTGACAGACAGACAGACAGATAGACGGATAGATGGATAGATGGATAGATGGATAGATAGACATACTGACAGATAGATAGACAGACAGACAGACAGACAGATAGATAGATAGATAGATAGATAGATAGACATACTGACAGACAGACAGACAGACAGACAGACAGACAGACAGACAGACAGACAGACAGACAGACAGACAGACAGACAGACAGACAGATAGATAGATAGACAGACAGACAGACAGACAGACAGACAGACAGACAGACAGACAGACAGACAGACAGATAGATAGATAGATAGATAGATAGATAGATAGATAGATTTAGAATGAATTTCACCTGAGAAAGAGGCTATATTTGAGTGTCACTGTGGCCCCTGAACCAATCTCTCTCAAACGTCTGAAAAGTCTCCTTACTTTTTTTTTAAGTTAGACCAACTTATACTTTAAATTAAGAGTAAAAGTTCAGTGCCTTAAAGTGAATGAAGTCTAGTTCATATAAATCTGTCATTTCATTTCCACTGACAGCTAGTACATACTGGCACTCGGATACTTCACAACGTACCACTGGATTAAATGGCACCTTTTCTTGCAGCGAGAGATAAGAGGAAGTCTCGGAGCACCATTTAATAATCCTAGAGCCCCATAAGACACCTTAGGTGCTGCTAATGGAATAAGCGCAGACTCTGTGTCTGTCCGGCTTACTCTTTTAAAAGAACTACAGTACAGAACATATGTCTTTACCTCTTAACTCAACACACAATAGAAAAATACACATAGTAATTTCTTATAGGTCTTATAAAGGATCTTAAAAACACTGACAAAATGTCTATATTTGTAACTGAAAAATCTCTTTTATTAAGAGCAGGTTTGTATTGAACATCTCAGGTTCCTATTATTTGCCATGTGCTGCATGTTTTATTCACTGACCAATATAACTACTGTCTTCTACTTTCATAGCTGCCATTTAGTCAAATATAATGAAGGTTCCAGACAAAAACAAACAAAAGAAAAGCACATTTTAAATAACTCACAGGGGACTAAACCGTTGTCAGCAGCCTTAATCATTTCGTGGGAGGGTAGTTGAACCGCTTTACATCTTTGATGCAATAAGGACGTCAACCCTTTGCTCCACACACACACAAAAAAAGAATAATACTATAATATAGCTTTTGCTCAAGACAACATTTTTCCATTTCCCATTTCCCCATTCAAAAACAGAAAAGCAGATTTGCATTCATTTGGGGAACATGTTGAACCCTCCCTCATGCTAAATGTAAAATGATGTGGTGTGGAATTAAAAAGGAAGACGGCAGTGTGTATGATCAGCAATGACAGGCCTTCAGATCAGCTCAACATTCAGAGAAGCTGGAGGCTGAGTGCTCTCTCTCTCTCTCTCTCTCTCTCTCTCATGGCCATCACGTCATATGTGTGACCTCCATCTGGAAGCCAAACCCTGCACCCTCTGTGACACGTATCCATCGTCTTCACCAGTGTGATGAAGCAGGAATTAAACTAAATAGCTACTTGAGACTGTGGCAAATGGCTGCAAAAAGAACTGCCAAGACAGTGATACACTAGAGAATGGCATTTTATTGTCATGGTAACACTGACTGACCATTTAAAATGCTGTACTGATGCCTTAGATGTGGAGAGAGCAGAGGTCCTGATGTAATTATGGTCCATTAATGGAGGGCCGGACCTGCTGCACTGCTGTCATAAAGACTTACACTGTGCATTCTTAGAATAAGGACATCAATAAGGATAAATCATACCTCAACAAACTAATGCAGATGCATGTCTAATACAAAAAAAAAAAACAACTATGCAGAAAATAACCAATGAAGCTCTGTTCCAAAACCTTAAGGCATTACAGGCATGCTCCCAAACTCAAAAAGCTGTTCCAAAATGTAGGCAGCAAAACTATTCTGCCTTCAGAGATATCTCGTTTTGGCTTCATACTAAAGGCAGTATCACATGTAGTGGTCACGAATAAGAAAGTAACATACACTGCAATAAGCTTGTGAAATTATTCATCCAAGATGGTTGGTGGATGGATGCATAGAGAGAACTGAAATGCACTGATTTAAAATAGTATCATATATATTGATAACAGTTACATGCACCCTTTAATGTCATTATAATGGGATGTTGGCAATATTGCGATAAAATATACCTCATGTAAACACAATACTTTGAGCAAACTAATTATAATTAAGCTCATAATCGTAAATAAGCACAATTGCATTAAACTATATGGCATGTAAACACATTAATCACAATATTACCGCTCTGCTGACGTGTGTTGTTCACGCACTTTCATAAATGAACTTCATGAGTGACATTATTCTGAAGGTTCCCCTCAACTCTGAATCACTAACACAACTCGCTGCAGTCTCTGCTGCTTATCTTCATCCGAAAGCGCTGCGAAGAACACGCCGGCAGCACAGGCAACCCACAGCAGCATTGCTATGTTCATCACGCAGCCGAATAATATTCAAAACGACCATAAAAATGTGTTTTGCATTTGATGTAAGTGGATTAAAACAGTGGCCAGTAACACACCTACTGTATGTGAGTTCTTCATTTAGGCTATGCATTGGGGTGTGTGAAGAATGCTAGTAAAAATAACCACAGTTCTTATTGAATAACCAAATAATGGAAACCGCATGTAAACGGGGCTCCTGTCATGGAAACATCTGCACTAAAACCTTTTTTTTTTTTATTTGCGCAATAGTAAAATTCCTTCAAATTGAACTGAATAATCCTTACGTAATTTAATCCTTAATAAATTATTAAATTATATTACGTAAGGATTATTCAATTTGGTGGAATCTTACTATTTATTCAATTGTGTAATTCTTAAAAAAATCCTTACTCTCGCAATTATTGGTGCACATGTAAACGGTAGCCATTGTGAATGTTACACTGTGCAAAGAAAAAAATACATTACACAAATTAATTATTGAATATTTTTTTCTTTACACCGTACATTCATAAAATTAATGTAAACCTCTCTTTTCATTGTTTCAAAGATGATTTTAGAATTATCTTTTAGAATGTCTCTAAAATATTAATATGGAGAGAATACATTACAGCACTGCCGAGTCTTCCTTAAAAATCCTAATATTTATTTAAACAGCAAGGTTCTGGCTTGCAACGGATCTATACCTGAAAAGGCAATGCTGTTTAAATAAATATGAAGATTTTGGAAGCTATGACGGGGTATGGGACTGTTTCCTCTACAGAAGATTTCAATGTCTGTTGGAGTTGGATTTGTTTGGTCTATTTAAAATATATATTTTTTAAGTTTTCCTTTTTTTTAAAAAAAAATGGGTTTAATGTATTGCTTTAAATTATTTAATAACATTTTATTTTATCTTATTAAATAGTCAGAATACTATTAAAAACATTGGTATTTTAAAGTGTTTTATAGAACAAATAAAGCTTAATTAAAGTCTCTTTGTTTGTCCTAAATGCACGCTTTTATATCCAATACGCTGTTACGACCTGTAACATAAAGAGGGCACTTCACAAGATGGGTTTCAATAAAGAAAATATAGGTTTATTTAAAGTTAAACAAATAATGTCTAGGTTCAAAATATAAGATAATAATAGAAAAGAACCAAACTGTCCTCCAAAAAAAAACTCTATAGGTTGTTTTTCAAGCACCTTATTATGACCCATATTTACGTTTTAAAGTCATGCACCCTCTAGCGGGCGTAAAAGTTATCACAGTGTCGTATGACGTCTGACGACTGTCCTTACCAATCAAAATGCGTGTTCATTTTAATGCAATGTCTGGACTTTTTACCACCATTTGTCATATTTCCATTTAGGAAAAATATATGTTTTTTATTTACAACTACACCCATCCCTAAACCTACCCAGTGATTTATAGTGCATACACACTTTATGAACAAATGTTCCCTGGTATCGAACTCACGATTGAATGTTCACATGTTGTTGTATTGCAATGCTTTACCAATTGAGCTATGCAAAACCTGAAATATTATGCAGATAAAAGGGAAAAATGCTTTAACATGAAAGTGTCCTGTTGTCAACAGGACCACAACTTTAGAAAACGCTCCTATGGGTCGTTTTTCATTAATTAAAATATTGTCGATAGGGGCGTAACTTTAGTGAACGCTCCTATGGGTCGTATTTTAGGGAAGTGACAAACGACCTATATAGGCGTATTGGTTGGAGGACATGTTGAAAAGAACAATACAACAACAAATCAATAAACTGTTGGAAATGGGATTTGTGGAGTTGTGGAAACCAACTGGAAACACAAAATCGCAACGATTTTTAAAGGAAGACTTGGCAGTGCTGGAATCTATTCTCTCCATTATTATTATTTTAGAGACTTGATAATTCTAAAACCATCTTTGAAATAATGAAAACAGAGGTTTGGTGTTATGAATGTGCAGTCAGAGGAGCGGCAGTCGAGTATCTCACCAGGCGATGGAACAGAGCAACAGTCAACAGCTTCTTTTGATCAGTTTAATGTAACAGGAAATTCATTTGTTTTAACCTTGGGAATTGACTCCCTTCCATCCCAGAACGCTCGTTAGAATTAGAATTGGAAAAAAGCTCATGCCTTGCGCTGCCTGAGAAGAAAAAAAACTGCATTGAAATGTCTGACTGTGTGAGTGAGTAATGTGTTATTCCCGCAACGGCGTTGACTCACTCAGAAGCCCTATCTGTGTGGGCAGCGTAGGAATAACGTTCCACTCGGTGTAAACCCTCCTCTCTGATGATAACCGAAAACCACCAGCTGTGCTAGTCCTGACAAGCTTGTAAGCAGTGAGAAATCAACCACTTTTATCTTGTTTACTCAAACGAGGGAAAATGAGCGTCATTTGTAAGCGTGAGAGAGTGAATAATTAATCTTTGTTCTTCCGAAGTTCTGCAATTTCCCCATATCCAATCATCTCTGATGTTGAATTTGAAATAGTGAATGTGAGAAAATTTGACTCTAGGATCTACTGATCAGGATCTGCATCTTATAATTACATCTTGAATGACTTATATACACCATTTTCTCACTGTGAGCTGGAAAAAAGAAATAATTTTGAGCGTTGCCATTTAGCTGGGAGCCTATTTATTCCCATTTCAAATGAATTCCAGACATGTAAAGAGCTTTAAAATGCTTTGACCCTACCTGGATCCTGAAATTTAGGATAAATTGCTCAATTCACAATGGCACCAAATGTTCAGATTCACGTGGGCTCCGGATATTGCAGAGAGACTGTTATATAACTGAACCATTTGGGCTGTGAACACTAAGCAACTTTTGCTTCAAGTGATGCACATCTACTAATCATCAACACATAAAGGATAAACTTTAGTTTAAGTCTTGCAAATAAGTAAATATTTTTGTTCCTTGTATCGGTGTGCATAAAACTTCACTCAAAACAGTTTGATGATGAAAGACCATTTAGTCTTTTAGGAAGCCGATCACTTGGAAAGAGCTTAGGATAGGTTCGATCCGGACGTCAAATCTCACTCATCTCAGTGAGAACAGTGAAACCGCCGCTAGTAACGATGCCAATAATTTAAAGTGCATTTTCAGTCTAAGTTTTATGTCTCGTTTGTGTAATTACAAACTAGTTTACGGTCACATTTCAATTCTATTTATGGTTTTCATGTCATGGACACAATCTTTCTTGTCTCGTACCTGCGTCCGTCCATTTTTGCATTTGCATTGTATAATTCAGACTGCAGCCAGCTGGATTCTGGCTAATGTATTTAGTGGCTCTGAACATAAAGGCATCATCATCATTTCTCTTTGGCATTGGACACAGAGAGATATACTCGTTTGCTAAAAATAACTACTATGGCTTGCTGAGTACTAATTTAAGACTCAAATATAATCTGGTATACTGATAAACCATGGTGAGAAGAAGCTCATGCCTTTCTGAATGCACAGAGGAAACAGTTTAAATTTTATAATGTCTTACATATTTCAAATCAGCAATGAAGAAATACAATCCAACAGCAATGGTATCATAAATTGGGCTTCAAATAAGAAAAAAACTGCTAAATATATGCATTTTAAAAAGCCCTTTAGGTTCAGTTTAAATAATTTACCAGACATTTGCTAAATGAACCTAAACTGTTGCTTTGGGTGAATTTAGGGGTCTAGTGTATAAAAATATAAGCATATCAAAATGTGTAAATAAATTGCTTACCCCAAGAAAAGAAAGCAATTTGTTTATACAAACACAACATAAGCATATCACAGAATATGCAGCTCACTACACAAAGACTCAAACATCTGGATAGGTAGGTAGGTCACTTCAGAAGAAATTAGGGCAGCCGGCTTGAATTTAAGTGAGTCACAATGCCTCAAAATAGAGGAATTAAAACAATCTGGTGGGGTGGCATGATTTAAACAGCAGACAGAATGTTCTTAGCCTCTTCACCAATCTTAAGTAAAGCCAATGTTTCGTTTGCATTATAAACCCCGACACGTCTAGATCGACATAATATTAGTGCAGAGAAGCTGTCTGGCATGCAAGACAGGCCTACAAATTCAGCCCACGCGCAAGCCGAGAAACTAATATGAGAATCCAGAGTGGACATTTTGTTCAAGTACAAAACGACGTTCAAACTCTCAGTAAATGCTTGGTGGCCTTCATCACACTTTCAATCTAATCTGGAAGTATAGGAGTGAAATATATGATACAGATAAAAGTGAATCAAATTGAAATATTTACCGCATTATGTGTCTGCGTCTGTCCAATTAGTATCAGGATGTTGGAGCAGATGATTGAAAGGCAGAAATTGATCAGAATGATTGATCTCTCCGACCTGATGTACCTGAAAAAAAAAATGGTATATCAAAGTTGCATTCCCCCAAAAGTGCTGAGGTGTTATTTGTAATATCCCTTGCACATCAATGCACTTACCTCCATAGAATAGCATACACCACGGTCAGTGTGATCAAGGCCAGACAGGACAGACCACAGCCCACTATTAGTGTCACAGATGGAACCCCTGAGTACTCCATAGCCTGCGAATGGCACACAAGAGCTTCAGTGAGCGATTTTCAAACCCTTGTACCACTAATAAAAGCCCATTTCAGTGCCTTGTAATAAAGCACATTACAGGGCGCTTGCTTGTTGCAGCACAGCCATTTACTACACAAATTCAGAGGATTAAAGCGCAAGCTTTTTTTTTTTTTTGGTCTGTAATTCATTTCCCCCATTCATTCTCCCCTTCACATGAATAAAATGTGTTTAGTCAAATGAACAGTGCTTATTATCATTATCAACAGGTGGGTGCTTAATGTCACAAGGCATAATTAACTAAAATACATAACAATCTCTTTTAAGCCAGGCCAGGTCATTTTAGCAGGTATTTCCAGTAATGCAGAAATACAGAAAACATGGAAATCTCCAAAGCAGAATGTAAGTGTTACATTCAAAGATATAGTTCACCCAAAAATGAAAATTACCCCATGATTTACTCACCCTCAAGTCATCCTAGGTGTATATGACATTCTTCTTCTATTAAAAAGTTATATTAAAAAATGTCCAGGCTAATCTGAGCATTATAATGGCAGCCCAAAATTTGAAACCCCAAAAAGTGCATCTATCCATTATAAAAGTAATCCACACGGCTCCAGGGCTTAATAAAAGCAAATTGTTGAAGTTGAATACGGAAGGCCTTTATTAACTTATTAACTTCCTGGAGCCATATGGATTACTTAATCTAATGGATGGATGCACTTTTTTGGGCTTCCATTCACTGTTATTATAAGGCAGGGATAGGCAAACTCAGTCCTGGAGGGCCACTGCCCTGCAGAGTTTAGCTCCAACCCTGATAAAACTCATCTTCCTGTAGTTTTCTAGTGATCCTTAAGGCATTGATTAGCTGGTTCAGGTTTGTTTGATTAGGGTTGGAACTAAAGTATGCAGGGCAATGGCCTTCCAGGACCAAGTTTGCCCATCCCTGTTATAAAACTTGGATTAGCTAGGAAATGTTTTAATATAACTCCAATTGTATTAGTCATCATTTTTGGGTGAACTATCTCTTTAAATAACATTATCACATTAGAACTATGATATGTGTTTCACATTAAAATATGTCAACAATGATTCCATAAATTAACTATTTAGCTCAAATCATGCAAAATAGTGGTGTTTATAGTGGTATTTGCATTTAAGAGTTAACAAACAAAACTGCTTATGAAAAGAGTCTTTCAAAAGTAGGGTGGGGCCTTTCATTTGTCTATAAAAATGTGATTGGCTCTTTAAACTAAGGAGGGACTTTTGCTGACATATTGAGTTGTTACAATTTCTCATATATATATATATATATATATATATATATACATACTGGACTGTCCCTATAATGTCTCTCGTTTTGGTGTTTAAATGATGTTTAAACATGCATTACTGGACGTTGACCATCATTTTGAACACATCTCGGAACGCATATTGTGTACACATACATATGTAGGCCTTATATGTCTATCTATCATTTTAAATTGTTGCTTGTATTGGGCCTTAACTAAGCCCACAGTGCATATCCCAGCAAGTCCATTTATTTATGCCTTTTCCCCCAGAATACCATCTGACAACCCCCTCTCAATCCGGCTCCCAGGAGTCACAAGTCATTGTGACATATCAGCCGTGCATTGCAATGATAGGAGTTATCAAACTTTGCCCCTGCTGCATCACGGAGACACAGACAACACCATCATTTTCACACGGGAGCCATTTATTCACTGACTGGTCACATGGGCAGAGAAAAAATGGCTGCCTCATACTCTGTAGGCTAAAACAGCCATGTTTTGCTGTCTACTGAATCTACTACTAAAGAGACCGCAGCTGATAGCATTATCCAAATGCTGTGAGCAATATATGGCAAAGGTAAAAGGTAGATTAATATTATTCGGCTACATTAATCTACATCAATGAGGCAGGGAACTGTAATAGAGGATGAAGCCATTATTGCATAATATGAAAGCCATAATTTATTTGCACAATCCAGGAATATCTGCATAATATCTCACCAATAAGAATTATTTTATTCATATAAATAGCTCATTTAATCTCACTGATGAAGAGGCTACAGCTGATGGCACCTCAAATGTGAACATATCCAAATGCTTTGAGAAAAATTTAGGAAAGGCAAAATGGATATTGTGATAACAGATTTTTAGCCTTAATTTACAATACTATATGAAGGGGGGAGCTTTAATAAATTATTAACATAAATAAGTATATTAATTAAAAATATATACTTTAATAGCAATTAATCACAGGAGATTCTTATCTCACACACACACATACACAAGCTTTGCACAGGTAGATTTCTATCTTAATTAAATATGACATAATTAAAGTCAGTTATTAAATATCACTTTGAAAACCACACACGCACTTTAATCAATACAGCATCTCTTGAGATCGCTCGTAGAAGACAATTCCAATACTTACTATTTCTCTGGGTTGTTGAGCCAAAATGGCGAAGGTAGATACCCGATCACATAAGCATTTGGTGTGGGATGCATCGGTGAGCACAGTTCTGCATCCTTTAGAGCTCCAGCTGCCCCAAGAATCGTTCCTACACAACACAGAGAAGATTCAATCGCTTTAACAAGCTTTTTTTCCCCTCCTGTGAATCCGTCGCTCTGAATTCTCAACAACGCGCTCTCATCTCACCCACTTCACTTCTTACTTAAGCGACAGAAAGTAAACGCAATTTTAGTGCAGATGGTATTGAGTGCGACTGAAGCGCTGAGGCTCTGTGGAGCTGAAGGACTCACTGCTCACAGATACACTCACACCACACCACACAGCAAAATAAACCCGAACCTGTGATTCCTTTGACGCTTCTCCTCACGTTCTGCTTCAGCTTTCTCTTATCTCTCTCTATCGATATGTATTCCCACTCGCTTTTCTAATTAGCGCCTTTTGGACGCTTTCCTGAGGGAAAAATCCAGCATTGAAACGGCGGACGGCATCAGATTGATACTCTCTTGCCTCCTGCCTCGCGCTCCAGCGGAGGGGGGAGATACATCCGAAATAGTCCCCTATTCTTGTTCGTTCATACTGATTACGGCATTTATCCAAAAATATCTTAAGTTTATCAGATTTTATAGATTTTGCTTTCGCAATATTCTTTCTGCGAGACGTAAACGTGAGGAGAAAACCGAGTGGAACCGTTAACCACCCCGTAAAAACGGGCTGGATGGTAGCAGCCAATTTCTCCTTCTCTTGCTAGCAAAATGATAGAATAGACATCTCACCTATTTATTAATGCTTACACATCTCGGAGGATATTGCAGTGGTTACATATAAAGCTCGCAGTCTGATATATCTCACTTAACTTGAACTTAAATGGGAAAATAAACTCATTTGGGTATATTATTAACTGATCAATATTTGATTACATTGTTTATCTTGTGTAAAATATTCATAACTGAACTTATGATATAATAAAATCAGTTAGTCAACACTGCAGTTATTATACTATGACTAACTAGTTGATACGGTAACTAGTGTAGTATAAAAGCAACATTGAATTATAGTGACTTCAAACGATGCATAACAAATACAGCCTTCTTCCGGAGGCTGTATAACATGACACCCTTAGTAACTTTTCCCCGAGGAAGACTATGCAGGATTGTGTCTGCTCATCTCCATAATTAAACTGCAACAATTGCTCTATTTTCAAGGTTTAATTAAGCTTTAAAACACCCTCTTTTTATATGCATGGATAGCATGCATAATAACGTTCCTTAAAAGTGATTAACAGGCATTATATAATAGCATATCTGTAGTTCATATATATTCATATATGAAAATGTGTGATTCGTATGAAAATTTCATGAAGATTTCCAAGTACCTCAAATGTACCTAAAAGCACTTCATGCATACCAAATGATCCTTGGTTTTGGATCATATTTAGTTGCAGATATGTGTACAACATAAATCAGGCTGGATTGATTCGCTCATGGAAGACGAAGTGTGGCCCTGTCCTGTCTAACCGCATCGACAGCAAGCCAATAACGACTGACTCTAGGCATTTATTTGGACATTGTGGAATGGATTGCTGTGAGTTACCATGTCAGCAAACCTATATGATTTGATCCACTCAGTGTGCAGTCAATTCATCCAATCATTGACCATATGACATTATAGAAGCAACGTTGGGTTATCATAATATCAAAACAAAAGTGCATTGTTAAAGTTAATATATGTCTTTACTTGATTCCGGTTTGCAAAGCAGGTTTCTGGAAGTTAAATATATTTTCTACCAGAGAGAAGGCCATTTATTTTCCATTTAGTTGCATCTGTTCTCTTGTTACTCACTTGGCTCTTCCGGTCTTGGTGGAATTTGAAAGACACACAGTCTGTGGAGGAGTCTGTGGGTGTATGAATTACACTAGGCTCAAGATAGACTCGGTTTCTAGGCAATTGTATGAGGAGAAACTAATGACTTTAAATAGCCGAAACGTGGCACTGTCCATGGTGCTGAATCACTACGTTTAGGGCAGGAGAATAACAGTAAACAGATTTAACCACACTTTCGTGATTTGAGGATTAATTTAGAATAGCTATAAATATGACACTTTGGTAAAAAAATCTAAAGTGATCTTGTATTTTACTTATGATTATTTAATAATAATGCAATTCATAAAGGAAACTGTGTGCTTTTAGGATTCGATTTCTAGGCGATTGTACGAGGAGAAACTGATGGCTGAAATGTGGCACTGTCCATGGTACTGAATCATTACATTTATGCAGGAGAATAACACTAAACAGATTGACAAAACCAGTCATAAGTCGCACGTGCAATAGCCAACAATGCATGGGTCAACATTATTGATTTTTCTTTTATGCCGAAAATCATTAGGATATTAAGTAAAGATCATGTTCCATGAAGATATTTTGTAAATTTCTTACCGTAAATATATCAAACATTTATTATTAGTTGTAATATTCGTTGCTAAGGACTTCAATTGTACAAATTTAAAGGTGATTTTCTCAATATTTAGATATTCTTGCATCCTCAGATTTTCTTGTCCTATCCAAACAAACCATACATCAATGGAAAACTTATTTATTCAGCTTTCAGATGATAAAAAAATTGGTATAAATCTCAATTTTAAAAAATAGACCCTTATGATTTGTTTTGTTGTCCAGTGTCACATTTGACCACGATTTTGTGATTTGAGGACTTATTTAGAATAGTTATAAATATGACACTCTGGCAAAAAATCAAATTCACTTGATAAAGGAAACACGTCTTATGATTATTTAATAATAATCAAATTCACTTGATAAAGGAAACAGTGTGCTTGCTTTAAACTGCCGGGATGTTGAAATAAGGGGTCTATTCATGTCTGTTTTGTGGTTATTTTTGGACTGTTTATTTTATACATATGCCTCGAGTCTAACAATAATCCTTTAAAGGCACATACACAAAGCAACTCAGCATTACACTTAATTCAATGCTGTTTGAAAAAAGGGTAACACTTTATTTTGCACTCATTATTTTATACATGCAACTAACCCTAAACCAAACCATAATCCTAACTGTATAGTATACATGTAATTACTTAATATTAACGCATAATTACAGTGTAACAAAGACACCTTAAAATAGAGTGTTACAATTTATTTGTCATTTGTCATTGTTACAGTGTAATTATATATTTAAGTACTGAGTAATATTAAGTAACTACGTGTACATATTATAAGATTAGGGCTTGGTTTAGGGTTAGTTGGATGTAATTATGCATAATTTATCGTTATTACCATGGTAACTACATGTAACATATGTAACAATGACACTGTTAAATAAAGTGTTACCCTTTAGTCTTACATGATTCCAAAATTCCACAATCAAGGAAATTATCAACAATTTTTATAAACTGAAATCATGCAAGTATCCATGTTGCATAGCACTACACGTGCAGTTCATTTTTAATAACTCGCCCGATGCCTGCCTATTTTCTTTTAAGATGTGACAGCTGTTTTGGACTAAATCTTCAACAGGTAGAACATAAAAAAAATGGCTAACTACTTCATTGCATTAATATAAAACGTAAATGATGCCATAACCATTCCCAAACATTTTATGCATTTATCATGAATATTTTTAATATTAAATATTAAAACGCATGAAAATGGAAACATTTTTCTCCACCACTTTTCAGCACGAAAACATTCATTTTCAGACTTCATTTTATATTTAATCTTGTGATGTGACAAACTACAAATATTAAATGTACTTTCTCTATTAATGTAAGGCCATAAAAGGCCATAATAATTATAAAACTGTTTACATTTTTTTTTTTAGATTGAATGCAACAAACCACATTAAAGGAAATGTCACTAGTAACTGCGTGTCAGCTAGCCATAAACCAACACAACATGTCAATGCACACAAGGTCATAGATAGATGATTAGATAGATAGACAGACAGACAGACAGACAGACAGACAGACAGACAGACAGACAGACAGACAGACAGACAGACAGACAGACAGACAGACAGATAGATAGATAGATAGATAGATAGATAGATAGATAGATAGATAGATAGATAGATAGATAGATAGATAGATAGATAGATAGATAGATAGATAGATAGATAGATAGATAGATAGATAGATAATCATCACCTCTGTCTCTTCAGAGGAAAATTTTATGAGGGAAAAATGGAGATTTCTGTCAAAGTGTGGCCGTCCTGTGCTTTTTCATACATGCGGAAATAGATAGAGTTGTAAGTATTCAAGCGAGAGTCTGCATGACCGATGCAGAGCTGAGCAACATTTGGCCTTAAAGAGAAAGATTCTGCCTTTAAATCAAGGTAACTTATCATTTTCACAATTCGGGACACATACCAAACCTTACTGATAGCTTTGGAGAAACATCTCATCAGTTGTGCTGAGAATTTGAATTTTATACAAACTCTATCCTAAAGCCATGTTTAGGAAAACGTAAGTCAGTGAGCAAGGCTCAAAAACTAATTGTAATGGTGACTTCAGGTATTCGCGACACATTTTACTCTTTTATTTCTTCCTTTTGCTCATTACTATTTTGTAAAAGAGTGCCTTTGTGCACCTTCAATAGATGGTCTCTTGCTAAATGAACATGATTCATTGTTTTTCCGAACAAATACAGGTTTAATGGCAATCAACAAACATGCATTGAAGTCTACATGAATAAGCAATCCAGTCTAGACAGTTTAACCTCAGTTTGTCCTCCAACCTCATGTTTTTCTAAATCTGTATGACTTTCTTTCTTTCGTGGTACACGAAAGAAGAAAAACAATAGACGTTGATGTTCCTTTTTTTCCATGCAATTACAATGAAAGGGGAACTTAAGCTTTCAAAAGGATGTGGAAGCACCATACAAATTGTATGCTATATTTGAAGTTTTTTGAAGTCATATTATACATTTGTATGGAAGCTTGTTTCCACCACAGAATAAAAAAATAAAAAAAAGTTAAATGCAACTTTTTATCTCACAATTCAGACTTTTTTTTCTCAGAATTGCGTGATATAAAGTCGCAAATGTCAGTTATAAAGTCAGAATTGCATGATATACAGTCACAATTGGGAGTTTATATCTCGCAATTCTGACTTTATATCACACAATTCTGACTTTATATCACACAATTCTGACTTTATATAAAACAATCCTGACTTTATATCAAACAATTCTGACTTTATATCACACAATTCTGACTTTATATCACACAATTCTGACTTTATATCAAACAATCCTGACTTTATATCACACAATTCTGACTTTATATCTCACAATTCTGACTTTATATCACACAATTCTGACTTTATATCACACAATTCTGACTTTATATCACAATTCTGACTTTATATCACACAATTCTGACTTTATATCACAATTCTGACTTTATATCACACAATCCTGACTTTATATCACACAATTCTGACTTTATATCACAATTCTGACTTTATATCACAATTATTACTTTATATCACACAATTCTGACTTTATATCACACAATTCTGACTTTATATCAAACAATTCCAATTCTGACTTTATATCAAACAATTCCAATTCTGACTTTATATCAATTCCAATTCTGACTTTATAATCACACAATTCTGACTTTATAGCAAACAATCCTGACTTTATATCACACAATTCTGACTTTATAATCACACAATTCTGACTTTATATCACACAACTCTGACTTTATATCACACAATTCTGACTTCATATCAAACAATCCTGACTTTATATCACACAATTCTGACTTTATAATCACACAATTCTGACTTTATAGCAAACAATCCTGACTTTATATCTCACAATTCTGACTTTATATCACAATTCTGACTTTATATCTCACAATTCAGACTTTATATCACACAATTCTGACTTTATATCAAACAATTCTGACTTTATATCAAACAATTCTGACTTTATATCAAACAATTCTGACTTTATATCACAAAATTCTGACTTTACATTAAACTATTCTGACTTTATATCACACAATTCTGACTTTATATCACACAATTCTGACTTTATATCACACAATTCTGACTTTATATCTCACAATTCTGACTTTATATCACAAAATTCTGACTTTATATTAAACTATTCTGACTTTATATCACACAATTCTGACTTTATATCACACAATTCTGACTTTATATCACAATTCTGACTTTATATCACACAATTCTGACTTTATATCTCACAATTCTGACTTTATATCACACAATTCTGACTTTATATCAAACAATCCTGACTTTATATCAAACAATCCTGACTTTATATCTCACAATTCTGACTTTATATCACTCAATTCTGACTTTATATCACACAATTCTTACTTTATATCACACAATTCTGACTTTATATCAAACAATCCTGACTTTATATCAAACAATTCTGACTTTATATCAAACAATTCTGACTTTATATCACACAATTCTGACTTTATATCACACAATTCCAATTCTGACTTTATATCAAACAATCCTGACTTTATATCTCACAATTCTGACTTTATATCTCACAATTCTGACTTTATATCACAATTCTGACTTTATATCACACAATTCTGACTTTATATCAAACAACTCTGACTTTATATCTCACAATTCCAATTCTGACTTTATATCACACAATTCCAATTCTGACTTTATATCACACAATTCTGACTTTATATCAAACAATTCTGACTTTATATCTCACAATTCTGACTTTATATCTCACAATTCTGACTTTATATCTCACAATTCTGACTTTATATCACACAATTCTGACTTTATCACACAATTCTGACTTTATATCACACAATTATGACTTTATATCAAACAATCCTGACTTTATATCAAACAATTCTTTATATCTCGCTTATGGATCCACCACAGGCTCGGCACCAGCATATTTCGACTCGCTCCTACGAGTCTACACTCCCTACCAGAAGCCTTCGCTCAGGTAAGGAGCGTGAGGCTTATGGTACCATCACAGAGAGGCATGAAATCCCTCTCCAGAACTTTTCATTCACCGTTCCTGGCTGGTGGAACAATCTTCCTACCTCCATCCGGATGGCAGAATCACTGTCATCATTCAAAAGACAGCTAAAAACTCATCTCTTCCGTGAACACTTATCATAAAAACAAAAAAAAAAAAAAAAAAAAAAACCTCTTCTCTTTTATTCTTCTCTTTATTCCTTCCTATTCTAGCTTAAGCTTATTCTATGTGATATCCAAAGCTTGGTATTTAAGGCACTTTTTGCGCTTTTGCGCCTATTCATGACCGATCGCTTCCTGTACTCCTATGTTGTAAGTCGCTTTGGATAAAAGCGTCTGCTAAATGCCTAAATGTAAATGTAAATGTAAATTCTGACTTTATATCAAACAATTCTGACTTTATATCACACAATCCTGACTTTATATCACACAATTCTGACTTTATATCAAACAATTCCAATTCTGACTTTATATCAATTCCAATTCTGACTTTATATCACACAATTCTGACTTTATATCAAACAATCCTGACTTTATATCACAATTCTGACTTTATATCAAACAATTCTGACTTTATATAACACAATTCTGACTTTATATCACACAATTCTGACTTTATATCACACAATTCTGACTTTATATCAAACAATTCTGACTTTATATCACACAATTCTGACTTTATATCACACAATTCTGACTTCATATCAAACAATCCTGACTTTATATCTCACAATTCTGACTTTATATCACACAATTCTGACTTTATATCAAACAACTCTGACTTTATATCTCACAATTCCAATTCTGACTTTATATCACACAATTCCAATTCTGACTTTATATCACACAATTCCAATTCTGACTTTATATCAAACAATTCTGACTTTATATCAAACAATTCTGACTTTATATCTCACAATTCTGACTTTATATCACACAATTCTGACTTTACATTAAACTATTCTGACTTTATATCACACAATTCTGACTTTATACACACAATTCTGACTTTATATCACACAATTCTGACTTTATATCACACAATTCTGACTTTATATCACAAAATTCTGACTTTATATTAAACTATTCTGACTTAATATCACACAATTCTGACTTTATATCACACAATTCTGACTTTATATCACAATTCTGACTTTATATCACACAATTCTGACTTTATATCACACAATTCTGACTTTATATCACACAATTCTGACTTTATATCAAACAATCCTGACTTTATATCAAACAATCCTGACTTTATATCTCACAATTCTGACTTTATATCACTCAATTCTGACTTTATATCACACAATTCTTACTTTATATCACACAATTCTGACTTTATATCAAACAATCCTGACTTTATATCAAACAATTCTGACTTTATATCAAACAATTCTGACTTTATATCACACAATTCTGACTTTATATCACACAATTCCAATTCTGACTTTATATCAAACAATCCTGACTTTATATCTCACAATTCTGACTTTATATCTCACAATTCTGACTTTATATCACAATTCTGACTTTATATCACACAATTCTGACTTTATATCAAACAACTCTGACTTTATATCTCACAATTCTGACTTTATATCACACAATTCCAATTCTGACTTTATATCACACAATTCCAATTCTGACTTTATATCAAACAATTCTGACTTTATATCAAACAATTCTGACTTTATATCTCACAATTCTGACTTTATATCTCACAATTCTGACTTTATATCTCACAATTCTGACTTTATATCACACAATTCTGACTTTATCACACAATTCTGACTTTATATCACACAATTCTGACTTTATATCAAACAATCCTGACTTTATATCAAACAATTCTGACTTTATATCAAACAATTCTGACTTTATATCACACAATTCTGACTTTATAATCACACAATTCTGACTTTATATCTCACAATTCCAATTCTGACTTTATATCACACAATTCCAATTCTGACTTTATATCACACAATTCTGACTTTATATCAAACAATCCTGACTTTATATCTCACAATTCTGACTTTATATCAAACAATTCTGACTTTATATAACACAATTCTGACTTTATATCACACAATTCTGACTTTATATCACACAATTCTGACTTTATATCAAACAATTCTGACTTTATATCACACAATTCTGACTTTATATCACACAATTCTGACTTCATATCAAACAATCCTGACTTTATATCTCACAATTCTGACTTTATATCACACAATTCTGACTTTATATCAAACAACTCTGACTTTATATCTCACAATTCCAATTCTGACTTTATATCACACAATTCCAATTCTGACTTTATATCACACAATTCCAATTCTGACTTTATATCAAACAATTCTGACTTTATATCAAACAATTCTGACTTTATATCTCACAATTCTGACTTTATATCACACAATTCTGACTTTATCACACAATTCTGACTTTATATCACACAATTATGACTTTATATCAAACAATCCTGACTTTATATCAAACAATTCTGACTTTATATCAAACAATTCTGACTTTATATCACACAATTCTGACTTTATATCACACAATTCTGACTTTATATCAAACAATTCCAATTCTGACTTTATATCAAACAATTCTGACTTTATATCAAACAATTCCAATTCTGACTTTATATCAACAATTCTGACTTTATATCAAACAATTCCAATTCTGACTTTATATCAAACAATTCCAATTCTGACTTTTATCAAACAATTCTGACTTTATATCAAACAATTCTGACTTTATATCACACAATTCTGACTTTATATCATACAATTCTGACTTTATATCACAATTCTGACTTTATATCACACAATTCTGACTTTATATCTCACAATTCTGACTTTATATCACACAATTCTGACTTTATATAACACAATTCTGACTTTATATCACAATTCTGACTTTATATCACACAATTCTGACTTTATATCACACAATTCTGACTTTATATCATACAATTCTGACTTTATATCACAATTCTGACTTTATATCACACAATTCTGACTTTATATCTCACAATTCTGACTTTATATCACACAATTCTGACTTTATATAACACAATTCTGACTTTATATCACAATTCTGACTTTATATCACACAATTCTGACTTTATATCTCACAATTCTGACTTTATATCACACAATTCTGACTTTATATCAAACAATTCTGACTTTATAACACAATTCTGACTTTATATCACAATTCTGACTTTATATCACACAATTCTGACTTTATATCTCACAATTCTGACTTTATATCACACAATTCTGACTTTATATCACACAATTCTGACTTTATATCACACAATTCTGACTTTTATCACACAATTCTGACTTTATATCACACAATTCTGACTTTTGTATCTCACAATTCTGACTTTATATCTCACAATTCTGACTTTATATCTCACAATTCTGACTCTATATCACACAATTCTGACTTTATATCTCACAATTCTGACTTTATATCAAACAATTCTGACTTTATATCTCACAATTCTGACATTATATCACACAATTCTGACTTTATATCACACAATTCTGACTTTATATTACACAATTCTGACTTTATATCACAATTCTGACTTTATATCAAACAATTCCAATTCTGACTTTATATCACACAATTCTGACTTCATATCTCACAATTCTGACTTTATATCTCACAACTCTGACTTTATATAACACCATTCTGACTTTATATCACACAACTCTGACTTTATATCACACAATTCTGACTTTATATCAAACAATTCTGACTTTATATCACAATTCTGACTTTATATCACACAATTCTGACTTTATATCAAACAATTCTGACTTTATATAACACAATTCTGACTTTATATCAAACAATTCTGACTTCATATCAAACAATTCTGACTTTATATCACACAATTCTGACTTTATATCTCACAATTCTGACTTTATATCACACAATTCTGACTTTATATCACACAATTCTGACTTTATATTACACAATTCTGACTTTATATCTCACAATTCTGACTTTATATCACAATTCTGACTTTATATCAAACAATTCTGACTTTATATAACACAATTCTGACTTTATATCAAACAATTCTGACTTTATATAACACAATTCTGACTTTATATCAAACAATTCTGACTTTATATCACACAATTCTGACTTTATATCTCACAATTCTGACTTTATATCACAATTCTGACTTTATATCAAACAATTCCAATTCTGACTTTATATTACACAATTCTGACTTTATATCAAACAATTCTGACTTCATATCTCACAATTCTGACTTTATATCACAATTCTGACTTTATATCACAATTCTGACTTTATATCGCACAATTCTGACTTTATATCACACAACTCTGACTTTATATCACAATTCTGACTTTATATCTCACAATTCTGACTTTATATCTCACAATTCTGACTTTATATCACACAACTCTGACTTTATATAACACAATTCTGACTTTATATCAAACAATTCTGACTTTATATCACAATTCTGACTTTATATCACAATTCTGACTTTATATCGCACAATTTTGACTTTATATCACAAAACTCTGACTTTATATCACACAACTCTGACTTTATATAACACAATTCTGACTTTATATCACACAACTCTGACTTTATATAACACAATTCTGACTGTATATCAAACAATTCTAAATTTATATCTCACAATTCTAAATTTATATCTCACAATTCTGACTTTATATCACACAATTCTGACTTTATATCACACAATTCTGACTTTATATCACACAATTCTGACTTTATATCACACAATTCTGATATCAAACAATTCTGACTTTATATCACAATTCTGACTTTATATAACACAATTCTGACTTTATATCAAACAATTCCAATTCTGACTTTATATCACAATTCTGACTTTATATAACACAATTCTGACTTTATATCAAACATTTATTACTTTATATCACAATTCTGACTTTATATCAAACAATTCTGACTTTATATCAAACAATTCTGACTTTATATCACACAATTCTGACTTTATATCAAACAATTCTGACTTTATATCACACAATTCTGACTTTATATCAAACATTTCTGACTTTATATCAAACAATTCTGACTTTATATCACACAATTCTGACTTTATATCAAACATTTCTGACTTTATATCAAACATTTCTGAATTAATATCACACAATCAGTGTGACTGTTAACCACTGCAGTAAAAATCAAGAATAAGATCAGTCAGATTCATATCCACATCATTCTGCAGGCTTTGTGAACTTGATTGAAGTGAAATGATTAACTTGAAAAGATTCAATTCAAAGGAACAACTAATTCACGGATCATTTTTCTCATATGAACACCAAAGGCCAATGAGTTCTAATGAATAGTGACTTAAATTTCAGTCTGTTTCCCACACAAAGCTATTTTAAGTACATTAAATACAGTGCACAACTGGTATTGACTATTTGTATAATGCTTTTGTTTCTTTTTGAAGCTACACAGGTTCAGTCCCCCCCAAAAATCCTCTTTTTCTGTCCACAAAAGAAAGAAATTCATACAGGTTTAGAACAACATGGGGGTGAGTAAATGTAGTATTCCTTTAAAGGTTCCACTCTGCCTGAACCCGTGATGTCAGAGGTTAAAAAGATGAGATTTCTCATTCACAATGAGCTTGTATACGCTAGCGAATATACATAATGACTTCCAAGAAGAAAGGCACAGTTATGATATGAATGTCATTCGAAATCAGCAGCTGTTTCCCCACGTTGTTTGAGAAAATCTCTCGGGGCTAATTAAAATTGCACCTTAAAATATGCACAATCATGGCAGAGAGAGCTGATAGAGTTATGCATTTGTGTTCCGTAATTGTTTGCTTGCACAGGCCAATTTTGATTTTGTGCAAAGAGTAAACACGTTAACGAACAAATTTATTAGTGAACATGCGTCCACATAAATAATCATGCAAACAGATTAGAGACTAAACTCAACAGCAAATTTATTCAAATTTATCATGAATAGGCATGAAATCCACATTATTTGAGCCCAATAAGAGCGGCTCTTTTTTTTATAGCAAATATGAAGCCTGTTTATATGCCTGAGGGTTTCAGGGCAGAGACCCCTCCCTCTTTATAAGCCGCCTATAATAATACCATAGGGCTAAAATCCATTCCAGTGGCTCAAATTACACTCAAGGGGGCAGACTCGGTGGCCCTTCATTCAATGAAAATTGAATTTGGTAAATACGATTTCTCTGTGTTCTTATCGGTCACAGAACAGAGAGGCCTGGCTCATATTGCTTCTGAAGCACCGTGTAATTTTCATATTTGAAGATGATTAAGATTAAATAGAAGCCATTTTCAATTTGCAGCATGGACCAGACTGGACTAAATAAGTAAATAATTAAATGACTGGAATTATACAGATATTACATAATTATTGAGAAAGATCATTACAAAACAACCCGAATTAACACGATAAGCATGTTAAAGGGACAAGTTCACCCCAAACTGAAAATTCTATCATCATGTTGTTCTTCTGCGGAGCACAAAAAAATGTATTTTGAAGTGCATACAATGAAAGTCTATGTGGTTTGGACCCCATTTACTTTCATTATATGGGCAAAAACAGTCAACACACTGTTATCTCTTTTGCTTTTCACAGAATAACAAAAGTCATACAGGTTTGGAATGAAACAAGGGTGAGTAAATCATAATAAAAAATAAAAAATGGTTGAAGTATCCCTTCTTTAGTGCTTTTCTGAGCCAAAAAAGACTACTGGAAAGACTAAGGAAACATCCCTTCCATAGAACCTGTCGCCACACAGCCTGGCTGGAAGAAGTACGTGCTTTATTAATTGCACACTGAGGAACAAAGGGGGAAAGGCTGCCAAATCCAAATGGACTCAGATGAAAAGCAAAGACGAGACTCAATATCTCTGAAGAGGGTCTCAGAGCTATAGTCACAAGAACTAGTGACAATAGAGAATATTAGATTCTCAAAATCCACCATACAACATTTATTCTAGACAAAGAGATGTCTCTTGGTATTGACAGAGAAGCTGCTTTTGGTGGTATTAGTTTAGTGGTTAAAGACCTGAACCCCAAACGTTTTCAGTTAAATCCTCATTCGGATTGATCCATGAACCATCAAAACTATGCCTTTGATAAAATAACTAAATAATAGCTGTAGAAAATGTACTGCAAGTCAATGTATCAATTTCTGAAAGACAAAACCCATAACAAACCTTATAGTTATGCACTAACAGTCCTCCAAAAAGAATAAAAAGCATTTAATATTTTTTTCTACCTTATATCTCATACATATCTCATATCTCAAATATCAACACTACCATTCGTAAGTTTGGGGTTGATAAGATTTTTGTTTTTGAAAGAAGATTTTATTTAGTCTGCATTTATTTGATAAACTGTAATATTGTGAAATCTTTTTTTCAAATAACAGCTTTCATATTTTTAATGCATAATTATTATAATGCATTAAGGCTTTTGTCATGGCTGGCTAAGGATGAAGATGATGAGAGGTGAGAGGCGGAACTAAAATAGCAGCATAACTTGATTTAACAAAACAAAAGAGTAGAATGCAACAAAGAGTAATCCAAAAAAATGAGTAGGCAACACAACAGTGTGCACAACACACAAATCAATACCAGACCATGAGTTAACAGTACTGAGGGCATTATATGCATGTCAACAAATGAGCAAATGAGGAACAGGTGTGAGTAATCAATGAAACATTGAGTAACTATGACAACAGAACAAAAACATAAAGGAAACACAGGAAATTATTGGATAAACTAAAACTGAAACTGAAATGACAATAAACAAAAATACGTATCAAATCAACTTTCATACAGTAAAATCACTAAAAGCCTTCCTTCCGCTGGAGAAAATAGTCCCTGACCATGAACAGAAAAATAAGTTACATTATTACACTATTAGATGGCGACAAAGATTGTCTTCATGAGTGAGTCAGTCAGTAGTGGAGACTTTTAAATTGAAAGGACTGAAACTTTTTGTGAACACGGAACAAGACACAACTGACAAATGCTTTGACTAGGGCTGTCAGTGTCAGGGCACGGGAAAACCCCTTAACTGTTAAAAGGTCAAGCTATCGCAGCAGTCATTCAAACAGATTTTTTTATTACGAACATAGGACTGACCTGAAGGAAAATGTTATATCTAAATGCAGGTAATAAACTCGCTCACTTGATCTCTCTCTCACAATACTCTTCTACATAATACAGTAAGCTTCAATGAACAATATCAATAAGAACAAACACGTTTATGTGGGTGTTGTGTAGTGATGCACCGAATCGTTGGGGTCATAGCCTTGTTTTGTCGTGAATAAAACACAGCTTTTGACCAATCAGAATCAAGGACTGAAACTAACTGTTTTATATTACTTCAAAAAGCACTTCAAAAAGTGGGAAAATAAGGTTCACAATATCATAATGTATCCTTATAATTTTCTCCATGTAAAAAAAATTGGTGTTTGGGGATTTGTCCGTTTCATTTTTTACTCATTCTTTAGTGACACTGTAACATCTAAAAGGGCACTGGTGGAAATGACAAACTCACACTCTACTTCCGGTTCCCGTAGAAGCTAAAGGTCGTGTCTTAGGTTGAGGTAAACTGGTCATTGATCTATTATAAGAGACCATATTCTCAGAATAACATCCGGATACGGATTCTTTCAGGCTAATTTTGTGTATTTCTCAGAGTAATTGCAGTTTCAAGGTCAAACTCTTTGCAATCCAATTTACTTTCACAATTTGCCATATTTCTATGTGTAATAGGAAATTCAGTAAGATAAAATAATGACTATCATATAATCAGGATGATTTTACTCATTATACATATTTTCTATATATTTTAACCATTTGCATTTTCTTGCCTCAGTGGTTGTTTGGATGCAATTGCAATAGTGCTGAGAAATATTGAGGAATTACAATTTTTTTAGCTTCATTGCTTTGACTTAAAGCAAGTTATTACATTTTATTTACTTGAATTGTGCACAATAAGACCAATAACAGGCATTAATAAAATCAATCGTGTCAGTTCTGATGTCCTGTTGACTTTAGAGTGAAAAGATAAGAGGAGCCTGACAGCACTGCGAGTGTTCAAAATATTGTTCTATCAAATGTATTCTCCGAGAATAACACGATCAAAATTCTATTACTGCTAATGTCAACCACTGTTTCACCTCGATAGCAGCGGAAACGCGTTTCCATGGATACAATGCTCAATACTTCAACACGCTATTTATTATTGCCCATGAAGTTATTGTATTAAAGGCTCATTTTCACAAATCAGAACACAATCTTGCTCACATACCACTTACACACACTGACTTCAAAACGGACTTTCACTTACATAATAGAGCTGTCCCACAGTGCACAGAATGGATTCATTGTTCCCTGCAATAAAACACACACACACTGTGATTGGACGAGCAACATAATGATTAGACATATCACAGTACATACCGATAAATAGACATTTTCACTACGATAGCCAGTATCTCAAAACATAAGTCATGATATCTAATAAATAAATTGAAAAGGAAAGGAGAAAAAAGCTCCCGATTGTAATCATCTGGGCCATATCTTGATGACACAATGAGGAGAGAAATAACTGGTGATGGCAAATTAATTATCGGACTAATTACTGCTATTTGTCTGTTGATTAATGAGCCTGAAACATATGTCAGAGGTATTGTAGAGCTCCCCTTTGATTGGCTGTAGTGATTTAAAGAGGAACAGAAGACCATAATACCTTCCAATTTCAACCCAAATGCATCCAGATCTGTCTTATAGTTTCTCTTTAAAAGACCATATGTTTCATTGCAATAATGTGTTTGCTTTTTACATCAATTACAATGGAAGATTTGGATCAATTTGATAAGTGTTGGAGGATCAGGGGCGTGCTGTCCATATAAGCTGAATGCTCTGCATACCCAAACCATTCGAGAGAATGAGTTTGTGGACTTGCTAAATAACATTAACACTATGACTATAAATTACTTGAAATTTGAGGTATAACAATAAAGCTTACATAACAAAATGTTGGTTTTACGTATGTAATTGTCTGTCATTCATTTATTTGCCAAAGGTCCTGCGTTCTTATTGGTTTGCTGGCATATGGGGGATTTCATGCGCAGGGAAAGCTGTCTGCGAATCGCTCGCCCAGGCGGAAAATGGTGCTGTTGCTGCCAGATTTAGATAAACGAAAATCACATTGTATTTGACACAAAACTAACTGAAAATATTGTTGGGTTTTTTGTACAAAATCCTATAAACCGTTAAAGATTGTGAGTCATCAATTTGCATTTTTTCAACTTATTTTTTATTTTTTTATACTTATTGTCATGTATTGTGTGGTAGCAGCACACAAAGTAGATAATAACAGTCTTCATTAAACTTTACAAAATGAGGACAAAGAATAATCTCAGGAACAATAATGAGTCTTTAGGATATAAAGGCTGTAGATCCTTCCCTTTTTGAAAACGTTTGTTTTGACTGCATGCATTTAAACGCTCCTTTAAACCAACAGACCAATAAAACAGTAAAAGAGTCAAAAACTAGAAGGTTTTAGAATACATGTGACCCTCAATGTCAGCGTCAATTGGCCTCCCTGGACTGTGTTTGTGAAGCTTGTTGAGATCTGACTGGTGCTTACATTAGCTAGATGAGCTAACTCAATCTCCAGCTGGGCTTCTGTAACCCTGGGTTCTGGTCGGACGGTCACAGCAATCACTTTCGAGTTCACAGCAGTGTTATTCCTGTGGGTCAGATCACAAACACACACAACAGTCAGTTCAAGCCTGAACGAGAAATGCTAATTTCATTCATTTCAACAGCATTGATTTTGATTTAAACTCTTCCTTCTGCACATTTTAATGGAAAGAGCTCATTTAGCCCAGAAGTATCATTCCAGGTTGTTCGTAATTATTGGTGTTTCAAATTAAATGAGATATTTTCTGCTAGCAGAGGGGTAAATAAATACTATTTAATATCCAAATTTTAGAGATGGACAAAGTTACAGTATATTAAACACAACAAATTGAAATCTGTTTTTCCTTAGGTTTTTTGATTAACTCGATTAATGATTGCCTCTGGGTAAAATGATCAAATACAGATGAAAAGCAGTCATTTGTCATCACTAGATTCAGAAAATAACTTCAAGCACTTTTATGTACTCTATTACTTTTTGATTTCATGATCAAAACCAATATTTGTTGGCTATGTATATATTTTAAGCGTATTCAAGTGCTTTTATCATAAGCACAAGAGTACAAAATCATTTTGATAAGCTTCAAGTAGACTTAGAACTCAAACTATCTCTCTTGCATTGCATGCTTCCCTCCTCCTTTAACTAAACCAATTTTCCTTGTGTAACATTTGTCAACTTGAACTGCTTAGGGCATGATTTCATGGTCCATTTAAAAAGAAGCAAAGACAGAAAATGAATGCCCAACAAGTAGCTACTCAAGAACCTGCAGTGAGAAACTAATTTTTGAAAGTAACATCGACAAAGATGCCACATCTGAGACAGATCTTTCAGTTCTATACTTCTGACATTATTTTACAGTCTGCTGCACTCTTTGTTTTCGATTATCGCAGTCAGAAAGCACATGTATTGACCTGAGAGAGAAAAAAACCTCAGTGGATAAAAAATGTCTCTGTGTTAGCCGATCATCCTAAAGGCAAAAAATAATCCTTTTGAAATGAATGTATAAATCAGATCAAATACATTATCCGTGCATGGTTAACCAGCCTCTTGGTTTAATTTAATCAAGCAGAAGTGGACTTGTATGGTGCCATGAATGTCCACACAGCCTGAAAGGCATGAAATAACACAAGACTCTTAAAGGGATAGTCCAATCAAAAATACAATTCTGTCATTTTATGCACCAAGCCATGACTTTCCAAACCCGTATGACTGTCTTTCTTTCATGGATCTCAAAATTCGATTTTTAACAGAATGTTTTACATTTTTGTCAAAATTATTTGACCATATAATGAAAGTAAATGGTGACCATGCTCCAAAAGGATAACAAAAAAGCATAATTAAAGTGGTCTATATGACTATATTTGCATACCACACTACATTCCAAGTCTTTTGAAGCTATACGACTGACTGAAACAAATCTTAAATGAAAGACATGGTCACCATTTACTTTCATATGTAATATATATACACTATATAAAAAAGGAACAGCTTGGACTCTTGGAATAAATGTCTCCTTTCATGCGAATAGACAGATTGTTATTTTAATTTGGTGAGCTATCACTTCTAAATTACATTTGCTGTAACTGTTTGCATCTAAAATCACTAAAAACACGGATCCATACATTTTAAGTTTTGATGCACTGATGATTCCCATAGTATGATCATAGTATTTTGTCTTGTGACTAAATGTTCAACAACGTGATCCGTCTGTACAAATCCCTTAGCTACGTTGCATTGTTTTTGTTTGTTTATTTTAACACTTTTCTTCTGTTATCTTCCACTGTTTGTACTGATCTTCATTTCCCTACTGGCTTCAGTGAATCCAACAGTGCTCAAGAACAGAGGAACGCCTTTTTTCTCTGTTCTTCCATGAACTCTCTCCCTGTCAGTGGGAATTCCATGGAGGAATCATGCTCAGGTTTACTGAGATTTGATTGACAGCTCAGAGCCACAGCAGGAAAGGTCTGTTCTGTCCTGTATGTGTCTCCGGAGGTTTGAGCAGAAGTCCTCAAATGGAACAGGAGGTTTTGATCCAGAGCTTCAAGACGGACTCAGAGGATAACCAAGAATTTACATTCTGACACAGTCTGGGAGAGAAAACACTATAGTCTGTTATACCTGCTTCTGTTTTAGGACTAGAGGAACATCAGAAGGTATTTGAAGGAGCACCTCTCTTGAAACACAATTGTGTGTGTGTGTGTGTGTAGCATTTACCACTAGGCTTTAACAGATTAGCCACATAACTCAGTATCATTCAAGGGCAAATTCCTTATTAATACCTGTGGCAAAGTGGACGAGCGAGAGACGTGGGAGGAGCGAGCGAGACCGGTGCGTGATAGAGAATGAGCGTCACCTGCGAGGCAAACCGGCCTCCGAGCTCCCTCATGAGAGGACTCCAGATTGGTGTGCCTCGCAGGTGACGCTCATTTTCAACCACGCATTGGCCTCGCTCGCTCCTCCCATGTCTCGCGCTCATCCACCTGGCCACAATACCATAATAAACACTGACTACAACAGGCATGTGAACCCAAGGATTGGAATAATGCAACGTCATGTCAGAATTGCTGTAATTACAAGATCAGATCAGAGATTCTACTTTAAGCAGTTTATGTCCTCTGACTCAGAAATTATTAGTTTCTATGGCAACGCTCATGATGCCAAATGAATCCATCCCGCAAAATACATCACTACATTACTTTTAATACACAGTATACCAAAATAGTGCATCATATGGCTAATAAACCTTCTAAAAAAATGTGTAATGATGAGATTTACGAAAAGAGTTGCTGTTGTTCCCAATTGCTTCCACTTTGTTATAATACCACTAGTTGACCGTGGAATATTTAGTAATGAAGAAATTTCAGAAATGGACTTATTGCACAGGTGGCAACCTATCACGGTACCACGCTTGAATTCACTGAGCTCCTGAGAGCGACCCATTCTTTCACAAATGTTTGTAGAAGCAGTCTGTATGCCTAGGTGCTTGATTTTATACACCTGTGGCCATGGAAGTGATTGGAACACCTGAGTTCAATGATTTGGAGGGGTGTACCAACACTTTTGCAAATATAGTGTATATAGCAAGCATCTATAAAAAAATAGACAAATGATTCCAATTCAATATGTGGGTTTCAATTATTAATTTCAGAACTTTTACATTTGAACTAAAGTGATTTCCATATTAATAACAGTCTGAGTAATTAAACTGTAAACTCTCAAATGTTGGACTTATGAGCAGCAACCTTTTTATTTTTGGTATGTCATTTATGCCCCACTTGCCAAAAGTAGTCCCTAGGGTACACGTACACCAAGTTGGGAATCTCTCCTCTATAATATCCTCATATCTTTGCAATATTTCATCTAAATGACCGGAGATGAACCGTGTCTTACCGTGGAGCGGGCAGCATAAGGCCAAGAGTCTTGTAGAGAACCATTCCGAGAATGAATACAGGAGATCCATCCATATCTGCCGGAAAACAGTCTGGGTTAGATGATACGATCATCACATTATGCAATCATATCAAATTGCATCTCCAGACAAAGGCGTGTTTTTCTCAGCTCCCTTTTCACTTTATACCCAGCAACGTGGAGGGTTTTTCCGATAATTCTGAGTGCAGGTTTGTTTCAGAGGCAGACAGCAGGAATTCTCTCCTAATACCTTCCCTTCCATGCTGTGGGAATCTTTTAATCCAAAGTAATTGAACAAGATTTCTTTTTTTCAAAGCTACAGGAATTAATTAACCTCTAAACCTGCAAAATACTCATTAAATATCAGGTCTCTTGCCAAACTATTTTCCTGACAGCTAATCCATCATAAATTTCCTGCCAATAATGAATAAAGTTGTAGATTAGGCTATACTAGCAAGGTTATTGATAACTAAGATCAAAGGTCTTCTCTGCTGACAGGAAGGCTAATCCTGGTTCAAACAGCTCTGTACAGCCCTCTAGTCTAGCGCAAGTCAAGCTGGAGTGAGTTATGTATTAAATCAATCCTTCATTACTTTCCTCTGATACACTTCAGATAAGACTGATCGCCCTAATTAAGTAAATAGTCTGGTGCGCTGGTGCTTAGCTCTCTTTACTATCATTGTTTGAGAGGATACAGCGAGTGCTGTGTCATCTGAATTGATGTGGTCGACCAAGAGCCGTCTCCTCTAAAACAGGCAAATGGCGAGTGGTTGACATATAATCTTGTAATCTTAAAGCTATCCCATTAAACGGTCACACTATTGGTGATAATATTGCACTGATAATCCAAATGCCGTTAATTTAAAGTGTTTTATGATGATGATATTAAATGTAAAAAGTATATTGGGACAAAGTATTTTAAAGCCATGAGAAATTAATAAGTTGGGAATGTACAGTCAGTCATTATCATAAAAATAAACTCTAACAGGGTGATCAAAACACCAATGTGAAGTTGTGCATTACCCTACTGTATTGTATCCCATTTGCCTATGAAATAGATACTCATTAACAAATAAAATATATAAATGTAGATTTGATGATTTGGTGTATTTTTTATGTGAGAAGAAAGAGAGCACAAAGCAATATAAGAAAATAAAGATTTACACATTTAAAAGTTTTAGTACAATTCCATCAAATTGAATAGAATGATCCTTACATATTTTCATTGAATAATTGAACAATCCTTAATCAATTATTCAATTAAAATATGTGAGGATTATTCAATTCAATTTGATGGAGTTCATTTAAATGCGTGAATCTTAAAAAAGAGAAGTGGTCATTATGCAGAAATATGCAGCAGGTGACCAATCAGAATCATATATTGCAATAAGAAAAGCAAAGATATATATGGGTGACTATTTTTCAACTTTACTGTTTGTCCCCCACATAGCTTTTGTGAAAATCAGTGAAGTTACTTTGCACTTTTTAATATGATTTTTTCAAAGAAAAACAAATCTGTCCTTTTATTTTGCTTTATGGGGACAAGGTTTTACCTGATTGTTGGCTTAATTTTTCAAGATTTCACATGGTAAAAAGCAACTCTAATAGAAGAATCACCCATATATGGTTTAAAATGTATAAAAGTTTTCAAATTTTGCACTACTCTGCAAAAAAAGTCTACCAACAAGTCTATTAGCTACTATTTTATCCGGCATTTCTTGAACTAAGATTCATTTGTCAGAACAAATCTGGAAAGTTTTCACAGCGCTTCACTTTTTCCACATTTTGTTGTTACAGCCTTATTCCAAAATGGATTAAATAATTTTTTTTCCCCTCAAAATTCTACAAACAATACCCTATACCGACAAAATGAAAGAAGTTTGTTTGACATCTTTGCAAATGTATATATATATATAAAAAAACTAAAGAAATCACATGTACATAAGTATTCACAGTCTTTGCCATGACACTCAAAATTGAGCTCAGATGCATCCTGTTTCCACTGATCATCCTTGAGATGTTTCTACAACTTGATTGGAGTCCACCTGTGGTAAATTCAGTTGATTGGACATGATTTGGAAAGGCACACACTTGTCTATATAAGGTCCCACAGTTAACAGTGCATGTCAGAGCACAAACCAAACCATGAAGTCCAAGGAATTGTCTGTAGACCTCCGAGACAGGATTGTATCGAGGCACAGATCTGGGGAAGGGTACAGAAACATTTCTACAGCATTGAAGGTCCCAATGAGCTCAGTGGCCTCCATCATCTATAAATGGAAGAAGTTTGGAACCACAAGGGCTCTTCCTAGAGCTGGCCGCCCGGCCAAACTGACTGAAAGATCAGGGAAGAAGGGCCTTAGTCAGGAAGGGGGAACAAGAATCTAGTGGAATCTCTGTGGAACTTCCAGTGCAACAACCACCTCTGTAGCACTCCACCAATCAGGCCTATATGGTAGATAAGCCAGACGGCACATGACAGCCCACCTGGAGTTTGCCAAAAGGTACCTGAAGGACTCTCATACCATGAGAAACAAAATTATCTGGTCTGATGAAACAAAGATTGAACTCTTTGTTGTCATGTCTAGAGGAAACCAGGCACCGCTCATCAGCTGGCCAATACATTCCTACAGTGAAGCATGGTGGTGGCAGCATCATGCTGTTTTTTTTTTAGCAGCAGGATCTGGGAGACTAGTCAGGATTGAGGGAAAGATGAATGCAGCTAACAGACCCACGACCCTAAGCACACAGCCAAGGTAACAAAGGAGTGGCTACGGGACAACTCTGTGAATGTCCTTGAGTGGCCCAGCCAGAGCCCAGACTTGAACCCGATTGAACATCTCTGGAGAGATCTAAAAATGGCTGTGCACCGATGCTCCCCATCCAACCTGATGGAGCTTGAGAGGTCCTGCAAAGAAGAACGGGAGAAACTGCCCAAAAATAGATGTGCCAAGCTTGTAGCATCATCCTCAAAAAGACTTGAGGCTGTAATTGGTGCCAAAGATGCTTCAACAAAGTACTGAGCAAAGGCTGTGAGTACTTATGTATGTGATTTAAAAAATATTTAAAAAATTGCAAAGATTTTCACGTTGTCGTTATGGGGTATTATTTGTAGAATTTTAAGGAAATAATGAATTTTATCCATTTTGGAATAAGGCTGTAACATAACAAAATGTGGAAAGAGTGAAGCACTGTGAATACTTTCTGCACTGTAATGTTAACATGGGTTGAATGAAACCTGGCTTTTAAAATCTAGTTAATGTAACCCTATTGTACTCGACATAAGATGTACAGTATGATCAACTTCCACGGTGTGGCATCATGTACATTACCTGCTGTCTGAGGTACAAATATTCCTTTGGGAATGACAACTTTGTCTTCAGAATTTCTGGCCCAGTCCACCATCCCTTTCCGTCCCTTCATTGGAAAGTTAATGTCCGTCATCACAGATACTGCAGGCAGCCTCTGTATACTTGCAACTAAAAAACAGACGAAATAAAAACATGCTAAGGTTACTAGTTAGTTACTAGTAATAACTGGGGCTTAAATAACGGAAATAAGTAGAAGCACAACAGTTATTAACTGGAAATAAATACAAATTAACTAAAATATGCATAATATGCAGAAAACATTTTATCTACTAATTAGACATATTTTTCTAAACCCAGCTAAATAATTAACATCAAAACTGCAGAACATGTTTATTTTTAGAACTTCATATTGTTTGGCATCATTTGAAGATAAACTGAGGTTAAAGTATTCCGGGAAAGTAAAACCACAATTTGTCATTTCAATATTGTAGATCGATATTAAGCATGGTAAAACATTAAACCACTCCCATCTCCGTGTAAACTACAAAACTTGAATTTGAGAAAACTGTGACATCATGCACATGCATATTACGTGTTCAGTCTATAGGTGCGTAGTATTTCTTTACAAAGTGACATCGCCCACTACTGGCCTTGCAGCATAATACAGCAATTTTAGTCATTTTTGCGGATCCATGTGTCATTTTGACAACGTTGTCGTCTGTACAATGCAAAATCTTTTCCATTTTTAGTACATTGTTTATGTGTAAACATACCCTTTTCACATTTTTGCCATGCTGTTTAATGGTTACATTAATAATCATGATTATTTAGTTTTCTGTGTTTTCCGATCTTCAGCAGCACTTTCGCAGTGTAGAGAGAACTTGTGCACATGGTTGCCAGATTGCAAAGATAAAATAAACCACTGGGCAGAAAATGTATCCTTTTAACAGACAAGCTCTGACTGCGGGGTTTAAGCTCTTGACATTTGGCAACCGCAAGCATGAAAGAAAGATAAAATCAAAGAGAGATTTTAGTAAAGTTTTCATTCTTTAGCTACATTTTAGTCTAGTCTTTCTTCGTTGATATTTCATGTTAATATAGTCACAGTTATGGTTTAATGACCTTGATGTCGTCTCATCTGAGTCACAGAAAAAAGGGTTGTTGATGAATATGTGGACCCACTTTATATTAGGTGGCCTTAACTATGTACTAACATTTTAATAAATCATTTGATTAATCATTTTGATGTTTTTATATTGTACTTACATTAAAAAATGACCTGCATGTAATTACATCTGTAATTAATTTCTGTAATTACATTTATAATTGCACTGTTAACACTTCCCCTACACCTAACCCTACCTCTAAACTTACCCATCCCACCACACGTCCCTAACTTTACCCGTAAACTTACCCATACCACTACACCTGTCCCTAGCTTTACCCTGAAACTTACCCATACCAGCAAACCTGTCCGTAACTTTACCCTTTAACTTACCCATACTGCGAACACCTGTCCATAACTTTACCCGTAAACTTACCCATACCCCCAAACCTGTTCCTAACTTTACCCTGAAACGTACCCATACCACCACACCTGTCCCTAACTTTACCCTTAAACTTACCCATACCACCACACCTGTCCCTAACTTTACCCTTAAACTTACCCATACCACCACACCTGTCCCTAATTTTACCGTTAAACTTAAGGTATCATACCACCACACCTGTCCCTAACTTAACCCATAAACTTACCCTTACCACCACACCTGTACCTAACTTTACCCTTAAACTTACCCATACCACCAAACCTGTCCGTAACTTTACCCTTAAACTCACCCATACCATCACACATGTCCCAACTTTACCCTTAAACTTACCCATACCACCACACCTGTCCCTAACTTTACCCTTAAACTCACCCATACCACCACACCTGTCCCTAACTTTACCCTTAAACTCACCCATACCACCACACCTTTCCCTAAGTTTACCCTTAAACTTACCCATACCACCACACACCTTTCCCTAAGTTTACCCTTAAACTTACCCATACCACCACACCTGTCCCTAACTTTACCCTTACACTCACCCATACCACCACACCTGTCCCTAACTTTACCCTTAAACTTACCCATACCACCACACCTGTCCCTAAGTTTACCCTTAAACTTACCCATACCACCACACCTGTCCCTTACTTTACCCTTAAACTCACCCATACCACCACACCTGTCCCTAACTTTACCCTTAAACTCACCCATACCACCACACCTGTCCCTTACTTTACCCTTAAACTCACCCATACCACCACACCTGTCCCAAGTTTACCCTTAAACTCACCCATACCACCAAACCTGTCCCTAACTTTACCCTTAAACTTACCCATACCACCACTCCTGTCCCTAACTTTACCCTTAAACTTACCTATACCACGACGCCTGTCCTTTACTTCACCCTTAACCTTACCCATACCACCACACCTGTCCCTAAGTTTACCCTTAAACTCACCCATACCACCACACCTGTCCCTAACTTTACCCTTAAACTTACCCATACCACCACATCTGTCCCTAAGTTTACCCTTAAACTTACCCATACCACCACACCTGTCCCTAACGTTACCCTTAAACTTACCCATACCATCACACCTGTCCCTAACTTTACCCTTAAACTTACTCATACCATCACACCTGTCCCTAACTTTACCCTTAAACTCACCCATACCACCACACCTGTCCCTAACTTTACCCTTAAACTTACCCATACCACCACACCTTTCCCTAACTTTTACCCTTAAACTTACCCATACCACCACACCTGTCCCAACTTTACCCTTGAACTCACCCATACCACCACACCTGTCCCTAAGTTTACCCTTAAACTTACCCATACCACCACACCTGTCCCTAACTTTACCCTTAAACTTACCCATACCACCACACCTGTCCCTAACTTTACCCTTAAACTTACCCATACCACCACACCTGTCCCAACTTTACCCTTGAACTCACCCATACCACCACACCTGTCCCTAACTTTACCCTTAAACTCACCCATACCACAACACCTGTTCCTAACTTTACCCTTAAACTTACCCATACCACCACACCTGTCCCTAACTTTTCCCCTAAACTTACCCATACCACCACACCTGTCCTTAACTTTACCCTTAAACTCACCCATACCATCACACCTGTCCCTAACTTTACCCTTAAACTCACCCATACCACCACACCTTTCCCTAACTTTACCCTTAAACTCACCCATACCACCACACCTTTCCTAACTTTACCCTTAAACTCACCCATACCATCACACCTGTCCCTAACTTTACCCTTGAACTCACCCATACCACCACACCTGTCCCTAACTTTACCCTTAAACTCACCCATACCACCACACCTTTCCCTAAGTTTACCCTTAAACTTACCCATACCACCACACCTTTCCCTAAGTTTACCTTTAAACTTTCCCATACCACCACACCTGTCCCTAACTTTACCCTTACACTCACCCATACCACCACACCTGTCCCTAACTTTACCCTTAAACTTACCCATACCACCACACCTGTCCCTAAGTTTACCCTTAAACTCACCCATACCACCAAACCTGTCCCTAACTTTACCCTTAAACTTACCCATACCACCACTCCTGTCCCTAACTTTACCCTTAAACTTACCCATACCACCACACCTGTCCCTTACTTTACCCTTAAACTTACCCATACCACCACACCTGTCCCTAAGTTTACCCTTAAACTCACCCATACCACCACACCTGTCCCTAACTTTACCCTTAAACTTACCCATACCACCACATCTGTCCCTAAGTTTACCCTTAAACTTACCCATACCACCACACCTGTCCCTAACTTTACCCTTAAACTTACCCATACCATCACACCTGTCCCTAACTTTACCCTTAAACTCACCCATACCACCACACCTGTCCCTAACTTTACCCTTAAACTTACCCATACCACCACACCTTTCCCTAACTTTACCCTTAAACTTACCCATACCACCACACCTGTCCCAACTTTACCCTTGAACTCACCCATACCACCACACCTGTCCCTAAGTTTACCCTTAAACTTACCCATACCACCAAACCTGTCCCTAACTTTACCCTTAAACTTACCCATACCACCACACCTGTCCCTAACTTTACCCTTAAACTTACCCATACCACCACACCTGTCCCAACTTTACCCTTGAACTCACCCATACCACCACACCTGTCCCTAACTTTACCCTTAAACTCACCCATACCACAACACCTGTTCCTAACTTTACCCTTAAACTTACCCATACCACCACACCTGTCCCTAACTTTTCCCCTAAACTTACCCATACCACCACACCTGTCCTTAACTTTACCCTTAAACTCACCCATACCATCACACCTGTCCCTAACTTTACCCTTAAACTCACCCATACCACCACACCTTTCCCTAACTTTACCCTTAAACTCACCCATACCACCACACCTTTCCCTAACTTTACCCTTAAACTCACCCATACCATCACACCTGTCCCTAACTTTACCTTGAACTCACCCATACCACCACACCTTTCCCTAAGTTTACCCTTAAACTCACTCATACCACCACACCTGTCCCTAACTTTACCCTTAAACTCACCCATACCACCACACCTTTCCCTAAGTTTACCCTTAAACTCACCCATACCACCACACCTGTCCCTAACTTTACCCTTAAACTCACCCATACCACCACTCCTGTCCCTAACTTTACCCTTAAACTTACCCATACCACCACACCTGTCCTTAACTTTACCCTTAAACTCACCCATACCATCACACCTGTCCCTAACTTTACCCTTAAACTCACCCATACCACCACACCTTTCCCTAAGTTTACCCTTAAACTTACCCATACCACCACACCTGTCCCTAACTTTACCCTTACACTCACCCATACCACCACACCTGTCCCTAACTTTACCCTTAAACTTACCCATACCACCACACCTGTCCCTAAGTTTACCCTTAAACTTACCCATCCCACCACACCTGTCCCTTACTTTACCCTTAAACTCACCCATACCACCACACCTGTCCCTAACTTTACCCTTAAACTCACCCATACCACCACACCTGTCCCTTACTTTACCCTTCACCCATACCACCACACCTGTCCCTAAGTTTACCCTTAAACTCACCCATACCACCAAACCTGTCCCTAACTTTACCCTTAAACTTACCCATACCACCACTCCTGTCCCTAACTTTACCCTTAAACTTACCCATACCACCACACCTGTCCCTTACTTTACCCTTAAACTTACCCATACCACCACACCTGTCCCTAAGTTTACCCTTAAACTCACCCATACCACCACACCTGTCCCTAACTTTACCCTTAAACTTACCCATACCACCACATCTGTCCCTAAGTTTACCCTTAAACTTACCCATACCACCACACCTGTCCCTAACTTTACCCTTAAACTTACCCATACCATCACACCTGTCCCTAACTTTACCCTTAAACTCACCCATACCACCACACCTGTCCCTAACTTTACCCTTAAACTTACCCATACCACCACACCTTTCCCTAACTTTACCCTTAAACTTACCCATACCACCACACCTGTCCCAACTTTACCCTTGAACTCACCCATACCACCACACCTGTCCCTAAGTTTACCCTTAAACTTACCCATACCACCAAACCTGTCCCTAACTTTACCCTTAAACTTACCCATACCACCACACCTGTCCCTAACTTTACCCTTAAACTTACCCATACCACCACACCTGTCCCAACTTTACCCTTGAACTCACCCATACCACCACACCTGTCCCTAACTTTACCCTTAAACTCACCCATACCACAACACCTGTTCCTAACTTTACCCTTAAACTTACCCATACCACCACACCTGTCCCTAACTTTTCCCCTAAACTTACCCATACCACCACACCTGTCCTTAACTTTTAAACTCACCCATACCATCACACCTGTCCCTAACTTTACCCTTAAACTCACCCATACCACCACACCTTTCCCTAACTTTACCCTTAAACTCACCCATACCACCACACCTTTCCCTAACTTTACCCTTAAACTCACCCATACCATCACACCTGTCCCTAACTTTACCCTTGAACTCACCCATACCACCACACCTGTCCCTAACTTTACCCTTAAACTCACTCATACCACCACACCTGTCCCTAACTTTACCCTTAAACTTACCCATACCACCACACCTGTCCATAACTTTACCCGTATCCCACCTCGATATGATCAAAAGTATTTTGCAATACAATATGAACACAATAAGTACATTGTACTTATTTATTGATGTAAGTATATAGTACTAGGACACCTTATTTAAAGTGGGGCCCAAATTTGTTTCTTCAGAGTTTTGTGAACTAAATTAACACTACTTTTAAAATACCATGGTGGAAACCCTGGTGCATTGCTGGTCTGCCCAACAGAAGAAGAAGCATTAGCAGGTAATGAGCGTTGAGGTGTAGGTGAGCCTTCTGTGTGTGTATGAGGAGGAGGAAGAGACTGGCAGGGCTGCCAGCTGCTGTGTGTGGGGAGTTGCATGGAGGAGGGCATTAGTCACAGGAGCACATGGGTAGAACTGAAGGACGGTGGGTGAAGCAGCTCACACCTTAAGCTCTGAAGCAGCATGAGATCACAGTGATCTTTACTTCCACACAGGTTCCTCTACTCACAGAAGGAATCCTGCTTAATTTACGTACCATGTAAACATGGAAGTAACTTTGTTTTAAAAAGTGTGTGGGACAGGAGTGTGTGGTGGAGTTGCTAATACAATGCTATATCAGATATGTACAATAACAACTGCAGAAAAAGTAATGGTAACACTTTAGTTTAGGGTCCAATTCCCACTATTAACTAGTTGCTTATTAGTATGCATATTACTAGAATATTGGTCGTTTATTAGTAAAGCACATATTAATGCCTTATTCTGCATGACTACATTCTACATCTCTTAATCCTACCAATACCTAAACTCAAAAACTACCTTACTAACTATTAATAAGTAGTAATTAGGAGTTTATTGAGGCAAAAGTCGTAGTTAATAGTTAGTTAATAATCAGAACTGGACCCTAATCTAAAATGTGACCAAAATAACATCCAGAAATTCCAATAGTAGCCACACAGAGTTTAGTGTATAACCATAGAATTTCATTCTTACATCTACTATAATACAATATATTGTAGTCCCAAGAATCTTTATGTTAGTGAATGAATACATAGATCCGTTATCAACATTTGTATTCTCTAGTGGTCTGGTGGTAGAACTTATGTTAGCGTATAAGAGGTTCTGGGTTCTAAGCCGCCGCCATATACCATGTCAAATTGTGTAATTTTTTTTTTCTCATTAAAATCACCAGAGATTGTATAACAAGAGTAGGGACACGTTTGTGTGCATTTTGTTTTGTGATTTCACTGGAAAGAGTAGAGATTATCTGCAACATCGCTAAGCAATGGATTTCGCTCGCCTGTGTGAAGATGAGCCATAAGAGAACGTGGCAACGAACACTCAGCATCATTTTAAAAACAACACATTCCAGCGCCAGACCGCCTCGTATTTAACACCAACCAACATCATCTATATGTTTCATTTGCATTAGGTACAGCTGTGTAGTGAGATGTTTCAAAAAAGTGGTGGGGACATATCCCACCCATCCCACCAGAAAATTACGCCTATGCTTATAAGTAGGGTTGCAAAATGTATCGCACTAATTATATATATTTTTTTATTTTATTTTTTATTGCATGAGTCGATTTACCATTTCTCTATTTTACATTTAGATGGCATCATTTAACATTCAAAGTAAATCTAAAAAAAAATAACACTCTACATATACTCAATACTGTACATTATAATGTTATAAATGATGATGATTAAATTAATTTGTATAACTTAAAATGTATAATCAATAAGTCATGACAATATGTTTTTACATTACTTGTCTTGATCTCACCAAAATAATTTAAGCAATTTTTAACTTTTTATAAGTTATACAGGATTTATTAAATTTTTTAAAGTCAGTTTAATATAATTTAAGTACATACAGCCATTTTGATTATACTTCAACAGTAACACTTAGGTTAACACTTAACAATAAGGTCTCATTTGTTAATATTAATGTATTAACTAACATGAACTTACAATGAGCAGTACATTTGTTATAGTATTTATTAATCTTTGTTAATGTTAGTTAATAAAAATACAGTCGTTCATTGTTTTTTATGTTAGTTCACGTCGCATTAACTACACTGTAAAATATTTTTTTTACAATCAACTTGGATGTTTAAGTCATTGCAACTTAAATTACATTAAACAGACTTAAAATAAAATTGAATCTTGTATAACTTATAAAAAAGTTGAAAATGTATTAAAGCAATGTTGTCATAACTTATTAATCATATATATATATTTTTTTTTACAGTGTAATGTTAACAAATACAACTTTTGATTTAAACAATGTATTGGTACATGTTGAAATTAAAATTAACTAAGATAAATAAATGCTGTAGAAGTATTGGTCATTCATGTTAAAGGGTTACTTCAGCGATTAGCATTAAGCTTTGTATCAGTAGAAACCCGGGAGTATATTCGAATTATCGTACTTTCCCCCCTCATATCCCCCTGAGACGAGAGAAATGAAAACCTAGTGCAAAGTTCTGCCAGGAAGATTCAATGTTACATCACCAATCACATTCAGACCTAACCAATCATGTCCTAATTCACAGAGTATAAAAGATGGTCACTTACACATGTTTGAGTTTGCAGATGCTGACGCCGACCTTACCTCCAACCTCCCCACCACCACCAGGATGGTCCCCGCCTATACCTCCAGGGGGTCGGCTACGCCCCAGCCTTCATCTTCAGGCAGGAAATGCATAGTTCGGCACCCTCAAAATGAGAGCTTAGGACGGGGCCTATGCCAAAGAACCTCTAACTAATATGCTTGCTGGACTTTCAATAAACTGGTTACTTTTGCACTCCATCTGGCTTCCGAATCTTTCTGGTAGAATTATGTATTTTATTTCTGGAAAAATTTCTCCAATGACGCAAATATTGTCATTTTGCGTCATCGGAGGAGTTTTTGTCCAGAGGCTAAAGACTACAGCCAGCAGGAGGCGCTATTTCCACATGTTTTCAACATCACACTCACAGCACTCGGCTCGCGGAGCAGCGGAGATTCATGTAAACGGAGCGGTGGAGAGCAAAGTGAGTGTTTCAAATTTTCAAATGAACTTCCTATGAAAGTTAAGCTTCCAAAAACATGATCTGAAAATGCACCAGACTGATCACGCGCTGTGAATGTATGCGACCGCGAATCCCGCGGTTACCTCAGCTCATGTGATGAATGCAATCTGACACCGGCTGCGTTTGTGCTGTAATGGCCGTGACGCTCAATCGGCTCACTCACATTATGTTGAACAGACAAGTTCAGTTTTTAGTTGTAGTGTCTCTAACTGAAATGATTGTATGAAAATGAACGCGGTGGGCAAGTGATCCAGCCAGTAGCCATGCCAGGGCAGCGAAGTGTATTCTGGGAATTGTTGTCTATCATCCCCATGAGACAAAAATACATTTTCTGTGTTTTCTCAGTCTAGAAGGCCCCAAATTCAAAAATAATTTCACATTTCTACTACATTAATGACCCAGTTTAAATACAGATTCATCTGAAGTACCCCTTTAACTAAAGTAGTTAACTATTTTAAACTAAATCTTATTGTAAAGTGTTACCACTTAAACATTTAAAGCAGCAACTGAACTTAAGTTTTTAAGTTAATAGGTGGACATTTTTTGAATGGAAAATAATGAATGGCTTATCGTGTCATCTACAGATTTAATAATATGCATCCCCAAGAGTTTAAATTGTTGATAAATTCAAAGTGAATGAAATACGATTAAATATTTAAAGGGCTACTTCAGCGATGGGAAGATGAATCTGTATTTATACTGGGTCATTTGTGTAGTAGAAATGTGAAATTATTTTTGAATTTGGTGCCTTCTAGAAAAGACTGAAAATGTTTTTTTTGTCTCATTAGGATGAAAGACAACTCCCAGAATGCACTTTCTTCACTGCCCTACACTCTAGGCACGGCTACTTGATTACTGGATCACTTGCCCCCGCGTTAATTTTCATAACATCAGTTCAGTTAGAGACACGACAATTAAAAACTAATCGTGTCTGTTCATTATAATGTGAGTGAGCCGATGGAGTGTCACAGCACAAACGCAGCAGGAGTCAGATTACATTCATCACATGAGCTGAGGTAATCGCGGCCGCATACATTCACAGCGCGTGATCAGTCTTTGGAAGCTTAACTTTCATAGGAAGTTCATTTGAAAATTTGAAACACTCACTTTGCTCTCCATCGCTCTGTTTACATGAATCTCCGCAGCTCCGCGAGCCGAGTGCTGTGAGTGCTGTGAGTGTGATGTTGAAAACATGTGGAAATAGCACCCACTGCTGGCTGTAGTCTTTAGACTCTGGCCAAAACATCCTCAGATGACGCAAAATGAAGATATTTGCGTCATTGGAGGATTTTTCCCAGAAATAAAATACATAATTCTCTCGTCTCAGGGGGATATGAGGGGGGAAAAGTACGATAATTTGAATATACTACCGGGTTTCTACTGATACAAAGCTTAATGCTAATCGCTGAAGTAACCCTTTAATAAAATAATAAGATTAAGCTATGGTATTCAAACTGGGGTCCGTTTCCCAAAAGCATCGTTAGCCAACCATGGTCGCAAGTTCCGTCGTTATCAACATAGTTCAACGAGTCAATGTTACCCGAAACCATACGCTTGTTAATTCGTGACGTAAGGAATGCCGTCTCTGGGTCCAAGCCTCAACTCGTTTCACTTGAGAATGCCATCGACGGCCGTTTATGAGCGATATTAATTCATATTAAACACCAAACATTTAAAAAAGTTAAAAATTTTAAATACTTACAGTCTATACAACAGTCTCTGTGCTCACAGCGTCACAGACATTAAGATTCATAAAAGATGACTGTCTGGCCATCTGGAATTTTGGTATGGAGATAAAGGTTATGATTATACTTTTTTTTTTTTGGTATTACACCACATTACACCACAAAGTAAATCCACCTGCATGACATCATTAACCAACATGGTTGAACGCCAGGTTTGCAGCAATACAGTTTCGGGAAACAGTCATGACAAGCTAGTTGATTTTTTCAACGATGCAACATATCATGGTAGTGTAGCAGTGAGTTACGTCGTTGTACGAGAAACGCACCCCTGATTCTAAAAAGTAAAAGTCTAAAAAAAGCACAAAGAAAGTTAAAAAAGCACCAAATTACAATATAATTAACATGATTTCTACAGCGTTTATGTGACAACATTTAACATATCTGTTTGAATTGTATATTAAACATAGGCGTTGTACTGTGTATGCACTAGTACAGCATTCCAAACACAGCCTTAAATCACACAGAGAGACTGCACATTTAAAAAAGGTTGAAGAGCAGTGTTGTGAAGTGAAGGGCTCCTCTTATATGCACAGGTTCTAATCATCTCCTTCAACAATGATTTATTCAGTGCTTTCCCCGCTGTGTGTGAGATCCCTTTAGTTGGGATGTGCTCAAGTTTGCTGTTAGATGCCGCAGTGGGTAACAGTCCTCAGGGAACCCAGCCAGGAGGCACCGGCACCTGCGCCCACCTGTAACTAATGAGCTTAATGACTGGATCCTACAGAGCAATATCAGGCCATTTCTGTCACGTCAAAATTTTTTGGTGCAATCTCGGCTAACTGCGAAGGTTAGACTATTGGAGTAGACGACAGGGTCTCTCAACTCATCTGAGCAATCAATGCACACAAATCGATGTCCATTAAACACATTAAAAAAAAAGATCAAATTTCAGCTTTAAAGAGCTGCAACTAAGACAAAGTCATTGTTTATTCTTACGAGAAGACATGCCGTGAAAAAAGGAGCCTCTGCAATCAAGGTTATTTGGCTAAAAGCGTACGCAACAGTGTGTCGTGCTGACAGAAGTTATTTATTGTGGTGTCAAGAACGTGCTATAAATTTGGCTGGAAATGATGCTGCAATATCTTACTATGACGGATGATTTTCATTTGGCTAGTAGAGGCAATACCGCTTTGTCCTTTTAATCAAAGAGAACAGACTTTGGCTAAGATGGTTGTTTAATTTCAGTGAAAATGATAAGGAAATCGAAAACGCTGATGTCAAAATTAAGGATTTACTTTTATACTTTTATCTTTTGGCCTGTAATATATTATGTTAATGGATAATGAATAATACACATTTGCATAGTTTTACATAATACGCAAATAAATTAATTAATCAAATAATATAGATGTTATGTTTTGTAATTTATATTAAATATTTATTATGACATATGCTAAAAAAGTTTTATGGCATTCAATACAAATCTGTGAAACAAGAATATAAAGATAAACTTGTATTACATCAGTGCTTTTGTGATATACACCGATCAGGCATAACATTATGTATTATCTCTTCATCACGGCACCTGTAAGTGGCTGGGATATATTTGGCAGCAAGTGAACATTTTGTCCTCAAAGTTCATGTGTTATAGAAGCGGAAAAGGATTTGAGCGAGTTTGACAAGGGTCAAATTGTGATGGCTAGACGATTGGGTCAGAACATCTCCAAAACTGCAGCTCTTGTGGGGTGTTCCCGGTCTGCAGTGGTCAGTATCTATCAAAATTGTTTTAAGGAAGGAACGGTGGTGAACTGGCGACAGGCTCATGGGCTGCCAAGGCTGATTGATGCACGTGTGGAACGAAGGCTGGCCTGTGTGGTCAGATCAAACAAATGAGCTACTGTAGCTCATAGAAAATGTTCACTTGCTGCCTAATATATCCCACCCACTAGGAGGTGCCGTGATGAAGAGATAATCAGTGTTATTAACTTCACCTTCGTCATAATGTTATGCCTGATCGTGTAATATATATATATATATATATATATATATATATATATATATATATATATATATATAATATAATATATATATATATATATATATATATATATATATATATATATATATATATATATATATATATATATATATATATATATATATATATATATATATATATATATATACACATACACACACACACTAGTCTTGACTTCCAGATTATATTGTTCTACAGAACCTTTTATTATGTTTCTCCGTCTAAATATCACCTCTGAATATTAAACGAATTGATCATTGATAAGGCTAATACTTTGCCTAGGATCTGAAACACATTTTAATAAAAACATTGATTTTGAGGCTGCATAATGAAATTACTGGGTAGGAATGACTGTGGAATTCTGAATGCCTTAATGCATCCTTCTAAGTAAATCCAAAGCTTCTGAATAAAGTCATTTCAAAGTTGTTTACAATTCATTTAATACAAATGGCTGGTAATCAGATAATAAAAAAGTAGGCTACAAATCAACAGAGACGCAATGTCTCGAACAGACATGTGTTTCAATAATGTTCTTGGTTGCCTGAGTGATTCGCTAAAGCGTCCTTATGCATCTGTTACTGTAGCTGCAGCTTTAAGACGCAACATCACTCAGTTGCACCTTCAGACTAAAAGAAGAAGTTTCAATCACAGGTTCACTTTGCCATGTCACTGGCTGACATTAAAACGTTTATCTCTCCTGCATCAGTATGATGTCAATGTTCTGGCTGTGCGTTTTATCCTACTCACTGAAATGTGGTGATCATGTCTGAACTGGCTTGAAGAAGATTCATTCTTGCAAACATCTGTTCTGTGAAAAATTTTTGTGCTAAATTAGATTTTTGTTAAATGTGACAGTCAGGTAAATCAATATAAATGGCACTTCCATTGAGATACAAAATAAGGATCTAAAGCTCTCTAAAACTTTTAAATGGCCAGTTAAAGGAGTTTAACCTTCAAAAATATCAGAAGGTCCAAATAAATATTATACAAGCTATTTTGGATACTGGCAAGAAGGTCAAGGTCTTTAAATGTAACGCTTATATGCTTTTTAAAAAAGTCATGAGACACCAAAGTGTACTACATTTGTAATGTCAAAAACCTTTAGATAGAAACTGATAACGAAATCTGTAATAAGCAAGCATCTCAAAATATTGCATTCTCATAATACCAGACTTTGAATGCCTGGATGTCTTTGTACTGTATAAAACGTCATGACACTTTGCAATCCTGACGATGTTTTATGGCGAGCTGCATAAAACAAGGTAACATTAAAGAAGATATCAAAGGTGCCCTTCAATGGAATTAACTTTTTAATGATAGTTGGGTATATAAGGGCCATTCCAAGCGATATAGACTCCTCTGTGTATCTCCTCTATGATGGATAGGAAGGTCATCCTAATCCATTCATTTCATATTTGTTGAGCTCTGCAATTCACGGAGATTGCAATTTCATGGGTCAATGTTCTGTGCACGCGAATAAGGAGAACTAAGCAAATGTGCTTCACCACCGGAAGATTTTTTTTCATTTATTTTATTGTATTTGATGTGCTCTTTAACTTTGATTCTGTTCAAATGACTTGAAGGGAAATCAGTATTCATGTGTGAGCCGACATTTAGCATTGGAATTCTTTGAGTGACACAGGAGGTGTTATGGGAAAAAGCATGAGTCATGCTTCATCTTTCAACAGCCTAAAAACTGAAGGAAAAAAAAAAAACAACCAGGCAAGAGGCCAAAAAATGTTGAAAAACGAAACTCAAAGCACGCTGCAATAGATGTAACTGAATCCAAACACAGTCTCCTCTTTTCCGAGCAGAAATAAGACAAGGCTTTTTGCATTAGAATTTAGCACATTAAGTGGAAAGGGCTTGATTTTAATTAACATTATCGACTGGCGGTTGTTTGCCCCCCTCCATGCACCATTTATCCTCAATTACTGACGACACGCAGAACTGACGAGAAGAGTCAGCAAGACGAGTGGCTTGTGGGAGGGGTTCTGCAGTTCTCTTACCCAAGTTTCCTGTCATCAGGTAGGCATTGTGGAAGTCTTTCATTCCCAGCCCAACGATGTGGATGAACTCTTCAATGACCTGCATGAGCTCCACAGACCCTGGGTAAATCTAAGAAAGGGGAATCATGGGGGACAAAAGAAGAGAAAAAATATTACTAAATGTTACTAAATTAATTTGCAAAGGAACTATCAGACTTTAAATGAATTTGTAATACAATTAAATATATTTATCCTAACATTAAATCAAACTTTTGGTGTCAAACTTGAAGGCTTAACAAGTTAGACAGATAGATTTCATAAGACAGGCAGAAGGAATGATAAAAGAAACAAATGGTAGAATGAATAAAAGACATACAGACAGACAGACAGACAGACAGACATACAGACAGACAGACAGACATATATATATATATATATAGATAGATAGATAGATAGATAGATAGATAGATAGATAGATAGATAGATAGATAGATAGATAGATAGATAGATAGATAGATAGATAGATAGATGATAGATAGATAGATAGATAGATAGATAGATAGATAGATAGATAGATAGATAGATAGATAGATAGATAGATAGATAGATAGATAGATAGATAGATAGATAGATAGATAGATAGATAGATAGATAGATAGATAGAAGTATGTTATAGACTAATAGTATGATAGAACAATCGATAGAATGATAAATGGAATGACAGACAGACAGACAGACAGACAGACAGATAGATAGATAGATAGATAGATAGATAGATAGATAGATAGATAGATAGATAGATAGATAGATAGATAGATAGATAGATAGATAGATAGATAGATAGATAGATAGATAGATAGATAGATAGATAGATAGATAGATAGATAGATAGACAGACATATGACATTCAGACAGACAGATAGGAGTATGTTATAGACTAATAGAATGATAGAACAATCGATAGAAAGATAAATGGAATGACAGACAGAGAGATAGACAGACAGAGAGATAGATAGATAGACTCAGCCTAGTAAAAACCCTTAGACTGACTCTTTTGGAAAGAGACAGTAAAGTCTTTTTAAAGGGCACTTCCTCTGTATCTCACACTTAGAGCCCTGCCTCCTGTCTGTTCAGTCCTTCACAAAGACAAACTCATGCGGCAGGAGTGATTGTGCAGGGCTCAGAGTCTCTCCAGAGGACCAGCCATCAGTGTCAGAGCAAATGCGGTGGAGGAATTCAGGCCTGTGGCTCACCGCCCTCCCGATTCCAGCGCCTCAGCCTGTCAAAGTCCCTGTTCTCTTTCAGTCAATAGCATCACGGTCTGCTGATCCAATCCTTGACCTTCAGGTGACTGAACTCAGCTATTTACATCTGCCATCACTCTGAAAGTCCGAAAGATCTTTACAGGGAATAGAAGGGCTAGGAGAACTTTTATCGAGAGCAGGCTTTTTTTCTGGCTTTCATTCAGGCTCTTCAATGAATATTTAAGAATGCAATATTCAAATAATCATTATTTAAAGTCAAATGAAATTAGCTTGTTCACAACTCCCGGGGCTTCAATGTATTCATCTGAAATTCACAGGATCATGAAAAGTGGGTGATGCATACAATTATGGAATCAAGTGATTGGAGATGAGGGGTTAAAAAAATTAAGAGGGATTTGTGATGTCATCCAAAGGTTATTTGTACAGCATTAACTTTTATTAATGTTATTTAATAAAATATACATGCTAATGTTAGTTCACAGTGAATTAATTAATGTTAACAGATGGAGTGGTATATGTTGAGATTAACATTAACTAATATTAAGAAATGCTGTAAAAGTATACAGTAGTTCATATTAACTAATGTATTATACCGTCACCTTCCTAAAATAACTGCCCAAGTCATTTTAGGAAGGTGACGATATTAATGTTAACAAATAAAACATTTTTGTAAAGTCCCTTCCCTCCTTTGTCAACAGTGATATTGATAACTAAAGGTAAAACTATCCAAATGGTTTCTATTCATTAAAAAAAAAAAAATAATAATAAGAAGAATATAAATAAAAAATAAAATAAATAAAATAAATACAATTAATAAAATAAATAAAATAAATAAAATAAATAAAATAAATAAAATAAATAAAATAAATAAAATAAATAAAATAAATAAATAAAATAAATAAATAAAAATAAAATAAAATAAAATATAAATAAATAAATAAATAAATAAATAAATAAATAAATAAATAAAATAAAATAAAATAAAATAAAATAAAATAAAATAAAATAAAATAAAATGTCCAAAGTCAAGTTGTCTAAACGATTTTACCCAGCATATTTACTGTTTAGATTATTATGCCATATGACACCGTGGTTCCTATTTCTCTCATCTCATTAGCATCATCTGAACCCTCTCTGCTTCGTTACAACAAACAAAGCGCAAAAACACATTGCAGCCGATCTGCAAAAGACAAAAAATAAATAAATAAAAACGCGGGTGCAGAAAAAAAGCACTGAGTGACATTTCATAATTAGCACCCTTAGTGAGGTGCAGAAACAGGGCGATGGAGTCACATATCTAATAATCCCCCTGGCAGGAGTCGGGCTCTGCATTCGCATGGGGGCCGATCTTGGGCCAAGCCAATCAGACAGGCTGCAGACGGGGAGAGAGTTGCTGAGGCCACGCAGGCGGATCAGCCCATCCCCCTTCGGTCAGACTGGTGGGGGACAGAAGAGAGCATCCCTCTCCATGGCAACAGCGCTGGGCTGCTGAAGTGTGGAGGGAAGACAGCAGTGCGGGAAATGGCCGAGGCTGACGGCCATTAGATGAACCAGCACTGTTGCTGTGTCATGCAAATACAGTCAATTGTGCTGTCATATACTGTATATTTTCTACTGCCTTCTATAATGTGCTCTTCTGCTGTATGGATTTCTACCACAAGTCATAAGTAAACATCCCACTACTATAACAGATATGAACATAGCACTTACCAAATAACTTTAACAGGCAATTTTCTTCATATATATATTTTATATGATTTGAGTAGTACATTTAAATAATATAATATAATATATTATAATATAATATATAGAATAGGCTCCAGCATCCCTGTAACCATACATAGGACAAGCAGTATAATATAATATAATATAATATAATATAATATAATATAATATAATATAATATAATATAATATAATTTAATATAATATAATATAATATAATATAATATAATATAATATAATATATCTCACTTCTATACATAAACAGATATAAAATAGGACATTTTGACAAACAGGTGTGTTTAGAATATATATATATATATATATATATATATATATATATATATATATATATATATATATATATATATATATATATATATATATATATATATATATATATAAATGTACTATTACTCCTCTTGTATATGGTTTAGGATATAGAAGATATAAGTAAAAATATATACCTGCAGGCATATCATTACACTAGGAAAACTTGGTCAAAAGTTATTATCATTTTTGGAAATTGTATTATAACTTATAAATTGCCCCGAAACTTTTTGATTACTGTCAGGCATGCTGCCAAAGACACATAGTTTTGTAACAATATGCCAATACGTTCATAAAATATAGCCTTTTTTTGACAAAATTCAAATTTCCCATGTCGCCCAAATTGGCAGATATGGGAAAATTGTCGTATGATTTGCCGTGATGTCCCGAATATAAAGAGACCAGTTTTGCGATTTTTCGCAATAGCCAAAGTTCAGAAGTGAATAAAAAAAAAGCAAATAAAAGTTATCTCCGGACCACTAGGTGGCACTGCGCCAAAACGCAGCAGGTGGCCTCAGGTCATGGTTGTCATAACACACACCAAGTTTGGTCAGAATACGCTAAAGCGTTGCAGATACATTTTTTTTTGATATTCACTTCACATTCATTTTGGGGGGCACTTTGTTGTCTAATTCCTTGGCGTGTTTTTCGAGAACGGTTAGACTAATCATCTTGACTCTAATAACTTTTGTCAGCATGGTCTGAAGATGATCTGGTTACATTTTTGTGAAAATTGGAACAACGGCTGAGGAGGAGTTAGTAAAAAGTAGGTTTTCATAAAATGTAAAATGGCGAAAAAAATTTCATGATGGAAAAAGGAATTTTGTTGCTAGCCCTTATGGTTCAAAAGTTATGAGGGATTGGGTTAGAGACTCCAAATTTGGTGAATGTGTGGACTGTCCTCTATCTGTGTGGCAAATTTCATAACTTTCCCGCAAGTGGTTCTATGGGCTGCCATAGACTCAAGAGCGGAATAATAATAATAACAGGAACGCCAGAGATTACAATAGGTGCCTCTGCACCTTCGGTGCTTGGCCCCTAATTATCCCAATTCTATCTATAAGCAGACAGTAAACCAACAGTTAATGAAACTAATGAACCTCGAGTTCTCCTTCATTTCAAGTTGTAGATTTGCGAGGCAGTCACAGCCTCTTAAGCACTTCCTTTAAAAATGTTCCCTCTCTGCCCGAACATCACAGACTGCCATGAATCTGAGGTGTGAACTCTAGACTGGCAATCAAAGCACAGGCAAGCTGACTCTAAAGAAGAAAAGACAAGACAGACAGACAAGATAAAATCCTGGGTGATCTTTAAACGTTAGAGCTTTCTAAGGTCAGTCATTTGACAGAGCCGGTGACAACCGTCTCAGATGTCCTTTAATGATTTGAGGAGCTTGAAGATTGAATCTGTGACAAAGCAGAGGAGAGGTACGTGAATGAAAAACAGGTGCCCGTCGGCTCTGGGGACCGTTTAAATCACGCAAAACACCTTCAGCAAAACAAGCGAGCGGCTACGTGACCTTATCTCTGAATACTCTCCTGACTGAAAAACATATTACTTTTCTTTGAAAGCCTTGTGACACTACCCTAATGTAAACTCCATTAAAGGGCAAATTCGGTTGACGCACAGCACCCCGTTTCACTCAAGGACACGTTTTACCACAACTCGGGTGAAAACATTAGACGAAGGAGCTCCAAAGCAGCTTACGTTTGATAGACAGTAACATTACCACCGTCTACTTAAGAGGAATTACCAGTTCAGGCTAAAAGTGAAGAAAGAAACATTTAAGACACTCAATTTGGTCCAAAGCAATAATAATGCAGATAGAAATTTCTGAAGAACATTCAGCTTAGCAGATTCCAATACTCTCCGGCTGCTTTTACACGGTCTCTCAGAGAGTGAGAGGAGACAATGCCGTCACCGCTGACGGAAAGCATGAAGCCTGGACATATGCTGCCAATGCTGCTGCCACCAAGTGGATGCAGTGGATATTGCAGATGTCCTTCCACCAATCAGCACAGCAGGGAGGTCGGTATTTGGCAGAGGAGGTTTGATTTGACGCAGCCCAGCCTGTGGAGACAGGCACCTCTTTGACCCGACAATTACCTAAAGCATCTGCACTGGTGATGGCAATCGATTCGCTGAGGGCTCATCACACAATATACAGCCACAGAGTGACACACAACACCAGATGTGACTATAATAAAGCAATCTCGACCCCAAAGCTTCAAAAACATACTTTTCTCAATGTTCAGACCCACCTGTTGTGCGTCTTCCCACTTTTCTCTGTTCTCCTCTTCCAGGAGATTGCTGATGATCTGAAAGAAGTTCTGTGGAGAGAAGAAATTGTAGTTAGTAAAACGCTTCTGTCACAGGAAGAGACTGGTAACTTTATTTGTGAAGGATCATAACAAAGAAGGATCTCATTTAAGTCATTATGCTTTGAAAGTTTAATATGCATCATTTATACAGTATGAAACACTGTAATACTAAAAAAGTGTCAACGTGAATTGCAACCCATTTTACTTCTGACATGTTTCTGACTAAACTCAGGTGTTCGAGTGAATCTAACCTATTTAAAATGCATTATAATCCTTATTTATTTGAAGGTATACAATGCATAAGATAACACACGGATATTGTTGCTGATAATGAATTTTAAACCTTTGTGCTCTTCAAAGATATACAAAATTAAAAATTGTAGGGTACACTTTATTGTAGTGTCCTTGTTACATATGTTACATGTACTTACCATAGTAATAACAGGAAATTGTGTATAATTACATGCAACTAACCCTAAACCAAACCCTAATCCTACCCTAACCCTATAGTAAGTACATGTAGTTAATTAATATTACTCAGTACTTAAACATATAATTACACTGTAACAATAACACCATTAAATAAAGTATAACTGAATTGTATTAGCTGTGATTATTCACGACAACAAAACACAGATCACGAGGCATCATGAATGACTGAATTCATTCAGAATAACTTTATAATATAGTTTATATCACTGAACAGCACCCACAGAATAATATTCTGTATGTCAAGGACTATATACTACAGCGGAAGGATAATGAATTTGCATAATAAAACACCACCGTAATGAAAACTGTGCGCTTAATATTTTTATGAAGCATTACAAAACGCAATAATGTACTTGAGGGGGACTGTATTCATAAAAATAGCATGGTTTTTGTAACTATTGCTTAAATATATACAAGCTATACAAGTATTAAATTGACTTTAAATTGAAATTTTACACATTCCTTGAAAAAGCAAACAAGAATTAGTTCATATCTGGAATGTTTGGCAAAGAAAAACTGTGTCTTGAGGAATTACACCGAGGATCACAGCAGTGATTTACAGGGAGATGATGGGATATGTCCAGCAGCCTCGGCTCTGAAACACACCTGGGATTTCCTGCTGCTTTCAATTCAGGGATTGGTTGATCTTTCCTAAGCACTCGTATGTGCACAGAATTACAGGGGAAGAGAGCGCCGGTCGAGTTTGAAGGCGCCTGGGAGAGCCGTCTACTCTAAGACTGGAAAGAGAGCTGATGTTTGCTGCGGTGACTGGGCTGAATGAGATATCCAGCTGGACGTGTGCCTGTCTTCTTTTTTTTTGTTTGCTGCTCTGCCTCTGTGCCACGAAAGGCAGGAGAGAGGCAGCGTCTTGGCTCCGGCACGCTTGTTTTTCTACTTGAATGCTTATGCTCCCTCTGGTGGTAATGCGTCCTCTTAAACACAGCATTAATATGTTCCAAAACACACAACCCACCACGGCACACATGCGTGGGGAGGAGGGGCTGCTCCGGTTCACATCAGGGCTTAGATAAAACCTCCCACACCAACCCAACACACAAACATACACGCAAAAAAATCACATTAAACTCCGTATTATGTAAAAAAATAGATTCTCACAAACAGGTCATGAGAAATCGGTTTATTTCGGCATTGGGAAGGTTATGACAAGGCTTTGAGATAGAATGAGATAGACTTAGTGACTATCTCTTATCAGCAGCTGGCGCACGGTGTCACAATCCCATAAGCTCTCTTTGAGGGGCGAGAATGGAGAGATACTTATCATTCATGGTCCCAAGTAGTGACATTGCCATTTTGAAGGTGCTGTATGTGATTTCAGATGCTTTGCTAACTTCCGCCATTTTGCTAACTTTAACCAAACGCATTTATCTGGAGAAAGCTGTCAAGCATTCCCATTCATCTCAATTGCAGCTCCAGCATGTCTCTTCAGAAACATGTGACTGGTATGCTGGAGGCCAGTATTTTACAGCCAATCACATTGCCATGTAAATACCATGTGACTAATTTAAACTATGTCATGTGGCTGATTGAAGCCCCTCACTAGCGACTAAATATAATTGGACTAAATGCTTTTATTAACCCTTCAAAACATCTACTATCACATAATGAAATATTTTGAGTTTAACTTTTTATCATTCAAAAGTTTGATTTTTTCAGATTTTTTCATGTGTCGGAAGTCTCATGAAGGTTGCATTTATTTGATCAAAAATACAGTAAAAACTAATATTGTGAACAGTAAAATAGAAACCAGTTAAATAATAATAATATATACAATATTAATGTTTTAAAATGTAATTTATTTATGTAATGGCAAAGCTGAATTTTCATCATCATTACTCTAGTTTCAGTGTCACATGATCTTCAGAAATAATTTTAATATGCTGATAATATGCTGATTTGGTGATCAAGAAACATATCTTATTAATATTAATGTCGAAAATAGTTTTTGTTTAAAATTTTGTTTAAGATTCTTCGATGAATAGAAGGTAAAAAAGCATCTATTTGAAATATAAACTTGTGTAATATTATAAATATCATTATAAATGTCATTTAATTTATAATGCAGTCTTGCTGAACCAAAAATGTTTAATGCTACACATTTTATGTGTAACTTCAGTACTTTCAACCTGCATTACCAACATTCAAGACTCAAGATGACCACGATGTCTAAATTAATACTATTACAAGATGCATATAAGCGTAGAGTTTGTGTAAAAAAAACCCCAGCAACATTGTTTTCTCTTTTACCTGAACGTCATCAGAAGAGGGTTCATAGCTGGCCCTTTTGAAGGTGTCAGTGACGTTTCGAAGAATCTCCACTGAGGAAAGAAGGTCGCCTGCATAGAAATTGCGTCTCTGGGTGAGGTCCAGGAGGACCTTCGTAACCTGGGACATGCCGTCCCCTGCCAGATTCCTCTGACCTTTAGCAAGGTGCCCCTGGACCTAAAGACAGACACATGGAAAGAGACTGGGTTCTGTGTGTCCTTCAAAGATTGTAACACTAACAGAGTCCTGCTCATGCTACAAACATGAATGAAGTTGTGGTACGCAGAACTACCGTTTCAATATGAAGATGTGCCATTTCTGTTGCTCAAGTAAAATTAAACGGTTTTAGCCTGTTGCAACGCAGTTGCTAAAGTGTTCAAAATGGAACATTTACACTCATTTTGTCGTTCACCAGTGGGGAAAAATCTGGTCAAAAATAATAGCACTCCACAAATAACACCCTTCCTCAACAAGCAGAGCAATTTGACGTATCAAAATTGTTCAAACTCCCAAAGTATTATATGAGTAAACTACAAGTTATCCCATCTTCCATAGGTACCATTCAAAAGTTTGGGGTCAGTAAGATATATTTATGATACAAAAGATCACAAATATATTTATGTTACAAAATATTTATATAGCCTTTGTTCTTTATACTAAAGAAGCCATGTAGTTTCAACAAAAATATATTAAGAAAAAAAACGAATTGATAATAATAATAAATGTTTCTTGTATGTAATGATAATACGGACAATATTCACATCGGAAATGCAAGTGCAAAGGGGATTGTGATTCTATTTAATTTTGTGAGGGTTGTGGCAGGACGCGGAGGAAGTGAAATAGCAAATGGGTGATTTTCTATTGCTATTCCAAAATGGTAGGGTCATAACTCGCAAGACACAAACAGACTTTGTGTTTCCATTTGAAATTTGGCAGACATGGAATTTGTGTTTCCATTGTGTCACAACGCATGTGTGCACAAATTGAAAATGCAACTGCAAATATAATTTGCATTTCCTTTTGAATATTGTCCGGATATTTTTACATATTCTTGACCTTCAAATCAGCATATTAGAATGATTTCTGAAGGATCATGTGACCCTGAAGACTGGAGTATTGATGCTGAAAATTCACAGGAATGAAATACATTTTAAAACCTATTAAAATTATTTTACATTACTCCTCTACATTATTTATTTATTATTATTTTTTTTTTATAAATTCAGCCTTGTTGAGCATAAGATACTTTTTTTTCAAAAACATTAAAATATTTTTGACCCCAAACGTTTGAACAGTCTGCCCCAAATCTTAAACTTAGCATCAAAAAATGACACACTTCACCACAAAGCAACAAGCCAATAAACAAACATGCATAAATCACGCTGACATGATGTCACACACACTGACTCTAAGAAAGAGACTGAAGAGCCCAGACAGAAGAGAGATAGTGTGTGTGTGTGTGTGTGTTTTAATGTTTTTCTATCCCGGTGGGGACAACCTGAATGCACACAGACTCATGGGGACTTGTGTCACCGTGGGGACCTAAATTTAGGTCCCCATGAGAAAACAAACATATAAATCATACATAATTAATTTTATTGTTTTTTTGTTTTTTTGAGAGAGAGAGAGAAAGAGAGAAAAGTTGTGTGTGATGGGCAGATCTAGGGGTAGTGTTAGTGTAAGGGGAGCAGAATATACAGTTTGTACAGTATAAAAACCATTACGTCTATGGAGAGTCCCCACAAAGATTGTGTGTGTGTCCTTGTTTATATTAAATTGTGGGGACCAATGAGGCTAGTAAAATGTAGACCAGCCAGCGGTCCCCACTTTTAAAAAGGCTTATAAGAGTTTTTTGAAAAGTAAAAATGCAGAATGTTTCCTGTGATGGGAAGGTTTAGGGGCAGGGGCAGTGTAGGGGGATAGAATGTACAGTTTGTACGATATAAAAACAATTACGTCTATGGAGAGTCCCCACAAAGATAGTGAACCAGACGTGTGTGTGTGTGTGTGTGTGTGTGTGTGTGTGTGTGTCAAAATGTCCCCAAAAAATGGCAAAATCCGAAATCTTTGTCCTTATTGGGTACATTTTTAAGTCCCCATGAGGAAAACAGTTTAAATCATACTAAGTGATCATACTTTTTTTTAAATGTAAAAATGCAGCAAGGTTTCTGTGATGGGTAGGTTTAGGGGTAGAGTTAGTGTAAGGGGACAGAATATACAGTTTGTACAGTATAAAAACCATTACGTCTGTGGAGAGTCCTCACAAAAAATGGCAATATCCGAAATCGTTGTCCTTATGGGTAAATTTTTTGGTCCCCATGAGGAAAACAGCTTAAAAATCATACTGTTGTATAGTGACATAGTGATGTTTTTTGAAAATGTAAAAAAGATATAGACTGTACAATACAAAAATCAAAATGTCTATGGAAAATCCCCTTAAAACATGAAACAAAGTGTGTGTGTGTGTGTGTGTGTGTGTGTGTGTGTGTGTGTGTGTGTGTGTGTGTCAGGTTTCGCCTACACAGACCAAAGCCAAAAAGCTCCCAACAGGATAGTAAAACCTGACCAAGGCAGCAGACCCCACAAGGGACGTGACTTAATAAAAAATAATAAATAGTGCGTTAATTAATTTTTAAAAAGGCAAAAAGATGTGAGAGCTAATGGATGGAAAATATCATTACCTCAGTATAAAACCTACTACAATGGAAAGCCTCCTCTATGCTTTTTTCTGTGTGCGCGAGATGCATCTAAAGCTTTGCTTGGCAATAACAAAACATGTACTGCATTTGAGAAAGACTCAGATAAGAAGAGGAAGCTGAAAACAAAAAGAATGAAAATCATTCATTTGTGTCCAGCAGGTGCGTTCCCAGAAAAAGCTCTGGTGGAGCTGGAACAACCATCTTCAGGATTTTACAGGAAATTAGAGCGAGTCCTCCATTAACGCGAGGTCTCGAAAACTGCAATACCAGCGGTTTAATTTGCCTTTCCGATGATAGCAGTTTATCTTGCAGACCTGCGTGGTGGTCTGGGGTGCTGGGTGGGGAGGCACTGGTGGAAATAGTTTGGGTGATCGTGACGACTGCAGGGATAATTTATGGCACGTCACAAACAGAAGCAGAGCGCAGGAAGCTGACTTTGCACCTACTGATTGCTGCAAGTATCTGTATTCATTTGCAATGCATCGAGCGTAGCTGGGTTGCTCCCAATAGGCCACCCCGCGGTGATCCAGTGAGCAGCGTCGACTAGTGGTGCCTGCAAAGAAGGAGGAGGGAGAAAAGAGAGATACAGAGACAAAGAGAGAGAGAGAGAGATACAGAGAAGGGGTTTATAGTTGCTCTAGCAAGTCTTTTTCCTTTTTCATTCCACCTGCCAGCCCACACATCTCTCTGTGAGAGGAACGCCGGGATAAAAGCAGAAGCCTTCATCATCATCTAGATGCGGCTGTTGCCAGATCACATGCGCCGCACATGTGCCACTGCAGTATCTGTGTGCGAACAAATGAAACCGTAATTACATGCTTTAAACGACTGGTAATAATTCCCGCTCATGGAATTACGATGTTAACCGACGGTGGCTGTCATGCACCGATTTGACTTTTTTGTTTTGGTCGACTGCGAACGGAACCCTGCAAACTGAGATATCAACAAGACTGCCACCCACACGTGGGAGCGGATAAACAAATGCATAGAAATAAAATTTCTCGCCTCCGATCCGTCAGAGCATGTCTTACACGTACCGTCTCGCATTAAATGCGCGTCCTTGCCTTTTGAAACAACCTCACCACACCCACCCGCACCCCTCTACCAAGCACGTCTTATCAGCTCTTGTTCCAACACGGTTCCACCTCCTGCTACCCAGCCAACGGTGAAACACACTCGGCCCACCTGAGACGCAGCTGCAGCCAGCCGCCTGCCCCCAAGCTGAGGCATCCAAGCAGGGACATCCAGCCCACAGATCACGGAAAACTCCCACAGAGCCGGATCAAAGCGGACATTCTCAGATCTCGCCATTAAAACACAAGGCACCACAGAGGGGCCTAACCAGATTTAATCTCACACACACACACACACACTTGTGCGAAGATCACACAAACCTCATCCACTCGAGCTTGTGCACAAATATAGGACAAAGCAAAAGTGAAAAGTTCTCATCCAGCATGGTGTTTTATCGCCAATCATTCCTTTCATTCCCAATTAATCATTCCCCAAAAGCCTCAACTATTTCCAACTGTTTGATTTTTGTTGCTTTCATTCGTTTTCATTGCAATGAGGACGGAGTTTAATTTAATTCCAGCCTCATAATGAATGAAGATTTTCCAGCATTTCATGCTGCTGGCGTCAGATCCCACTCCAGCGCTTTTGCACAACTCAAAATTTCGACGTGGGTTATGCAGAAAACAAACAATGTAAATCTAACTAATTCCACCCACAGGTTGACACACCGTCTCTTTTATGTATAAATGATATAATTAAATGTTCTCAACCCCCCCAAAAAATACAAAAGTACATCCGGGCCTATGGTGGCAGTCCTCCCACATATAGAAACATATCCACAAAAGACATTAATCCATCTGTACACGCATTTGCAGTCAGCCTCTGCTTGGACTGCTCGCTGTTATCTGAGTTCGTGGAGCCTGCATTTTTTATTTTTCCTCCAGCACCTGCACTTTCAAGGACATTGTAGTGGTGTACGGGAGCATTTTCAAAACAGGAGATAGCAGGAGGTTACAGGAGCTCAACAGAGAACAGTACAGCACCTTCTGCCATTTTCAGACCACAATCGGTAGGGCTCACACCTCCGGTCCGAGGAGAGAGAGAGAAAGAGAGAGAGAGAGACAGAGAGAGAGAGAGTGTGTCGGGGGCGCCTCTACACCGTATCTCGAAGAAGAATATGCAGGATGGAGAAATGGTTTCTCTCTTTTTTATATTTTCCCCTTTATGTCTCCGCTGCAGAAAGCGGCCTCGCAAAGAAGTTGACAAAACGCTGGAGGGTTCAATGGTATGCAAATGACAAAAATCTCTAGGTACACACAGCATAAGCCATTTAAAGGCATTCACAGCAGTGCTGAACACACTAGTCAGAAACATTTGTCATCGTAGCCTTCTGAATTTATGAATAATTTCAACATCACTGAAATAAATGCTCTGCAAAAGAAAAGCAGAACAAAAAAAACCCCTAAGCTGTGTGTTCCTTTTCTTTTCTTTTAAAAGCGTCTGGGACTATTCTTCCTTTGTGTTTGGCTGAGTGCTCTTCAACCGCCGACTGCGGTGGCTTTTCTTACCCGTGGCGTTGGGCGGACACCTGTTGAAGGCCAGTTCCCCAGAGGGAGTTCTTCTCCACAGCATGGACACAGCATAGTCCTCTGGGCATATTTCATAAGGAGCTATGGTTCAGGAATAGAAATACATATTTAGACAAAAAATAGAATTGTAGAATTGAAAACAGTATTGTTATTTATAGGACATTTGAGAGAGGACAAGAACATGATGAGAGATGGAGAATGGGGAGAGGGATCAGAATATGATGAAGAATTTAATTTCCCATTGCCCAGATATGAATACCATAAAATGTCCTGTCATATAATTGCTGCAATATTACCCATGACTTACTAATACATTGGAACGTTTTACTAATTTGTGAATCATGTGTACCATATAATATTTTTTTCCCCATGCCATTTTGTACTAAGTGTTCCCTTGTTTTAGTTCAATCAAAATGACCACAAGAAATATTTTTGTCTGCATGTCATGTGCAGTACAATATAATATACACAAATCAGGCATAACATTATGACCACCTTTCTAATAATGTGCTGGTCCCCATTTTGCTGCCAAAAACAGCTCTGACCCGTTAAGGGAATGAACTCCACTAGACCCCTGAAGGTGTGCTGTGGTATCTGGCACCAATAAGTTAGCAGCAGATCCTTTGAGTCATGTAAGTTGTGAGGTGGGGCCTCCATGGATAGGACTTGTTTGTTCAGCACATCCCACAGATGCTCGATTGGATTGAGATCTGGGGAAAGTCAACACCTTAAACTCATTGTGCTCCTCAAACCATTCCATTCCATTCCATTATCCTGCAGAAAGAGGCCACAGCCACCAGGAAATACAGTTTCCATGAAAGTTGTGTACATGGTCTGCAACAATGCTTAGGGAGGTGGTACGTGTCAAAGTTACATCCACATGGATGGCAGGACCCAAGGTTTCCCAGCAGAACATTGTCCAAAGCATCATACTGCCACCGACTTGCCTTCTTCCCATAGTGCATGCGTCAGGTAAGAGACGCAACCGGTAAAAGAAAATGTGATTCATCAGTCAGGCCACCTTCTTCCATTGCTCCGTGGTCCAGTTCAACTCACGTGCCCACTGTTGCTGCATGGACACCCTGACTGATCTGCGGCTATGCAGCCTCATTCGCAACAAAATGTGATGAACTATGTATTCTGGCACCTTTCTGTCAGAACCAGCATTAACTTATTGAGCAGTTTGAGCTACAGTAGCTCGTTTGTTTGATCAGACCACATGGGCCAGCCTTTGCTCGCCACGTAAATCAATGAGCCCTGGCCGCCCATGACCCTGTTGCTTCCTTGGACACTTTTGATAGATACTGACCACTTCAGACCAGGAACACCCCACAAGAGCGGCAGTTTTGAAGATGCTCTGACCCAGTAATCTAGCCATTGCAATTTGACCCTTGTCAAACTCGCTCAAATCCTTACGCTTGCCCATTTTCCCAGCTTCTAACACATCAACTTTGAGGACAAAGTGTTCACTTGCTGCCATATACACCCCACCCACTAACAGGTGCGGTGATGAAGAGATAACCAGTGCTATTCACTTTACCTGTCATAATGTTATGCCTGATTGGTTTACTGTAAGTATGTATGTATAATATGTATAATGAACATACACAATTATAATAATAAGTATTATAATAATACATTATATTATATTATAATTGAATACAAATAGAAATTGGAAAGTTAAATAAAAAATAATAATGTTAGAATATGTTGTAATGAAATTGGCAACACTTTACAATAAGGTCTCATTTGTTAATATTAATGCATTAACTAACATGAACTAACAATGAGAAATACATTTGTTATAGTATTTATTAATCTTTGTTAATGTTATTTAATAAAAATCCAGCTGTTCATTGCTTGTTCAAGTTACTTCACAGTACATTAACTAATGTTAACTATTACAACATTTGATTTTAATAATGTATTAGTAAATGTTGAAATTAAAATTATCTAAGATCAATAAAGGCTTTAGAATAATAGAAGTATTGTTAATTCTTAGTTCATGCAAACTAGTAATTAAGTCAACCAATGTTAACTATTGAAACCTTATTGTAAAGTGTTACCAAGAAATTCATGTTTCATTTTTATTTGTCTACAAAAACAATTTAAAGCATTAAAGATTATAAGAATGCTAAATTCAGTCAAATATGCACAAGCAATTACATCAGTAGTTTATATAACTGTACATACAACATACCTATGAGTGTATGAAAAAAAAAATACATGTTTATGCATGAGCATAAAGCACTGTTTCCATGGAGACTGTTTCTAATATTTGAGAATAGGATGACATCATTAATGTGATATTAAATACCCATTACTGGTCAAAATTGTGTTGATCATTTCTGGCTGGAACATACAATTACGGTATATGTTCAATATATTCAGCGCAAAAACGGGCATGGAAAGATAATTATCCCAGCATCCGTCTCTCATTCAACCCTCTTTGCCCATTCTGACATAATTGACTCTTGGGGCTCAATTATTTGCAGGGTTACCTGGGCAACGCTGCTCGCTGCATCTGCGGACCTCCTCCCCGCTGCCATCGCATGGCTGCCCCGTGACCGCCAGCCCCTGGCATATGCGTACCCTCCGCTGCCAACCACCGTCACAGGACTTAGAACACCCACTCCATGGTGCCCATGCGTTCCACTGCCCGTTAGCTGAAAGACAGATAGACAAACTGTCAAGTCAAGTCATATTTGTTTATATAGCACTTTATATAATATTTAACGGAGTGAGATTTAGGGAGGTGAGTTTGACGGACGCCAGCTAGAAAGAACGTTGATAGTAAGCCTCACTCTCCTGGCCTCAAGAGTAGCATTAGCGACTGATGCTAGAGGCCGAAGTCTTTAGCGTCCTTGTTAGCCTGCCTCCCATGCCCGGAAACGGTGGTTCAAATTCTGCTTGGAGCAGTGCGAGTAGAACTGGAGGGGTTATATTGGTGCCGTGACCTGGATGGGAGTGAGGTTCAGGGGTGTGTGTGTAATGAAATCTTTTCACTCAGCGGCCATCTTTTAAGTGCAGCTCCTATCTCTTTGAATAGGGAAACAACAAATTCTCCAAAATTGTTTGCCAAGCTTAAATTTCATATTTGAAAACACCAAAGAAATCTGACAACTGTTTTAAATTTTGTTTCTAAACGCATGAATCATGACAAAAAAATAAAAAATTCAGACTGGACAAAGCTAATGCTCATGTGCAGTCCTAAGTGTGCGTCTGATAGTGCTGTCTATTTCTATAGCAAGCTTCTAACAGCAGCTGCAGTGACGCGATGACTAATCAACTATTGGCTCTTTCATTTAGAAGGCGGGGCTTATTCGCCATACTGGGCATTGCATTCTCCCATTCATAAGTAATCGGAGTGCATCATCTTCCAATATATAAAGTCTTTGTCCTCACTCCCTTGCCTCAAGGGTCCCACTAGCAGCTGACACTAGAGGCTGCGGTCTTGAGGGTCCTTGTTAGCGTCCACCTTTGCCAGAAAGGGCGATTCGAATGTGGATGGAACCATAGGAGTTACAAATATAAATTGTTTCAAAGCAGGAAAATAACAACCAATGATCCAAACTTCATCAAATATGAGACCAAAATTTAATTTAATGAGACAAATCTAAAGTCTAAACCAGCTCTAAAATGACGATTGTTCAGCTCATGTCATTTTAGTGTTAGTTCAGTTCAATAACTGTGTAAAGTTAATCAATTATTAAAAAGTTAAATTCAGCTATAAGCAGCTCTACCGGAGGCAATGGTGTCATTATTCAGCTCAAGTCAGTTTCATGTTGATACAATTCAGTTCAATAACATTGTCAAGATTGTAAAATCCATAAATTATCAATCAAATCTGATTTAGCAATAAAGCAGCTCTGCAGAAGACAGTGGTTTAATCATCCAGCTAAACTCAGTTTGTCTTGTTCTCATTTGATACTGTCAGTGCAGTCAAATCAACAATATTACCGTTTAATAATAAGGGCCAGATTTACTAATAGCTTGCGCCAGCACAAACCCTCTTTTGGCGGCAAAAAATGACTGTCAGGATTTACTAAAGACGCACATTGATAAATTAGAGATGAAAAGCTGTGGACAGAGATATTTTTGTGGCTGACCTTATTGCATATGCATTTGTAGGAGTTTACCTTTCAAATGCCGAAATGTATGGGAGAAGAGTATTTAAATGAACCACGCAAGGTGAATTACAAAGGTTTGCGCTCGTAAATTTACTGGTGTTTGCCAAAAAATCACGTCTTAAAGCAGATGCTAACGGGTAGATTGCGTTGTCATTATGGAAATGACCCGGCTGTGTCCGTATGCTTTAATTTGCGCATCGTCAGCAGATCACACGCAGAACTTTCCACTTCCATCTGCGCTTTTATGAAATCTCATGCTAGTTCACCCTGTTTAGCAAATCTGGCCCTAAGTCTCCTTTCAACCCCAAGTCAAAGATGACAGTGGCAAGGAACCCAAATCCAGGTGACAGAAATGGAGAAAGAAAAAAAAAACTTGGAAAAAACCAGGCTCAGTCAGGTGAATAAATGAATTAACATAGTGTGATTTATGATTCCAGGCTGCATCACAAGTCAGACTGCATCATTTTATTCTGTTCATCGTCTCTTACATTCCATATTTCAAGGTCAATCATTTCATTGAAACTTTTGTGGATGTGCACTCTTGAAAGTTTTTTGAGGCATCTTCTATGGAAGTTAAAGAATAACAAAAAGGATAGTGCGGAACATTATAAAACACACTCGTTTGCAAAGGAGGGTTTGGCGCACTAAAAACCCTCCAGTTTCTTGTCATGTTGACATGCTCTAGAGGCCAGAGATTCAATAAAACCAGATTTTTGGCAGAATTCGCACTTGATTTAATTAATAAAATCATTACCATGACACTTGCAATGATGGGATATTTGTCTCTGCTTTATGAGCATGAGGGTGCCCTATAACTGGGATAATAATTTCCCTCACTTTGCCAGTCCTGAAACACATTTTATGATAAAGTTTTAAAAGGCTTCGGGATGTTTTACGGGCATCTAATGAACGGAGTAAAATATTGTTTCTTGGCATTGGAAAGAAAGAAAAAAAAGACAGATGTTGCCCTCAGTTGTGCTATAAATCATGTGTAAGAGAGGGCATGTTCACCTGTAGACCAACATTCACCTGTGCTGAATGTAGCTTGTGTTCAAGGACACATTTAAATTAACATTTAGACTATGTGGAGGCTGCTGGATTGTTACTCTGAAATCGATAAATATGGTCAAATTATATAAAAGCACTGGGAGATACAGTATTTGACCTCTACACAGCTTCATATAAAAGCCTTTAATCAAGGCACCGCAATAAAAGTGTCACAAAGTCCAGTTAAAAAAAGGCTCAATATCTGAACTTGTACAAGCATTCAAGCAAATAAATATTCTGCCACTCAAAAGCAAAAAGTCTTCATAGTTGATCTATTATTCACCTTTTAAATGATCTTTAGATATAGAGTAAATATTTGCAAATGTCTGCAATGCAGAAGTTCATTTCCTCCTTACATTAAATATAATAAAAAGGTATATTTCAGGTATATTTGACTTAATTTTGGTCCCAGTTTATATTAGATGTGTTTAACTATGTACTAACATTTGTATACAATGTACATATTGTGTACATGTTTTTACATTTTACTCATATTTAAAGTGCCCCTATTATGCTTTTTCAAATAATCCCTTTCATGCAGTGTGTAATATACAGTAGCTGTCTGTGAATGTAAACAGTCTGCAAAGGTGTAAAGTCGAAAGTGCACAATAAATAAAGTTATCGTCTCCCAAAAGAAAGAACCGCCTAAATGGGTCGTCAGGAATTCCAATCTCACTTCCGTGACCTGTATACGTAACGCGGGAACACATTTGCATAATGCCCGCCTATGGTCTTCATTGGCTGCCCGGGAACAGCGTCTGCTTTGACCCGCCCTCAAACACTGTAGCTCGCCTGTGTGGTTTACACCATGTTGAGAAGACGCTGTGTTCTGACAGCAAATTCGTGACGAGACGACTGCTTCTCAAATCTTGAGTTCAACGAGAGATTCGCAAAAATGCTTGTCGATGAAAGGTGGGTGAGTACCTAGTTTATTCGGACCAACTTGCTTCTTAGAATCACAACCTGTATGTATTATTAATAATTGAGTTTTATATCTTCTAGTAAGTGTTCAAAATGCGTAGGTTTGTGTGTTATGTTGTCTAAACCCAGTGTAGCTGTCTCTGGCTAACTTATTACTCTCTTACTAAAGTTCTGCTAATCAGCTATGGGCTCACTCTTATCGATTAATGTCGATTAATGCAGATTGTCTGTCGTTCTGATGATGGATAAAGGTTTACAAACTGTAACGTTTTATCACACTGTAATGTTTTACCATTAGCTGTGAGCCTGGTTCGCTTTATAAGTGTAAAACAAAATGCTCTTTCTCTGAGTCTGTATTATTAAAACAGATTGGAGCACTATCTGTATTATAGCAGGAAGGTTTTTTGACAGAATGTTTTTTGGGGTTTTTAGGGGTCTTTTGTTTAAATAAATTAAATAATTGAAGGATTCAACTATATTTAATGGAATAAAGAAGGAATAAGCGGTAAAATAAGTTCTAGATCTAATTATAGCCTATATAGTTGTGATTAAAAATATGCACATTCACTCTTGTTTGTGTAAAAAACGTAGCTTTCTTGTCTCATCACATTCAGTTATGAATGACATTTAAATGATTGCATATTTTCAATTAAATTTGGCACAATTACACATAAAAAAGTTGAGTAGTTTGCATCACTGTATGTTAGGCTAATGTGGGTCGTTAAACGTATCCATCATTATAAAGTTGTTAAATATTAAATGTTTAGCTACAGTATATCTTACCACCAAACTGACTCCATAGGTTGTTTTTCAAGTACCTTATTATGACCCATATTTACGTTTTAAAGTCATGCGCCCTCTAGCGGGCGAAAAAGTAAAAGTGTTGTGTTACGTCTGGCGTATGACTTTCGTTACCAATCAAAATGCGTGTTCATTTTAATGCAATGTCTGGACTTTTTACCACCATTTGTCATATTTCCATTTAGCAAAAAATATATATATTTTTATTTACAATTACACCCATCCCTAAACCTACCCAGTGATTTAAACACACTTTATAAGCACGTGTTCCCTGGGATCGAACTCACGATTGCATGATCATGTAAACGATTGCACATGTTGTTGTATTGCACTGCTTTACCAATTGAGCTATGCAAAACCTGAAATTTTATGCAGGTAAAAGGGAAAAATGCTTTAAAATGAAAGTGTCCTGTTGTCAACAGCTCCTATGGGTCGTATTTCATGAATGAAAATATTAGCGATAGGGTGCAACTCTAGTGAACGCTCCTGGCTCGTCTTTCAAGGAAGTGACAAACGACCTATTTAGGCGTATTGGTTGGAGGACATGTTGCTTACCACACATGCACTCTTTCACTGTAAAAACTAAAAGAGTTGAGTTGGAATTCACACCATTCTTCAGTGAACATTAAGCCCTGCCTTCTTTGATCTGATTGGCCATAATTTTGACATTGACAAGCGCTGTTAGACCGCTGAGGCAGTTCCAATTATTGGGGGAGACTCCTCAATGCCTAGGGTACAGTTACAGCCCTGGTAGGATGTAAAGATGTGAGCACTGTCGTGAGCACTGCCAGTAGTCCTTATTAACTTGCTCCTTATTACCTTGCTAAGTTATTAAGTATTCTCTGTGTAATCATACCTAGCAATGTCAAACTGTGATAGCCATTATTCGTTCATAGTAGGGATGCACCGAAATCAAAATTCTTGGCCGAAACCGAAAAAAAGTTTCAAATAATAAGTCAATTACAAATTATGCAAATATTTATTAGCACATTGCAACAATGCACAGTATACAATAAAATTCAAATTAAAAATGTTTAACTTGACCTCACTCATGTGTACATTAAATAATAATGTACAGGCCTAATGGCCTGCAGAAAGGTACAGAAATTTAATAAAGTAATCAAACATAAAATAACTGCATATTTAACTGTTTAAATTAAAGATTAATCAAACTTACAAAAGCTATTCAATCAAGAGCAGTGAGTGATGTCCTTGTCTTTTGTTTGACATTAAACAGACCGCAGTAAAGGCTACTGCCCCTGACCTTATGCAGAGATATGCGTCGTCTTTCTCGACTGTAACAGTTCACTTAAGACATATACAGACTATGTCTGCTGGGATACTCATCAAGATGGACATGTTGACATACTTTTTGTGTGAGTTTGTCCGTTTAAGCGCAAGACTTGATAGAGAACTCAATATTTGCGCGCTGTGAGACGAGTGCGCGCTTTCGGATGAGTGCACAGAGACAGATCTTATCTCAGCGCGCGTGAGTTCTCATTCCCGTCTTCTGGCTCTACACCCGGTGATGACGCGAAAACGACTGGTCATATTCGAACATACGGCAGCACTCGCATGCATTGAACAAAGTTTACAAAGAGAGACCGTTTTGCCCACGTTTTTCATTTATTATCAATGTTGTTGTAGTGAATCACTGGGGAGCCAGCAGGTATATCCATGTAGATGCGTCATCCGATGTGATATGAACCACATACGTCCACACCGCAGACATGTTGCAGCTTGTTTAGACAGTTATTGCAACAGTTATTAATGCCATGAAGTGTGGCGCGGATCTGGCCCTGATCCGTGACTGGTCTGTGATGCATGTTTAGGCTATCAAAGGCCCGCCCCCTTTAGTTACTGTTGCTATGTCTGGCAAGCCATAGTTATGGCGAAAAATATCTGCGTACAACTATGGCCTAAAAAGTTGATCAAGTTAGATTGTATAACCTTTATACAATGTTTTATGAAATGTTTTTATTTACTTTTTTTTGGTTTTGAATTGATTTATACTGTCTTTACGCGGTAGACCAATCACAACAGACAGGGCTATCTGACCAATCAGAGCTGGCTAACGGAAACAGAGTTGGCTAACGGAAAGGAGGGGTTTAGCGAAACTGAGCTTCGATCGAATCATTTGAGAATCTTTAAGAAATAAGATGATATTATAAGCATATTATTAGAAAATAAAAGTATTTTTTGACCATGGATGCATGTAAACCTGTTGTAGGTAACCTTCTAAACAAAATTAGGAACCTTTAAAATAGCACAACTGGCACCCTTTAAAGAATACCTGCATATAGTTACCTGCATCCATAATTACACTGTTGACCATTCCCTTATCCCTTAACCTAACTGCAACACCCAACCTGACCCTAACCTTATGTGTATCCCACCTCAACAGCATGTATGTGTACTTACAGTGTAATTGACCGTATTATATAAGGTAACCACACGGGTTAAGGTTAGTTTTACGGATAGGATCAGGGTTCAGGGTCAAGTTATAACCCAGTTATTGTAATTGCTATAATAAGTACATAGTATGTACATGCGGAACAGGACTGTAAAATAAAGTGCAACCATGTTTTGTAACACATCATTGACATAATAAGTATATTTTACTTGTCTCGTATACTCTTGTCTCAACCTCATATCACAACTGCAACTGCACCGTTAAATAAATGCAAGGAAAATAAGACACACACAATTAAAATATTGCAATGCCGAAATTACTGTTGGTTCCATTTTGAATGGTAAACAATGTTAAACCAAGTACATATACATAAATACATATAAATAAAATATATATATTTCATATTTGGACTAATAAATATTAATGTCACATACAATTTTTACCAATCCCATGCTGCGGTTATGCACATAATAAACAAACATCTTCCATTTTATCTTTGATGCTACAACATAGCGCGTCTCACCTAGTAAGCAGCTTCAAAATCAGTGAGACTCTGTTATCAAGAACCACATAGAGCAAGAGTCTTACAGCTTACAAGCATCATGCTGAGGGGCCCCTGTGTGTTTTAAAGAACATCCTGCCAGGCATACTGTGTATGCGCTCTCAAGCGAGACCCACCACTACGGTCTATCAACACAGACTTAAGCTAATGCCTGACACTCAGTATATAGAACTGTCTCTTGACTGCTGAAATTATGTCCTTTTTTAGCTTGGGGATAAAATCAATGTTTTTAAAACAACGTTTTATGGCGTTTTCTCCCTATATGTTTCTACATGTATATCCTAAGTTTACAGTGCATGTTTGGTTTTACTGTATTTTTGATCAAATAAATTACCATCAGAAAATCAGGGTTTTGCTGAGTTATGCAATAACAATCTCTTAAATTTGACTCAATCCAACTTCCTGTTTCAATTCCTGGTTCATTTACTTGACGAAGACATTAAAACTGCCCAACTCCTAAAAGACCTTACTTTGGACACTGAAATAAAAATATACACATACATGCTTTTTGAATCAATGAGATTCAGAAGAAACTCCAGCCGTACCTGTACAGTCAGGATTGGAACATTCTCTGCTCTCTGCCCAATGTCCTCTGCACTCAGATCCCCCATGAGCAGCCGCTGAGCACTGCCTCTTCCTTTGTTGCGTTCCGTTGGCACAGGTCACTGAGCAATCGCTCCATGCACTCCACTCCTGCCACTGCCCGTCCACTGTGGGCGCCCATGCAGAACGCAAAAATAGCATCCCAAACGGAGAAGAGAAAATATGGCAAAGAGAAGAGAAAAGTACGTTTCCTTAAGCTGGCTTTGGAACATTTAAGATCTGCATCTTCTGATTACACCAAAATTACCTGCTACATTTATGTCCTAATTACAGGGCCCGACATTAAGCATTTCACGTGCTTGTCCTTCGGACAAGTGAATTGGTCATTCGCAGTAAAACTTTTGCTTGCCCAGAAAACAAAATAGGATTTTTTTTTGGTGTGTGGTAAATATAATTGATTCTATACTTTCTATTCTTATTAGTGTTCAGTCAGCGTTGACATATTTTTGATAATTTATAAAGGGCGTTTTTCCTCAAATAATTTAAAATATATTGATCAAATTTTAGGATTTAAAATGAAAGATGCATATGCAGATTAAATGAAGCATATATTAAATTAGAATAATGAGACACTAGGGCTATTACCAATCAAATTAAATCATTTACACTGAAAAAGTATTACTGCATTAAATAATGTTATGATATTGTTTTAAATATTATTTAATTTACAAATAAGAAATGTTGGAAAGAATAATATTTTTAAACACAAAACTAAACTGCCAGTAGGTAGAGGTAGGTGACCGTCTTAATGAGTGAGTCATTGAGTTATACATTCAAACGACTGATTCGTTCAGGAATGAGGCAGTTGTTTATGAATGGGTCATTGATTGAGTTACTCATTTAAACGATTCGTTCAAACGGCTGATTTGTTCAAACGGCTGATTTGTTCAGGAATGAGGCAGTTGTTTATGAATGGGTCATTGACATGGGTCATTGATTGAGTTACTCATTCAAATGATTCGTTCAAACGGCTGATTCGTTCAGGAATGAGGCAGTTGTTTATGAATGGGTCATTGACATGGGTCATTGATTGAGTGACTCATTCAAACGATTCTTTCAAACGGCTGATTTGTTCAAACGGCTGATTTGTTCAAACAGCTGATTTGTTCAGGAATGAGGCAGTTGTTTATGAATGGGTCATTGACATGGGTCATTGATTGAGTTACTCATTCAAACGATTCGTTCAAACGGCTGATTCGTTCAGGAATGAGGCAGCTGTTTATGAATGGGTCATTGACATGGGTCATTGATTGAGTGACTCATTCAAACGGCTGATTCGTTCAAACGGCTGATTGGTTCAAACGGCTGATTCGTTCAGGAATGAGGCAGTTGTTTATGAATGGGTCATTGACATGGGTCACTGATGAAGTTACTCATTCAAACGATTTGTTCAAACGGCTGATTGGTTCAAATGGCTGATTCGTTCAGGAATGAGGCAGTTGTTTATGAATGGGTCATTGACATGGGTCATTGATGAAGTTACTAATTCAAACGGCTGAATCGTTCAGGAATGAGGCAGATGTTTATGAATGGGTCATTAACGCTGAATCATTCAGTATTGAAACTGAGTGTTGATGTGAGATGCGCTGTGGCTTTTCTGTGATCTTGGAACTATTTTTGCTGCTGAAACAGAACAAAAACAGTCAATATTGTGTCTAAAATGTAAGTGTCTGTCATTTGAGTTGACATATGAAATCAGTGTCACATTTTCAGACGTGATAGTATTCAGCACTCCTGGTCGTGTGATGTTGCTTAGCTGTATCGTATGTTATAAATATACAAATTTCGCATTTAGAATTTTTACTGCAACATGTTACTGAGTTTCTTTGAGCTGTACTCATTTGTTTCAATTTCTCCTCATGAGGCTGCACGAGCCTCAACAGTGCAACCTTGTTACCGTCAGTACATTATATATTATATTATTATTCACTATCACCTCTTACACTAAATGAATGCAGAATCATTCACGCGTTTTGGTGATTCCCTAGTTATTTTTGTTATTGATGTTTTAATCAGGATACTTGCCTGGACGGGCAAGTAAAATTGTCTTTCCCTTGCCTCTTCAAAAAATCTACTTGTCCTGGACAACCGTTGATGTAGAGCCTAATTATAAGGTGAAGCGTGTAATTCTGTGCCATTAATATTTAAAAAGGGTGACCATATTTTGATTACCGAAAAACCAGGACACTCGGCCCAGCAATGAGATACTCAAATGATACTCGAGTGCTGGTCAATTTAATGGACCAATGGAAAATAATGAAAACCAGGACATTTTCATCACTTTATAAAAAACAGCCAGGACAGGACTTAAAAACAGGACATGTCCTGGGAAAACAGGCTGTTTGGTCACCCTAGCCATATGCAAATCATATGAAACAAATAAAGGGGTGCAGTTACTTTTGTATGCAGTGGTACTTGTGATTTTGATAGCGGCGATAGCGGCCACACAACACTCTTGCCTCATGGTGGTAGTTTTTGCACAAACAAGCACTATTTATATTTTCTCTAAAATATAAATATAAGTAATCGAGTTATATTTTAAATTCAGTTTGGAACAGAAATAACACAATTCACCTTTCAAGGTCAACTTTCTCACATGGAACATTTGCTTTTATATAATTTTTGCAAGAATTGGAAAATTCACATTTTTTATGAACATGAGTGCATAATTTAGAAAGTAATCAGGATCAAGACAGAAATGATACATGAAACAGAGAGAAAGAAAAAAAGAAAATCACATGCATTTGGAATCAGGGCTACTGTCAGCCTGAATAACCCCATTAGCCCCAGGGAAAGAGGTAATAATACTGCTTGAGTGCCTTAGATAGCTTGCTAACTAGCCAACATGACCCAGTAAAAGCTACTCTTATACTGAATATTCTGGGCTTGTGATTTGTTCCACTCTCAATCCAGAAGAAATTTGTTCAACACAGTGGAGGCTTCTCCTCACACGTGAGCTCTGAGGTCAACTTTAAAAGCCTTGGACCAAAATATGCAAGCCATAATTTGGCAACAGCACAAGCTCCGGGTGAGCTGACGCTACAAAACACAACACAGAGGTGTAAAGAGGGGCTAATTGCCTCTTTTTTGCTGAATGGGACGAGACTTCTAAAGCACGAGACAAACAAAGCTGACCAAGATTGGACAATCTGTTACAGTACGTACCCATCTACGGTGTATAGAAACTCTGCATATTTAAAGTGGCTATCATTCACAGACTATTGTGCTTAAGTGATTTTTACTTCAGCTCTATTCTAGGTTAAGTATGAAACTGTGTTTCTCTAAGCCTTGTGGGTTTTATTGCACACCACACGTGGCAGCTTTTCAACATGCCAAGAAGCCTTGTGAGGGCATCCATTTTGTCCCATGTAATAAACTATTCCGTAATTGATCCTGTAATGTTCCACGACTGACAGCTGCTGCTTACTCCCCAGAGCCACCTCCATGTGAGATGAGCTTTGGTTCTTTATAGACGGAATCAAATATTGAGGGGCTTCCATGTCAAGCCTAATTCCACCAAATCATTCTCGGAGGACGATGGCTCACAACCCCATCCAAATTACTGGAGTGGTCTTCAATTTACAACAAAATTGATTACGGTTAGAGAACGGCTAGAAACGCAAGGGGCTCAGGGGAACACTGAGGTATTGGATTCGGAAAAGAGAGAATGACTCAGTAGAGAAGAGAAGATGGGCGAGACTAGATGAGAAATTAACAGAAGACAAAATGATAACTAACAAGGCGAGAAACGGGCAGGGCAGGGCAACTTTAAGGGAAGGTAAGGGAAGGGAAAGCCGTTAAATAGTTCACTATTTCTGTGTTCAGGATTATTTGGGCAGGGCTAAAACGGTGGCTCTATGGGAAGGGAAGGGAAGGGAAGGGAAGGGAAGGGAAGGGAAGGAAGGGAAGGAAGGAAGGGAAGGGAAGGGAAGGAAGGGAAGGAAGGGAAGGAAGGGAAGGGAAGGAAGGAAGGGAAGGGAAGGAAGGAAGGGAAGGGAAGGGAAGGGAAGGGAAGGGAAGGAAGGGAAGGGAAGGAAGGAAGGGAAGAGAAAGAAGAGAAGAGAAGAGAAGAGAAGAGAAGAGAAGAGAAGAGAAGAGAGAGAGAAAGAGAAGAGAAGAGAAGAGAAGAGAAGAGAAGAGAAGAGAAGAGAAGAGAAGAGAAAGAGAAGAGAAGAGAAGAGAAGAGAAGAGAAGAGAAGAGAAGAGAAGAGAAGAGAAGAGAAGAGAAGAGAAGAGAAGAGAAGAGAAGAGAAGAGAAGAGAAGAGAAGAGAAGAGAAGAGAAGAGAAGAGAAGAGAAGAGAAGAGAAGCAAACTAATGGAACCGAAAAAGAGAGACAAGATGAGAAAAAGAGACGAGGAGAGAAATGCATGGACAACATGAGGTGAGCCGAGATGATGTGAGAAGAGGCAATGAAGAATGGTGAAGGCAGTGCATCTAAAGCAGACAGACCTGGGCAGAGGGCAATGTTGCAGAGTTTGCTTTGGGTCTCGGGTCCATCACACGCTCTTCCTCCGTGCTGGGGCGGAGTGCATATCCGAGTGCGGGTGCGATGACCCCGCCCACAGGTGAAAGAGCAGAGGCTCCATGGAGACCACTCCTCCCACACACCGTGCACTGCCAACAGAGAACAAGAGTTAAGACACATACACACCGCTCACGGCACACACGCACGCACGCACTCGCACACACACACACACAGCCTCATTCAAATGCAGCAGTGAAACACCTCCAGCACTGACTCTATGGCTGCTCAGCGAGCCTGTTCATCAACAACTGTTACACAGCCGCAATGTATCAAAACAACTGCATCATTTCCCCTTTTTTTTTACAATTTACCTTTCCCAATCCCAAACCACTCCACCCCCATTCCGAGCACCACGGCTGATGACATTCTTTTGTCTTTGCGTGATGAAAGACACGTCGGGAGGGCTGCCGCAGCCGTGCTGCATTCGTCTCGGTTCTCTTAGCGTACTTATCAAAGTCCCAGGTGTGTGTTCTGCTCGTGCACTTACTGGGGCTTAATCCAGTCATCAGTGTCAAGACTGCTGGGCACCGTTTCCCCTCCAAACGTCAAATCCCCCTCTCTAATGCTCTTACTGTATAATGAAAACTCCAATCCCACTCAAAGAGCATTAATTAAAAACAAACTCTTGTTGAAGCACCCATGGAAAGCCTTCACAAAAACCAGCTCAATGACTTTGCCATTAACAGAAAGATTTTTTCTTTTTCATTTGCAGTTGGACTCCCATCTATAAGGAGATAAAAGGTGATATCACCAAAGAGTGTGTAGTTCTTTTGACTTGTATTTAAAGGTATACAGATGGACTCGACAAACTGTTTTAAATAAGTGGGTTTTGAAGCAAAATGGGTTAAATCAATGCAAATAATAAAAGTTAAAATCCAACTATCCCTGAAATTTCATGTAGTTGTGATAGCAAAATAAATAGACTTATAAAAAAGTGTTTTGTTTTCTACAAAATCTGTCCAATTCTATATTATTTCTAAGCTTGCCACACTACCGTTCAAAATTTTGGTGTCAGTAGAGTTTTTATTTTTTGTTGTTTTAAAAAAAATTACTTTTATTCAACAAAGACGCATTAAAATGATCAAAAGTGACAGTAAAAGTTTTTAGATTGTTGCCAAAAAAATAAATTTGAATTAAAAATTTACTTTTCAATATTCAAACTTAAAATATCTACCTTTAATAATACAATATGTTACTTGAGCACCAAATCGGCATATTTGAATGATTTCTATACACTGACGTAAAACTGCTGAAAATCAGCTTTGGTGAATGTAACAAATTATGTAACATTATTTCACAATAATACTTTTAATACTGCATTTTAAACAATAATAACAGCCTTGGTGAGGATAAGAGAAAACAATTTGATTGACCCATAGTGTAAGTTATTACTTTGTCTGACATCATCTTATCATCGAAAAAAAAAAAATTTAACAAATTAATTTATTATTATATATATATATATATATATATATATATATATATATATATATATATATATATATATATATATATATATATATATATATATATATATATATACACAGGTCCTTCTAAAAAAATTAGCATATTGTGATAAAAGTTCATTATTTTCCATTTTGTAATGATAAAAATTTAACTTTCATATATTTTAGATTCATTGCACACCAACTGAAATATTTCAGGTCTTTTATTGTTTTAATAATGATGATTTTGGCATACAGCTCATGAAACTCAAAAATTAGCATATTTCATCCGACCAATAAAAGAAAAGTGTTTTTAATACAAAAAAGTCAACCTTCAAATAATTATGTTCAGTTATGCACTCAATACTTGGTGGGGAATCCTTTTGCAGAAATGACTGCTTCAATGCGGCGTGGCATGGAGGCAATCAGCCTGTGGCACTGCTGAGGTGTTATGGAGGCCCAGGATGCTTCGATAGCGGCCTTAAGCTCATCCAGAGTGTTGGGTCTTGCGACTCTCAACTTTCTCTTCACAATATCCCACAGGTTCTCTATGGGGTTCAGGTCAGGAGAGTTGGCAGGCCAATTGAGCACAGTAATACCATGGTCAGTAAACCATTTACCAGTGGTTTTGGCACTGTGAGCAGGTGCCAGGTCATGCTGAAAAACGAAATCTTCATCTCCATAAAGCTTTTCAGCAGATGGAAGCATGAAGTGCTCCAAAATCTCCTGATAGCTAGCTGCATTGACCCTGCCCTTGATAAAACACAGTGGACCAACACCAGCAGCTGACATGGCACTCCAGACCATCACTGACTGTGGGTACTTAACACTGGACTTCAGGCATTTTGGCATTTCCTTCTCCCCAGTGTTCCTCCAGACTCTGGCACCTTGATTTCCGAATGACATGCAAAATTTGAGCGACAGTCCAGTGCTGCTTCTCTGTAGCCCAGGTCAGGCACTTCTGCCGCTGTTTCTGGTTCAAAGTGGCTTGACCTGGGAATGCGGCACCTGTAGCCCATTTCCTGCACACGCCTGTGCACGGAGGCTCTGGATGTTTCTACTCCAGACTCAGTCCACTGCTTCCGCAGGTCCCCCAAGGTCTGGAATCGGTCCTTCTCCACAATCTTCCTCAGGGTCCGGTCACCTCTTCTCGTTGTGCAGTGTTTTTTGCCACACTTTTTCCTTCCCACAGACTTCCCACTGAGGGGCCTTGATACAGCACTCTGGGAACAGCCTATTCGTTCAGAAATGTCTTTCTGTGTCTTACCCTCTCGCTTGAGGGTGTCAATGATGGCCTTCTGGACAGCAGTCAGGTCGGCAGTCTTACCCATGATTGCGGTTTTGAGTAATGAACCAGGCTGGGAGTTTTTTAAAGTCTCAGGAATCTTTTGCAGGTGTTTAATTAGTTAATTAGTTGATTCAGATGATTAGGTTAATACCTTTCATGATATGCAAATATTTTGAGATAGGAATTTGGGGTTTTCATGAGCTGTATGCCAAAATCATCAGTATTAAAACAATGAAAGACCTGCAATATTTCAGTTGGTGTGCAATGAATCTAAAATATATGAAAGTTTAATTTTTATCATTACATTATGGAAAATAATGAACTTTTATCACATTATGCAATTTTTTTGAGAAGGACCTCTATGTATATATATATATATATTTTTTTTTTTTTAATATATTTTTTTAGGGACATTTTGCTCAGTTTTATGTCTGTTGGGTCAGAACTTGATGTTCAATGTGAAATCAAGGTTCTGGAGCGAAAACAAGGTGAGAACCACTGGACTAGAATGAAACATGACATTTGTCTTCAACAATACAACAGGTTTTTTTGACCTCTCATAGAACCAATGCACTTGGTTTGATTTGTGTCAAAAGATGTCCAGAGGGGAACTTGGATTATGAGTTAGGTCTTTTGGAATTCCAATATATATGGCCGACTATATGAACTTTCCTAAACTATGAAGCACATACTGTTGTGTGAAAGCATTGTGTGCCAGAGCACAACTTATTCCATAAACATTTTTATTTTGCCGCATAACACAGTAAAATAATGTAAATAAGGGTTGACCTCAAAAGAAAAGCAATGTTGTGCTCAATTAGGCTGCTGTCCAAGCTATTCCGGAGGGAGAACACATTTTGAGCATTCAAGAGACATGGTGGTTTTATTTGCAATATAAAGGCCTTATGTCACTAATATGTGCCTCCGGGCCTTTTCCAACACCAGACTTATCTGAGATGCTTTAAAGCAGTTTGAGAAATTCTGCACTCAACAGCAAGTGTGAGAATCATCTTTAATCTTGGATGCGTAGCAGCTCCATTAACGTATAAATTTATGTGCAAGAAAGTTCATTTGCAGCATTTATAAATCCTTTCCTTGACCGTGAGCTGTTTTAGTGCTTTAGTATGTATATAGCCATATGGGCAAATATCGCTGTTTATCTTACAAACCAAATTATCAAAGCTGAAGAGGATTTCACTATCAGTAACAATTTCCATATACACACGCACACACACACACACACACACACGCACACATTGTTTCTCCATGTTTTATGAGGATTGATTTTTATGCTGTACAAACTGTATATTCTATCCCCTAACCCTACAAACACAACCCTCATAGAAAACTCTTTGCATTTTTACATTTTTAAAAAACATTATTCTGTATGATTTATAAGCTGTTTTCCTCATGGGGATCAAAAAAAAATCCGGTGATACTATCCTTGTGGGGACATTCGGTCTTCACAACATAGGGTTAAGGCTTAGTTTCACGCTGCGTATCAATAATACTCTGTAAACCACATTGATTTAGCCATATAAAAAGTCTTAAAAGAGCTGAATTGCCATTTTTAGAGCTAATGGTGTAAACAAAACGAGTCTCTTTTCATGCCCCTTTACTTAAAATAAAAATCCAGTTAGCTTGTGACATAAGTTCAATGCTGCCGAGGTAACATGTAAACCGCATTAATTTACCAATACCAAAAGTCCTAAAAGAGCTGAACTGCATTTTCAGAGCTCGTGATGAAGAAAAAAATAAAACAAGCCTCTTTTCATGCCCTTTTACTTGAAATAAAAATCCAGTTAGCTGCTGACAGCATGTTCAATGGCGCTGAAGTATTGTTGAGCCTAACTCCATTAAGATGGCACCTCCGAAAATGATGAATTAAAGGTCGATACCTCCGGTAATTAAAGATTTTAAAACAAAAGGGTAATTCAGGTCGCCTTTCTGTCCACAGGGCGATGGATTAGTCTTTTCCCCCTTTCTTCTACATTTTTCATCTGCATGCACAAGTCTGACAAGTTTCGCTTTGTGTTTGAGCAAGGTTTGTATTGGAATCATATAAAAAGCTTGGCTAAGTCATACATTGAGAAGAGAAACATTAAAAGAGTGAAAAATAAATGGGAAAATTACAAAATACAACAAACAAATGACAAGATGAATGACTAAATACACAAGTGAAAAAAATAAAAATAACTCATAGCAGACAGAAAGATAAATAATAATAATGAAAATAATAATACACTGGATGTAAAAACATAATATGAAGCAATGACAGCAAATAATTAAATTAATGAATAAAAAAATGACAGCAATTTTCTGCCCTGAAGATGAAAGATATAGATTCTGAAGGACAGTCCAGTGTCTGCGACTAACACTACCTGGGCAGGGGGCAGTGTTATTGCACACCCTGGATTCTCTTAAAGGGCCGCTGCAGTGTGATCCGTAAGGTGAGACACATGTTCTTGTTCGCACCTGCGACCCTTGACCGCATGTAACTGAGCAAGAGCTCCACTGGGACCACTCCTCAGCACCAGGGTCACCTGTAGGAGAAGGGTGACACCAGTTAAAAGCAGTAACATGGTCATGTGACACCCCGAGGGGGTGGAGCCAGTAGGAGCAGGAGGGGCCTCACTAAGTTACACACCAAGAAGCCACAGTAAATCTTCAAGGCTCTATGAGAAATTGGAACGAGCTCAAAAGGAGCATAATTTCTCATATATTTGATATGATCCTGCCTGAATGACTTTCAGGGCTCAGCTGTTCCGGAGCAGAGTGTCCGGTCCTGCTACTAGGGATCTACTTTTCTGCAGAGTTTAGCTCAAACACACATACCTACTTAGATAATGAAGACCTTAATAAGTTGGTTAGGGTGTTTGATTTGAGTTAGAACTAGTGTCCAAAACCGGAAAAATGCTAACATCCTAAGACAATTGCATCTGTTCTAATTTTAACCAGAAATGGCATGATCTTAAAGGGATAAGATAGGTCACCCCAAATAATAAATCCTGTCATCATTTCATTCCAAACCTGAATGACTTTCTTGTATTTTGTATGGATGAAAAAAACAGACGTTTCTTAAAATGTCTTCTTTTGTGTTCCATAGAAGAAAGTCTTTCAGGTTTTGAATGGCAGGTGGGAATTTTTGGGTGAACTCTCATTTTAATTTTTTTCCCCCTCACAGTCCTCTGTGTGCCAGCGTTAATAGAGTAAAAATGGTATCTGAAGGAACAATTGAAATTCAGTTTCATAGATGTAATTTATAACTTATGATATAGTTTAAAACTTAATAACTTATGGTTCCATTTCAGAAATAAGCATTAAATATTCATTAGGTTATCTCTAAGCTCACTTGCATTTGTTCCAGATCATTAGACGTGACATTACGGCTCGGTCCTAAACCGGTTTCCTTAGGAAAAAACCTTCATACAGACATGCTCGAATCAATGACTGACAGGGAAGCAAGACATCTGCCTTTGATTTCGGACACAGCTAAACTCTGCAGGAAGGAAGATTTCCAGGAGCACAATTGAGCAATTGGCCATTGAATGGCCCATATATGAGAATGGCATTAAACATAATACAATTTACAAATGTATTAAAATATTACATTGACAATTGACATTCAAAATCCTAATTGTAAGCATTTATGAATAATTCATACATCTATGCATATTCAAAGCAGGATCATGTTGAATTTACTGTGTGGCCACAAAATGAATATCATATTAGGAGCTTTTACTATATTAGCATCCTAAAAAACACTAAGGTTTAACGTCATTTGTATTTTAAAATCAAGCATGCAACCAATTAGATGAAATAAACTCAAAGGAAAAAGGCAAACGAAACTAATAGATGAAATATATAAAATATGAGCAACTATGCAGAATGCATGCAGCATGGCTTCTAAAAGTTAGAGAATGATCTTTGATGAGAGTTAGTTTTCCACTAACTACGGTTGCACAGAAGAACAGACCTCTGGCCCTCGATCTAGGCTGCGGTTCACTCTCTTAGATCTCCTGGATTTATGCTAAAGCTTCTTGTCTCTTTGAAGCGAAATCAATTAGAATTGGAGATTGTGGAGAAAGAAGGGAATGGGGTTCATTTCTCCCAGCATATTCAGCAGATCACAGCAATTTTCAGTGGCGTTGGTCACATTTGAGATTCACTTGATGGAAGAGCTTTCTATGTCGAATCCGAACAATCACGGCTGCTACAAGTTCCGTTTGATTACGGTCCTGAGCTGGAAAACGTTATGATTTACCAACTGTAATGTCAATTCAATCATTGGCATTGTTTACTGGCATTAGAATGCATGATTGCTAAATAACATTTATGTAATTGTTGGTTTAAAAGAATAGGCACATAGAGATTAGCTTTGTGCTTTATATGTGTTCACTAAATACTGCACTCTGGATCGGCTGTAATTCCCAATAAGCAATTGCATGGCCAGACACTAATAGGACATTTGATTTCCAGAGAAATTTTGGTACTGCCAAACATTTAATAAGCAAGAAAATCGCACATGCTATCAATATCCACAATATACTGAACCAATTGCCATGTAATGCTGAATAAAGGGATAGTATGAGAAGGAAATGTTGAACTTAAACATTTAATGTTTTAAGTTTGCCTGTCATCAGCAAATAATGGATATAATAATTTTTTTAAGAAACAGTGAACAGTTAAAGTCTAATGAGCATATTGACCATACATATTTTAAGATCATATGCTCAACATGTATGCAACTTTTTATAGTTGCTAGTACACTCAAGATTGGTTTGTTTGTTCTAACTTCCAGAGAAGACTGGCATGCCTTTGGGCACATATGGGCAATTTCCTCTGCCATTCTCAGAGATTAGATTAGATTGAAAGGTGGATCAACTCTGGATGAAGTGGCATAACAAATCAGACATTCTGAAAAATGAGAAACTAAATGTAGGATGAATGACACTCTGTTCAGATTTTCATTTATAAATGGAAATAAACTAACAAACACATAAGAAGACTGGATTGGAATGAAACAAGGTTGTTAAGGTTTAGTGTGCACAATGATTTGCAACTTAAATGATATTAAGTGCTACACAAATGTCACAAAAAGGTGCAAAATTGAAAACAAAATAAGATGGCTGCTTAAAGTCCCTCCCCATAGCTATAAAATCATATAGGGTACATGCAAGGGAAACAATCAAAAAAAGGAAATTAAAGCAAAGAAAAAAAAAAAGAGAAACATTTTCAAGTTTCTACAGGTATTGAGTTTTTTTGTTGGCACTTTAAAAGGTAATAAATCAGGGTTATTTCGGGGATAACCACATATGTTTACTGTTAAATGTTAACCATCATTTAATTAATCTCTGTTTAAACAAGCCTGGGTTATATTTACTGATTTTAGAGGTTAAAGTCATAAAAACTGTCAAAACAAATAGAAACCAGAAATTCCAATTGGGCATCTTTGTCAGAATGCAAAAAATGGCCAATTCTGTTTTTCTCTCAACGTGGAAGAGGGACAAGAAAATAAATATGATAAATAAACATTGTCACTTAAAGGTGCAGTACAGAAGATAGCATGCAAGTGACTTAAGATGAAAATTAAGTTTAGTTTACATAGGAAAGGAAAGAAGCATAACTATTGTATTACCAGTTTGTGCCATAAATTTAGCAGATTCATCTCGCTCCTGTAGGCCCTTTGTGTCATGTACTGATCTTGGCCGCTGACTTTTTACAGTATGTTCTCCGATCATTCCATATTCTAGGGACAGAATAGAGGTTCATGAAAACTAGGCTTTGATACAAATCTTCAGAAAGAGAGAGAGAAAAGGGAAAAAAAGAGCTTAGCACAGTTCTTGGCTCGCAGTACATGGCTTTAAAACAAAATAAAAGTATATAATCACACATGGACAACTTTATTTAACTCGTCATTCTTGCCGTTTATCTTTAGCCTTTCGAGGAAAGCAGAGAACAGTGCACAGAACGGTTTATCAGTGGTGAGCTGGGAGTATTAATTGAGCTTAGAAGCACAGCTATGACACAGAGAAACACATGCAAAATCAACTTACATTGGATTTTTAACAAGACGTTGAATTAACCTCCACCCCTCCCCTCCCCTCCCTTCCCGAAAAACGAACAAAAAAGAAAGGATAAAAAGAAAGAGAAAGGAAAATGTGTAAGCCATTGGAAAGCCACAGAGGAAGGAGAGGGGGGTGGCGAGGGAAGGGGGGTGTCATGGACATGCTAGATTGATCCACAGTGCCTGCAACAGATCCAGGCTTTTGGAATAATTAGTTAGTTAAGACCCAGAATTAGTAAAGGAATTATGTGCTGTTATATCTAGCAGAATATCAAAAGATGAATTATCTCGCAATTGTATGCTAAGCTGTATGTCGCTCGTTTTGGATTAATTACACTCTTTTCGGCACAACAATATGCTTAATTTGTCTTTGTTCTTATCATAATCAATTATTTCATTAAAAATGCTTCGTCAGAAACAAACAAAGTGTCCTGATTCGAAAAGCCTCACCATGAGCCTAATCACAACCCCAGTTGCTTTTTAAACTATTTTTGCACGTCTCAATCCATGTATAAAACATTTGCTTTTATCTTTAGTTTCAGTCTTGTTTTCAATACATGTTTCATAGATGGAGTTGAAACAGATTAAAAGCAATAAGACACAGCCATGCTTCCATTGCTAATTGGGAATTACTTCATTGATGTGAGTGGGAAAAGACAGCACAACCTATTCCAAGTCACCCTAAGAACAGAAACCCTGATGTTTCAGCAAAGGTTTGAGGTGAACGGTCACTGGCTGTGTGTTTAAGAGCTACACTTAATACAATGTAGTTATGGAGGTTTTCAGGCCTGTGGCTGCAAAAGCCATTTGGTCATACATATGTTTATGGCTCTGCCCTTGACCCAGGTGGGCCTGGAGCATTTCCCCACTCCTTTTCCGCTTTCTACAGTACAACTTAAAAGAAAAAAAACAAAACATTCAAAGCAAAGCGCTGCCTCGTCCATGCCCACAAAACATACTGTATAAATTATAGCAATGTCACACTACAACATAAGTCACAAAAACAACGTTAGTGTGGTTGTCCTCAAGCGACACATTTTTATTTCTCTGACACAATGCCACGCTGGAACCGCATTTGAAGATGTTACAAGTGGGAACGTGTGTAGGGATAATAAATAAGACATTTTCAAAATGTTCTATTTCAGTTCCGGCATTGAAGTCCCAAGCATTTGTTAGACGAGTAGCTCACCCAAAAATGATGGGTAATGTTAAAAATATGGTCTGTTATTAATTTTTTGTCATGTAGTTCCAAACCCATATGACTTTTCTTCTTCTGTGGAACAGAAATGTTTTAAATGTGCTGCTTTTTGCCATAGAATGACGAGTGCTCTAAAAAGAAAGCATCATAAAAGTAGTCCATTCATCCCTATGCTGTATATTCTAAGTCTTCCAAAGTGTTTCGATAGATTTGTGTGAAGCTCAGACTGAAATTGAGTCATTGCTCACTGAAAATTATAACCTCTGCTAGTTCTCTAAACAAATATGTAGGGCTTGACATTAACACCTACCAACCCGACAAACGCGTATGGATTTCAGCACTGGCGTATAATGCAGACACACCAACTAGCCACTTTGGCGGCTTGAATTTTACATATAATATACATTTTTTTAAGTGTGTGTTCATTTTTAAATAGTCTTTAAAAAAGGCATCTGAAGTAATACACTAAGTTCAATGTAGTGTTGATGAAAAAAATAGATTTTTCAATACATATCGATATTGAAATATCTGAAACATTTCCAATACTCATTTTCCGCAGAATAGATACATGATACCATCTTTTTCTCGCGCTCCCATCTCTTCGACAGCGACTTACACACAAACCCGCCTCCTCTCACTCACTTGTTTTGTTTGCACCGGATGAATATTGATAGTGCTACAGGGCTTGAATTTCGCCGTGGGATTGCACGTATTTGGCATAAATGTACTCATTCCCGCAGATACTAAATTGAATTCTTTTTCGCTGCTTATTGCACTTCAACAGTCAAAAACACAGAAAATAATTTCAAAATGCTGGTCTTTGCGAGTATTCACGTAAACAGTCAGTTATGTTTTAAGTGAAAGTGAACATTTGAGAAAGAAAACGCATGTGTAACAGTATAACGGATCCGTGCGTCAGGTCTTAAAGTGACGGCAGCCTAATATACCTGTTGCCAAATTATGAGATATTAAAAATATTTATATAGCAGTTTTCCCCAATGGTATTGATGTCAAAATTGTGGCCAGTGAAAATGCTGAGCGGCTGGTAACTTTGGAAGACCACTGGCCACAGCAAAAAAGTTAATGTCAAGCCCTGCAAACATAGCACCTTTAGACACAGGGTCATAAAAACTTGACATAATTGATAAAAGTCTCCATAAAAATCTAAACCGAAGTTTTTTCAAGCTAGTGTGCTCCAAAATATATGTAAAAAATTGTATTTAGACGATATAAGCATTCAAAAACGTACAGTCTCTCACGTACAGTCTCTCACTACATTCCGCCAATATGGATTGATGATTTTGATGACTTCACTCTGCACTTTAGCTTTTCATTAGATTTTCTGTCCAATCAAATGCTCTCTGGAGCTCCCCACCCCCGCCCCCTAAACTATAAATAGATGCTGAAGATGCAGCTAAAATCATTGACCTGTTCACACCTACTATTTTGTACATGGCAAACGGCACATAGTGCACTGTACAGGGGATAGGGAACGATTCAGACAGTGTAAATATGCTTTCCATTGGGGCGAATGAAGTCTAGTTTCACATTATTGTCATGCAAACCACCACAGTGCACACACAGTCTGCTCTGGACTAAAGACGCGAGAGCACAGAGCAGATCATATGTGTCGGCATAGACCAGAAAGCGTATCGGACCCATTTAAATTCTGCACAGAATGCTATATTTAAAAAGCGACATGGGGGAGATTAGGAGGAGAACTGGTTGAGATTCTGTGCACTGTGGCTTTACCAAGCTCAACGGTTCTGGCCGAGCTGTGATATAAACAAAACGCTATTGGCTATTTTAAAAAAGGGGAGGAGCTGCTCGAGTCTTCCTGTTTCAGTGGAAATGACATCAACACATTGTATAATGCTGCACGTTTCAAAGCACTTCAAACCTTGCATCATAAATCGAATACAATCTTACATTCTACTAAATGATTTGGTCAGATTCACATTTATGCACCGATGATAATATAATATTTTTTATTTACATTTATTACATTTTATAATATAATTAAATGAAAATAGCTCTTAAAACGACAGTTCAAGCTAAACTGAAAATTCTGCCATCATTTACTCACTCTCATGTTGTTCCAAACCTGTATGATTTTCTTCTGTGGAATTCAAAATATCCTCTTTTGCATTTCATGGAAAAAAGAAAGTCATACAGGTTTGGAACAACATGAGGGTGAGTACATATCCCTTTAACACCAGGAAGATGTCTTTGTACCTTTGAGCACTGGAAGCTGTAATCAACATTTTCTCAGTTGAAAAGACCTGTATGGTCAATAGCATATATTGTGAGATCGATGGTTTCCCCATTATGTCTATTAATTTGCTAACAGTAACATTAACCAGCTAGCAGTATCGAAACTAGAATAGCATGGAAATTCAGGGGGGTTTATACTGCTCTTTTCAGCAGTGATGACAACATATCTTTTGGGAAACAGGCAATATACTTTGGTATCGGAGAGAACACATTCATGTTGTTAGAGAGAATGACGTTCCCATTAGAGACAGTAAACTATATCAGGCTACATTGATCGAGTCTCAATTGTTCAATAGATGAATCACAAACTCTCTGTAGACTTAATGAATTCTTTTAGCATCACTTCTGCAATAGCATGTTTCCACAGCAACAGTGAGTCAGAGAAGGATCTAAAAATCAAAAATAACTATTCAAATAGGGATTTATTACTGTGGGATTCATGGTATTTTGCCTTCAATCAGCAACAGACATAAGTAAGTGGAATGCCAAGTCAATTATTCTAATATTCATTCACATTTAGCAAATACCACTTACGTGGATGATTTGCACTATTTTAATAGCGATTGTTATTTAATTTTCACTAAAATTTAGGCCTACATGCATTATTAAGCATTATGATTGAGAGCTGTGTTGCGGTTATATTAAAATGTTGAATTTGATCATTTCAATTAACAGATTACAAGTTCTACAATATGACTGACTTTTCATGTCACGACATGTATTTAAGCATCATCTATAGGCATGCCGACTGCTTTTACAAACACTTGTGAAAGAATGGGTCGCTCTCAGAAGCTCAGTGAATTCAAGCGTGGTACCGTAATTGGTTGCCACCTGTGCAATAAGTCCATTTGTGAAATTTCCTCACTACTAAATATTCCACAATCAACTGTAAGTGGTATTATAACAAAATTGAAGCAATTGGGAGCAACAGCAACTCAGCCACGAAGTGGTAGGCTACGTAAAATCACAGAGTGGGGTCAGCGCATGCTGAGGCACACTGTGCACAGAAGTCGCCAACTTTCTGCTCAATAGCTACAAACCTCAAAACTTTGTGTGGCCTTCAGATTAGCTCAAGAACAGTGTGTAGAGAGCTTTATAGAAAGGGGTTTCCATGGCGGAGCAGCAGCATCCAAGCCTTACATCACCAAGTGCAAAGATCTAAAGATCTAAAACCAAAGCTCCAACACTTTGCCCATTGGATCGCCACTGGACTCTGGAGACGTGTTCTCTGGAGTGACGAATCCCGCTTCTCTGTTTGGCAATCCAATGGGCGAGTCTGGGTTTGGCGGTTGCCAGGAGATAATGATTAAAAAGGTTTGTAAAACAGATCTGTTTGTGAGTTTACATTGAGCACAGCTGAGGTCAGAGGTTGAAATCACAGAGCTCAATCCACAAACGTCACCCGGATGATGAAGAGCTCATCAAACACGTCCTCAACATCACTGAACAAGAGGTGCTGGTGAAAGCTGCGATCAAGGCAGCTGTGATGTTTGAAGTGTGAAGAGTACTGTGAAGAATACAGACCTCTTTGGTCAATGTGTTCACACATGAGACCTTTACTCTGAGACAGTCCATCTGTCAGAGTGTTAGAAATGAACAGAACTGTACAAACAGCGCATACGGGTGTTTCTTCTTCTATGGGCACATTTTGACCCTGTAGAAATGACTCCCTAAAACATACTTTTCACATTCTCAATAGCTTATGTATCGTGTCTACAGATGACAAAAGTATCTGAGAAGAATTCTGTCTTTTTCCTGCCCACAAAGTCAACATTCATTTTGTGGCATAAAATTGGCAAAACCTTTGTCTTGCAAAGATACATTTTAAAGCTCATGTTCTATTGTGTCCTAAAACACCTTTTTTAAGTAACAGCTGGACTAAAAATTACATAGTAAAAAAAAAAAAAAATCTGTTCACAAGTGATATATAACTTGCTTTCTCTTTGTTGTCTTCACACCTCACATTTCTCATGTTTCATCTCAAGATGTTGTTCACTGACACTGTTGTCTCCTTGGTAACCAAGTATAACTTTTGAGGAAAACTAACATTTAATACAGTAAAACAAAATTTGCAGTAAAATCAACTTGGTTGTTTAAATAATTTCAACTTAAAATTTGGCTTGTGCAGATTATTCTAGTTTTAAATGAATAAAATGATGTAATACTTATCATTATTATAATTATAATAATACTATTTATTTTTTTATCCTTTTTATCCTTGATATATTGTTTTATCCTTGTTCCAAAATATATGATTTCTAAAGGATCGTGTGACACTGTAGGCTGGAGTAATGATGTATTAACATAGAAAACTGTTATTTTTTATACATAAAAAAGAGCTATTTCACAATATTACGTTTTTTTACTACATTTCTTTCAAAAACATTTTTAAAAAATCTTACCAACCCTAAATTTTTTATCTTAAAAGTAGCAGAAATAAATGAAGGCATGATAAAAAATTTCCAAGACAGTTTTAATGTGGCCTTCATATAAATCTACCTTGAGGCATGAAAGTCCATTACACCTTTAGCACGGTGAATAATTACATGGCTCTTTATTTATTTGTATGCTTGTTTGGTGCAACCTTATGTCTTGCTATACAGTAGTGCAAAGATCTTGAGGTCTTGAATTACGAAGAGAAAACATCCTGTGAGATGATGCAGGGCCACAAAAAAAGAAAAAAAGAAAAAAAAAGAAACAATCCTTGCTTGATTTATGGTTCAAGAAAACTCTACTGCAGCTACCACTGTCCTTTGTTCCATCGGAGGTTCAGTACGGGTGCCGTCAGAACAAAGCCAGTGGCCCACAGCAGCTGTGGTGATCAAACATGAACCAGAGTCATGAAGCTCAGCCCAAATGTTCAGCTTCTGATGCTGGAACAGCAAGAATTTTGTGCAGTCCTCCAAAGTAGCTACCCATGATAGATTGCATCAAGCTATCTATATTACAGTCAAAGCAGACAGCTATCTATGTGCTGGCTCTCTACCTACACTAGATGGGAATGGATAGCCCTGCTCTTTACTTTGACAATAACTTGAAAAATAGGGGACATGCTGTCTAAAGGGATTCACCCCGCGTGATTCAGATTCCAGATCGCTTTCTGCACCGTGGCTAAAGAGCAGCTAAATAAAAAATAAAAAAAAGAGATGCTGTTTAGGTCCAAACACCCAGAATGAGAGAAAGTGGACAAGGTAAGTAGAGAGAAGAGTGAATAAAATCTGAATTTGTCATACAAAACATAAGTTAGATTTTTTTACTGTGTAGGTTCTCACAATTCTGACTTTATAACTCACAATTCTGAGTTTTTATAACTCACAATTTTGACTTTACATTCTTAGAAAAAGAAGGCAGAATTGTTAGATGTAAAGTCAGAATTGTGAGAACCTACACTGTAAAAAAATCAAACTTATGTTTTTGTATGACAAATTCAGCTTTTAAAGTTTATTCAACTATTTAACATGAAACAAGTTTGTTCAACTAATTGACCCTAAGTTGAGAAAACTCAGAAATGTTCTGCAGCTGGTTGCCTTAAACTTTTAAGTTTTCTCAACTTATTTTTTTTTTTTTTACAGTGTAGCAATTGCAAGAAAATAAGTCAAATGTGAGCAGAATTTTTTTTCTTCTCAAAATTGCGAGTTTGTATCTCACAATTCAGACTTTATAACTCACATTTCAGTTTATATCTCACCATTCAAAGAATTTGTTTTCACAATATTAACTCAATTGATATAAACTTAATTGCACGTTATAAAGTCAGATTTGCAAGTTATAAATACAGAATTGCATGTTATCAAGTCAGAATTGTGGGATAGCAATTGACCGTTCGCTAAGCCACGCCCGAAAACCGCCACAGGCCAATCGTGGCTTAGCAACCGGCGAGGAAGGCGAGGAAGGTCTGTCAAGCTTTCGAGCGAGGGAAACATGCTGAAGTGTTATGCGTATGGATTGTGCAAATCTGATACCTGGTTTCCTAGTTTGGACAGGGGGGTGGATTTTTTTTCCCTTCCCTAAACCTAAAACCGAAGAGCAGAAATGCCGGGCGTGGATTAAGCAGTAGATTATACACACGACATGTGAGCAGTAGCCTGGCGCGCTAAAAATATAACCGGGAGAATGTTATCTTTGCAAAGTGGTCAAGCTAACGTCTTGTGTTTATTCCAGAAGATTTATGGATAAGCTGTTTGATTTATAATTATTAGATTATTTTCTAATTTCACTACCCTATTGTGCATGAACATAGCTGTTCCTCAATTTGTGTTTCCCATTTGAATGGTCAGCGAGCTGGCTGCTGCTTGCGCTGGGACCTATAGCCTTTAGCTTCAAATTTGATGAAATTATTCTCTAATCGGTTGCATATTATGTTGTGGATATATCCCTCGAATGCATACTGCAGTCCCTTTTGTCTGGCTCTCTCAGATATTTTACCTGTTCGCCAAAAATTACTAATTATCTCCTTGGGAATGTCTGACACCTGCACAAGGGCCAAGCGCGAATAAAGCTTGTCAGGCATAGCAGCAGTAACTAAGGAGGGCGGGGCTTAGCGAAAGGGCTTATTGCGAGTTATAATGTCTGAATTGTGAGATATAAACTCACAATTGTGAGTTTTAAAGTCAGAATTATGAGTTATAAACTCGCAATTGCAAGTTAAAAAGTCAGAAAAAAGTCAGAGTTATAAAGTCAGAATTGTGAGGGGAAAAAATCCGTATTGTGAGCTGACTTTTATTCTCTCAAAATTGCCAGTGTATATGTCACAATTCAGACATTATTAAGTCACAATTGTGTTATATATTTTACAGTTCTGAAGAAAAAAAAGTTAGAATTGTGAGGGAAAAAAAGTCAGAATTACCTTTTTAATTTTTTTATTCCATGTCAGAAACAAGCTTAATAGAAGAGAGCAGGACACCCAATGAAAAAAGAAGAAAAAAACATGAAAAAGAAACATGCATAAAGAGCACTAGATCCATTCCCAGTGTCATACATGAAGGAGAAACATACATATTCAAAGCACAGCGAGCCTTTTAAATTATGATGATGCAGAAATCCTGCATAAAACGAGGGAAGTGATGAATGTTCACACCGGATAATGATCCAGAGAGAGGAGAGTATCGGTTGGATGTTTCAAAAGGTTCCTTCTGCGCTCTGTAATCTTGCAAAACACACCGAAAGCTCATGCTATTCAGAATAGGCACTGTGAGTGGATTGCATAGGGAGAGAGGTGCTTAACAGCAGACCAGAGGCATAAACAGGACCTTGTGAAATTCAATGAAGTCCATTATTCTATGAAATGTTTACTGACAATATGGCTACAGTTACAAACAGTGACAGCGCAGACGTGGCTACATGACTTGTTCTTGTACTAAACAAATTTATGCATAATACATTTGACAGCAACACAGAAATCTGAATGTGATCTTGGACTCTGTAGCTGTGTTTTTTTTTTTTACAATTATGATTTTACCTCACAGCGGTTATGTAGATTTTCTGGGAGAAGAGTTCAGCCGTAGAAAATTCACGTCAAAATTTACAAAACAAACACAGTGCACATAATTTGCACCACTGGGTGAGATAAATAAGTGCAAAATGTCCCATGAAAAGAAATCTCTTTAATACATGTTAATTGTTTCTCCTAGGCAGCAATGAGATAATGTGATTAAATTGAGAGCAAATTGTTATGCTGAAATATATATATCAAAAGGGAGAGATATTTTAAAGAGAACTTTGCTCTATGGCCTCCTGCACTCATTTGCTCCAGCTTTTAGATGTCTAAAGAAATTAAAGAAGAAATATCAGAGATAAAGTTGATACTTAACCTAGAACCTAGATCTTTAAGCCTTATGCTTTACTAACTACACCAATGAAAATGTTGAAATACACCTGTTATTTTTTAAATCTTGTTTTTCCCAAACTGGCAATGTAAGGCGGAGCTAGTGCGAATAGTGCCGACAAAGCATGCTATTTGCTCTTGGTGAAAATAGACACTTCTGGGAACATAAAAATTAAAGGCAGCTCAACACCATATAACTCCTATCAGGAAAACAATAAAATAAGGAACAACTTATAAAAATGTTATAAAACAACTTATAAAAATAATTTAATATGACCAAATCAGGTACATTGTAAAATGAAAAAAAAAATAAAAATAAAAAATTGACAAAAAGCCTGAAGACGGAGTCCAAAATATAATTTAAAAAGACCATATTATGCCTTATTACAAATTATTCTACTAGATTAGCTTTTCATGCTTGAATTTTCAAAACATATTATTTTTCACAAATTTGATAGTAAAAAAATGAAAGTTATGACAACAAATGTTTTTACATTGCTCGAAGATTCAAATATTTTTTTTTAAGCCATTTTAATGTAATTTAAGTTGAAATGACTTAAACATCCAAGTTGATTGTACTTTTTTTTAATGACGTTGTTGTTGCCAGTCTGTCAGTAATGCTCTGTTTAGTTTCTATAGTCCTCAGTCATTGTAGTTCCTTATTCTCTATGGCTTCATTCAGACTATCAGTCCAAATCCGATTTTTGTGCATATGCCATTGAAATCCGATCAGATTTCACAAGTCTGAACGGCCAAAAATCGAATGCGATTGAAATGAAATACGAAATGAAATGCGATTTTTACAAATCTGTTTAAAGCTATATTGGTAACACTTTACAATAAGGTTTCGTTCGTTAACATTATTTAATTTATTAACTAACATGAACTAACCATGAGCAGTACATTTGTTAATGTATTTGTTCATCTTTGTTAACGTTAGTTAATAAAAAAATCCATTTGTTCACGTTAGTTCACAGCGCATTAACTAATGTTAACAATATTTGAATAATGTATTGGTAAATGTTGACAATTAACATTAAAAATAATATATGCTTTATAAGTGCAGTTCATTATTAGTTCATGTTAACTAATGAACCTTATTGTAAAGTGTTACTGCTACATTCAAATTAATTCATATTCTGGAAATCCGTTTCAGTATGACTGCTCTGGATTTCACGTGGTTTATGTGACTTACTCACACCACATAAAGCGCAAACATTATTGTTGTTTTTGGCTTATGCCTACGAACGCAACGTCATTGCCATAGAAACCAATGCAGATATCCTGAAAAACGAAAGCTGTATGGACACACAAATCGGATACACACTTTGGACATCAATCAGTTTAGATCAGATTCCAATCATTATCGGCTACGCAAATATCAGATTTAGACTGACAGTGTAAATGTAGCCTATGAAGCCACAACCTAAAAGCGCAATGTGCTCTGATTGGTCAGCTGGACCAGTGTGTTTTGATTGGTCAACCGCTTTGAGCGTGTTTTGGAAAGTTCACGCCCCTTGACTACTAACGCAACTCAACCAGGTCTCACCCCCTTTACTTGCACATGCCTTGGGCGGGAGTTATTTAAATGAGGGATATTGTGACGTGTTTGTTACCTGAAGGAAACTTGTACAGTAGCACGGTTGTTATTGCACACATTACAATTAATGTAGAGAGGAGGCGAGGAAAAGTCTGATCAGATTTTCCTTACCAGGACAATATTTAGTAAATGCAAGAGTAAATGCCAACATAAATGAGCAAAACCAGTGGGCAACATCAATGCTACCACTACTAGCTACACATAACACACAGCTCTCATAGTAGGCGTTTCTCAATGTCTCGATGTCAGGCTTGAGGGGGAGGTGTGAGACATGGCCAATGTCATCTAAGTTTCCATTCAAAAAGCACTGGAGTCTATTTTATATCAATAAACTTATAATGAGATTAGCGGCAGCTCACACTGCCCCGACAAAAGTTTCAAACCAACACTTCAAATGCCTCCACAGAAATGAACGAAAAGGAGGAGGTTGAGACACTGTGAGGGCTTATACATGCCATTAATTTAGTTACATTTATTCAATTAGTCTGTTTAGTTACCAGAATGCTTAAACGAGGCCTGACAAATGCAGATCGAACCCATTCAGTTGGTAAAAACACACGCTGATCCAACCAAACCCAACAACCATTTGATGTTGCCGTTTGAGGGAACAGTGTGAAAAAGCCGTAGAAGTTGTAGCTTCTTTCTGGGGTATTTGGGGGGAAAATCATTTTGCTGTTTTGTACTAGAAGGGATTTCCCTACAAGTTTCAGCATTTCAAAAAGTGCTGATAGATGCCCTAAAATTTTGCTGAAATGAATTCTCGGCTAGTGCCAGCGGCCTTGTGCATAATCAAACCTTTTCCCTGTCAGAAAAAAACAACTGATAGCCCGCTGTCTGGTTTGTAGGTCTTGCTTATAGGTTTATCCATTTTTAATGGCCTACCGCAAAAATAAACCTCTCTCTAAAAGGAACCATTTTGTCTACCGTAGTGTACGGGAGAGAATATGTGAGGTAGTGCTCACCGGCTCTCACGTAAACCAGTCTGTCAATGCAGAGAAAAGGAAAACGTTCGTGCTCCGGCATCTAACTCAGATTAAAAGCAGCCAGATGGGAAGACAGAGATTTATCAACGCTTTAAAGAACCTTTCAAAGCTGTGCCTCGTACATCACTTTCAGTTCTTTCAAGACAAGCAATTTACCCTCCCACCCCGTCACAAATCTCGCACCGTGGAACCACCACCTCAGACTGAAACAAACCTCATTTTCAGGGCGCACTTCTGACTGTTTAACCCAGAACGCACCTGAAATTACTTAACGGTCAATGAATCATTGCGAGAACGGCTCTTTTAAAAACCGGTCTGTGCCTTTTACCTTCACTTGGCATTGTGCAATATAATGTGCAGTACATTCACAAGTTCCACGTGTTTCAGGCCGCTTTTGCGGCGAGCAATTATGCTTGGCCTTGATTTAAGTGGAAAAGCTTTTTTTTTCAAAATAACTCAGCGATTCTTTTCAAAGGGGTTACAGCATAAGGTGGGAGGACAGTTTTTTTCCGACTGGAACTGTCCGCCCACTGCTCTCGCTGTTGGCAATCACATTCAATTCAGCCTAAATGCTTGCTGTATAGAGCTGATGCTCCACGCTGGGGACACGGGGATTTAAGCCAAATAAGCAAGCTGAAATACAATCGTTACAAAACTGCTGTGGTGAGGAGATGAGATTCATGGTTGCTCGAAAGATTTCTCAAGGCGTCAATATCAAGTATATTTCAGTACAGGCCAATTACTAAAAAAAAGCAGTAAAACGAGCAGTATTAATTGCAATCTAAAGGAGTGTCACGCAATAATCCATTACGTTCAGCTTACCATGCGAATATTTCATTCACCCTGTGATAATAACAGTAATAAAGCATATGGGCACAGATCGCAGGCCTTCTGTCGAGGAGGGAGGTGAGAGAAATCATGAGGTTCAAATGACAAATGGCCTGCCAGTCAACAAAACCTCCGTCCTCATATTGTTTCATATAACACTGGCATGCAGTTTCCTCCAAGCACACAGACCTTTGAAATACTCCTTTAAAGGACACATACAAAACCAGGTAATCTGCCCACATAGGCTGCTGCTGCCCACTTGTATGACAACATCCTAAATGAAATATAAGGGGAATTTGGAAGTCGATTCCAATTGAGCATGTTGCTCGGATAATTGAGTGATATTCAAATAAGCATGAAAATACATACCACAGAGATGTTGTGTCAGATATGCAATGTTTGATTATATTGTTGTAATTAAAGAAATATATTTACAATAGAAATTTCTTTCACTTCAAACACTCTATTTGTTGAGCTTGTCACAGCATTATAGAATGGTCTTCTTTGCAAAGCATACCATTCAAAAGTCAGTTTTATTTATTATTTTTATGCAGCAAGGAAGCAATTTATTGAAAGTGACAGATATTTATTTAATATGCCGTTCTTTGAAACTCACACACCGTACCAGCTCAGGACCTCTGGCTAGATTTTGAAACTTATTTCTAACAAAAATGTATGGAGCCCCTAAAGGGACATGAAGATGGAAAAAAATTGGGATGGGAGTAAAAAATGTATTTCAAATATTTTGCGTTCTCTCGCAAAAAGGTACATTCCCTGAGAAACGTTGCGTTCTCTCGCAAAACCTGCAGTGAGTTCGGAGTGTAAACGCGTCCTGTTTAACTGGCAATGTTTCAAACAGCTCAGTCCTGTTCGTAGAGTTTTATTTTAAACTTGGACTTAAGTATAAAGAAATACAGTCATTGCTTAGTTCAAGGAGTTCAGCAATATATTCACAGATTCGGACTTCCCGGATCAATAACTCGTGAGCTAAATGTTCTTAAAACACAAATGACACCTCTTTAAGGTAGACAATAAACTAAAACCAATTTTTTTCCCTCAGAACAAGCCTTATAATACAAATTGGTCTTTATGAGCAGGCGACTAAGAGACAAGTCCGAAGGGACCGACTGCAAAGTGCAAAACATGAAAAGCGTTACTTCAAAAATAGTCATTAACTTTAAAGTTCACCAAATTCAGTTTACACATCAATGGTCTACGTCTGGTCATACTATAACACATTGTTTGATAAAATGTGCTTTTGCATAATTTTTATGATTTTTTATTAGGAAAAATATTCAATAACTTCACTATAACGCACTGTACTGTCACCAAATTTAGTTCACATATCACTCTTCTGCTTCTGATTATACAACACCTAGTTTGGCAATAGCACATAAAATAATAAAATAATAAAAAACAATTATAATAAAAATAATAATGTATAAGTACGCCTTTTCTCTACATAAAAATGATGCTGATACCCAGCTAACATAGTGGTTACAGCCATAGCTTTTGCATGATAATCCCTTACTGAATTTGATGGCATTACACTGTATAACAGTGAAGTTATTGAATATTTTTTTTCTAATAACAGTGAAGGTATACGATTTTCGAGGGAACGCTAAGTTTCTCGGGGGAATGCATAAGATTTGAATATGTTTTCCTCTCATCCAGGGGCTCCGTAAAAATGAGACTGCAGGCATTGGTAAATACTTCAGATTTTGATGGTATTTTTTAGCATTTGCTGTGTAATTTCTCCACTTGACTTGGAGAATGCTGGATGTACAATAGATGTTTAATGTAACCGATGTTTATCGTTATTGTTTAAAGCGATAGTTCACCAAAAAAATTCAAAAATAATTGCATCATACTTTACTCACCCTCCTGACGCTGAAATCGGTGCAAGATGCAAAAGGAGATTGTTTTTAATTTTATGAATATTCTGGTCACTACTTTTTTGATACAATAAAAGTTTATCCTCCATCGAAGCTCTATGTGAACTAAATTGCATGCCAGAGGAAGATTTTCAGTGAATAACTTTATTGATAAAATTATCATATGGCTTCTGAAGACTTGGAATATGGGGAATGGTGTACAATTTCAGAGCTTGACTAAACCAATGCCCTATCATTTACATGCTACAGGGGGTGAGTAAATTTCAATTTTAATTTTTAGGTAAACTATCCCTTTAATTGAAGTGTCCAGCTAATCCTCTAACCCACTTCTCACACAGTTGACACTTTAGGCAGAATTTCATTTGACTATCTCCAGGAGTGAAACATATTGCTTGAGTGCTCTGATACTCAAGGAAGCGCACTGTCTGACTGACTGATGTGTGTAACCTTGCATGAAATGAGTCTCCACTTTCCTGCCCACCCCTAGTCTCCAACCCTGATCTGAGCTAGTCATCTCATCACATAACTCTGTCCAGCATGCAGCTCGTAAGAGGTTCTACGCAATGGCTAAAAGTTCCCCACTTTGAAGCAATGAAAAGCCACATCTCAACCTTTCTGTGTAAGCATTCTGGGATACGCTTTGAAGCACGGAATGTGAGATGGCAACATCATTCCGAGATGGCTCGATGTTTTCAGGCTTTACAGAGAAAGGGATGGAGCTGATTGCAAAGAGCGCAAGCTGTACCCAAATGTTGTTCTGTTTGGAGGATGAAAGCCACGTTACTGGTAATGTCAATTTCGGAGGAGTGTATTATCAGCATAATCTGATGCATCAAGCATGTAATTGTTAAAGCCTCTTTTTACAGAACGCCGTATCCCCCTTAACTCCGATTTTATACAGCACACTGGGCATTATAATGATTTTGGCCAGAGTGACGTAAAAGATAGGCCCTGTTTCATGGCTCAATAATTTTACATTTCCAATATCAGGTCTGAGTATGTCCCATGCTCAGCTTACAGCAAAATCATTTTTATATCACTCATGACCAAGAAGTCTCACACAACACACACACACACACACACACACACACACACACACACACACACACACACACACACACACACACACACACACACACACACACACACACACACACACACACACACACACACACACACACACACACACACACACACACACACACACACACACAATCATAGCAGGGAGGCAGAAAAACATGCCACAAACTCACCCATCTGTGCTTCTTTAGTTAACAGCAGATTACTAGAGTAAAGTAGTTTAAATGTTGGATCAGTGTGAATATTTCTGTGAAATAATTATATTTAATCTATAATAATATATATTGTTGGACTAACTTAAAAAAAGTAAGTAACCTGGTTGATACAAAGTTAGAGATTGATTTAATCAACAGAAACTCAAAATAATGCTATCTGAATAACAATGATCAAGTTCAAGTTCATTTGAAAAAAGAAAAAACATTTGTGATAAATCACAATATATATTGTGACCCTGGACCACAAAAGTCATAAGTCGCACGGGTTTGTGGCAATATCCAACATTGTATGGATCAAAATTATTGATGTTTCTTTTCTGCCAAAAATCATTAGGATATTAAGTAAAGGTAATGTTCCATGAAGATATTTTGTAAATTTCCTATCGTTAATTAATATATATATATATATATATATATATATATATATACATTTTTATTAGTAATATTCGTTGCTAAGGACTTGATTTGGACAACTTTAAAGGCAATTTTCGCAATATTTAGATTTTTTTGCACCCTCAGATTCCAGATTTGATATATTCAGCTTTCAGATCATGTATAAATCTAAATTTCAAAGAACTGACCCATATGAGTGGTTTACTGGTACAGGGTCACATATATATTTATACTCTATATATTTTGCAGTACGTGGCCGTCAATAAAAATCAAGGCACAAAATCTCCAGCTTGTCCAGAGCTTGTCCTCTTTGAATGTAAGAAATATAAATATCCATATTATATTTATATAATAAATATAATGGTATTCATATCAATATATTAATACATACACATATATTTAATAAATTAATTTCAACCTATTTCAAAGTTTGTGTTCTCAGGTCACCAAAACGCTGTTGTCGTGTAAATGAATGGTCAGAATGCATTAAAAGTTTTCTGTTTTCAGCTGAAAACTATGTTGTGTAAGTTAATTAAAGTAAATTAAATTAAATTACTAATGATTTTTATAAATTAATCAATCAAAAACGTACTTAGGCTGGAGATTGACTTTCTTCTAGAGCTGATGTACAGCCAAAAAAAAAAAAAAATCTTTGTTGCATTAATTTCCTATTATCACTGTAAAGCTACTTTGAATCAATCTGAATTGTAAAAAGCGCTATGAAGGTGACTTGACTTGATCAATTATGTATTCATAAAAGCTGATAGAAATCTTTGCCAGAACACAAAATAAAATCCCATAAATAAATAATCATATAAATAAATAATAATCATATAAATAAATACATTGGGGTGAATAGAAGTTAAAAACAGCACACACAAAAAAAACAGACATCAACGAGTAGGAAAAAAAAGTCAAAATGTACAGTTCAGTTAGAGGAAGAACACAACAAAAAACAGCAACAGCAATAAATAAATAAAAAAGCAAATGTATTTATTTAATATTAATATATATTTTTTATAAATAAGTTTGGGGTCCATTCAGAGTTCCTACTTAAAAATGCACAATGATCTCATCCGGCAGTACCGCATAGGGCACCTAGATGGCACTCTCATGTTGTTTATGCTGTGCTGCAAAGGGAGCCCTGTTGCTGAGAGAGACACACACACATGAATTTGAATATACACACACCCACGCATAGTTCAGACCGCCCAATGCCAGTTTTGTCACGGACTGCCTGGGAGAGCCGTGGCCCGATTCTGTTTTTTTCCGACAAAATAAACAAGTGCATTTGAATTCAGCCCACCAGTACTTACAGCCTAATGCGCGTCAATGAGGCAATAAGCTGCAGCGCAAATATGCGGCTTTCAGTATTTTCATTTCTCCTCACTTAGGTGCCTAAAACATTCACACAAAATAAATCAGCCAGATTTATTATAGACGGAGCTCATGAAAGCGCAATGGAAGCATTAAAGCGGCGGAATATATCCGCAGCCCTGGAAACTGCTTGGGATTACGTTTAAATGTCATGATAACATTATGTAGTCTGTGAATTCTCAGAGACCAGTTTTCATCGAAATACTAATCTGTGCCATCAAATCACGTTCAAAAATGCACTTTCATTCCATAAAAACAGATAATGTTTGAAGGGACATCTTTGAGATGTTGACCAAAAAGCATTAGCCTATAACACAACAGGCGTGTGCGGTTCGCATACAGTAACTGCAGTCACCCCTTCCATTAACATTTTCCCACTACTCAAGCTTTATTTCCATAGATAAAAAAGAGATCTGTTGATATTGGGCCGTATTTAACTGTTTTTTCTGTTATTGATGTTGAGCATTGGCTGAGCATGCAACATCAGCTCACTAATGGTAGTGATTGCAAAGAGCAGAATGTTAAGAAGATTACGTGTGAGAGAAGCATAAATTATCTCTTATGTAACAAGAAATTCATAATAGGTTCATTTCACTTAGCATTCGTCAAATACGATTTCAATTCAAGTCTAAAAAGCAGTACTTTTTAGTAGATACTTTGTATCCACAAATCCATTGCAAACACTATCTCTATGTAAAGTCAACAAAGTTATGTCTTCTATGGCATATTTACATTTATTCATTTGGCAAACATTTCACAATGCATTCAAGGAATACAGTGTATGTTGCTCCCAGGGAAATAAAACCACTAATTTGATACAGCTCTGGAAAAAATTAAGAGACCACTTAACATCGACTTTTCAATGTTATAAGTGGTCTCTTAATTTTTCCCAGAGCTGTCGTTGCATGATCTGCACGCTACAGGTGCATTGAACACCTCAATGCAGGTGTTCACTGGCAGATGTCAGTTCGGAGTTAGGCTATATTAGAATTTTTCACCGATTTTTTTGGCCTATGCAATCTCATCGTTCACTGCTTTGTCCACTTAATATTCGTCTAAACATTGTACAAGGTTTTTTTTTTTTTTTCGGTTTACCACTAAGAGGCAAATGCTGCATTGTGGGTAACAGTTTGCGAGGGCAACCACAGATGCGACCTGCAGTGCCTGAACCTCCCACAGACTCCGATCAGCTGTGAGTGACTAATTTGCACAGCAAATGAAGGATTTATGTGATTTTGAATTCATATCGGATGCTCTGAAAACACTGAAATGTAGGACATTTTGCAACAAAAATACCATAGATAATATATCAAAGTTGAGTGGCATGTGTACAACATGGGCTCTCCAGGGAGCACAGCTACCTGATTTCAGAGCACACTTTTCTATCAGAACCAGCATGAATTTCTTCTTCGAAGACAACAACTTTGAGGACAAAATGTTCACTTGCTGCCTGATATATCCCAGCCACTAACAGGTGCCGTGATGAAGAGATAATCAGTGTTATTCACTTCACCTGTCAGTGGTCATAATGTTATGCCCGATAGGTTAACTTTTATTTTTGCACAACTCTCTGTTAAGCATGCATGAAACAAGCTGATTACTACTAAATTTACAATCGATATAGCAAATAGTCCATGCATAATTGCTGGTCAGCTGCCCACCCTGCATAACTCCAGTCGACACTGATGAGGGGTAATTTTTGGCTGCGTCTCATTCACTCCTTAGATCCCTTATGATGTGAATAAGTATATCATGAACTCAAATTCAAGGCATTGGAGTTCTGGTGACTCAATTACCATGACAATTACGAGGTCGGACATTAAAACAGATCTGGAAACTTATCAATACCATTAATGTGTATTAATGATCATTTTCTTGGTATACTTGGAAATGGAAGAAAATGGGTCTTAAACCCAACATACAATCTGCCTGATGCCCACTTAATTATTTATTTATTCATTTATTTAAAGGGATAGTTCACCCAAAAATGAAAATGTGATGTTTATCTGCTGACCCCCAGGGTCTCTAAGATATAGGTGACTTTGTTTCTTCAGTAGAACACAAATGAAGATTTTTAAGAGTAAAAGAACTATGAGTGTAAATGAAAAAAAAACATGTACATACAAATCCATATTAAACCCTGTTAATTCACAATCTCTTCCGGTAAATGAGGTCAATGTACACGATCTGGCGTAGAGATACGCGCAAGAGATCACTTACGACGCTTGCGTAAACTATACCAGATTGTGTACAGACTTCACTTACTGGAAGTGATTGCATGCTGAAGGCTGTTGGACATAGTGGCGTATTAGAGGTAAAAAATTATATAAATACTGTTCGGTTTCTCACACTAGCCGATCGTTTCGTGTCTTAAGACATCAATGTGTCGTCACGAGCCGCAGGGTTTAATATGGATTTGTATGTACATGTTTTTTTTTACACTCATAGTGTTACCATTCCCATGCATTATACAACTGGCAGACTGCAACGGTTGGAGTTAAAAATCTTCATTTGTGTTCTACTGAAGAAACAAAGTCACCTACATCTTGGATGCCCTGGGGGTATGCAGATAAACAAGCCCGATCTCACGAAAATGCGTATCAATAGTTCGAGTGTGCAATCTCGTAGAATGTATACGCCAAAATGTGTTTTGGCGTGCATATGGTACGCCGTTTTTGGCGTGCATAAAATACGCACTTTATGGTGTATTATACGTACAAACCCCCCACACCCCCACCCTCACCCTACCCAAAAGCGTGTCATATACACGCCATAAAGTGCGTATCATATGCACGCAAAAAACTGCGTAGAATATGCACATTCTACGAGATTGCACACTTGTACTGTTGATACGCATTATCATGAGATCGTGATAATAGATAAAGATAAACATAACATTTACATTTTTGGGGTGAACTATCCCTTTAATTAATTATCTTATTCTATTTATATTGGGAAATCTTAATATATATACACTAACATTCAAAAGACGTTTTAAGGCTATTTTTAAATGTTTATTTTTTTTTTTAGTTGCTGCATTTAGATGATCAAAGTAAAAGGATAATTTAATTCATTATTATACTGATAAATACATTGTTTGCTGATCTGTGTCCTTTGTACATTTCTGAAATGCATAATGTGGATGCAGTAAAAAATAATAATATTGTGAAATATTGCAATTTAATATGGTAATTTATTGCTGTAATGGGTAAAGCTGAATTTTCAGCATCATTCTTATATGCTGATTTGCTGCTCAAGAAACATTTCTTATTATTAATGTTGAATTTTTTTTTTTTCAAGATTCAACAGAATAAGTTTCAAACACAAATCAATTTAAAGAGTTATTGCCTAATAAAAGTATTCATTAATTCTTAAAAAATAAATAAAATAAAATAAAAATCTTACAGACCCCAAAAAGTATATATTTAGTGTAGAAATTAAAAATATATAAATATCCTTAAAATAAGACCATTTTGAACCAATTCAAAAGCATATTATATTGTTCCAGAGAACAAATCGTGAATTGACTATATTTTTTTATCACCCCATTGGCAAAAATTATAAATCAAAAAAATCGTAGTGAGGTTCATGTGGGGTTAAACAATTACTTAGTGACCAGAAGAGAATTAATAATTTGCTCTTGATTTTCCAGCACAGAACTGATACTGTGATTGACACATCAAGGAATGTGCACTGTCTTCTCCCGAAACGTCACAGAGTTCAAAGGAAATGCTGAAGGAATTTGGCATACCAGCAAATCAACCATTTCAAGGCCTTAATATTCCTTAATGGCCACTGCCAAGACCAAGGAGTCCATGCCAAGAGCTGCATCTGTCATGTGAAAAACACGCCACAGTTTTTTTCGCCTTTAGTGTATACTTTAAAAATAAAAAACATGTCTTGCGGCTTTGAGTTATGAGCATGGATGTCCAGATCTTAAACAGCAGCCGTTAAAAGACTGCCCACAGAGTGGACAGACAGAAAGCCCCCGTTTAATGTTCTCGGCTTGTGCACTCAGAATAAAGGCCTCTGTAATGGCCACACACTATTACAAAAGCACAATTCCTAAAGTACCCTGACTGATGGAACTCTCATAACTCATATTCCTACTGCAGTGCTGCTCCTGTCACCTGCATTACACCGGCAAATCCAACAATCGCTGACCACCGTTCTTGATCTAGCAGACACTGAGCACATTTTGTCATATGCGCAAGGCAGCCATGAGGAAGATGTCCAGTGCCAGACTCGCCTTGGCTCATTGATAAAGCTCATGTTAAGGCAAATACGCTTTACTCAATCCATAATTCAAAGAGACGCAAGAGACAAGGGTAAAGAACATCGGGAAGACAGCCGCAAGAGCCTCCCTGGACATAATGTGCAGATGCAAATTCATTAGAGCGGACAATATCACACTTAAGGACATCAAAAGGTCACTAAAAATGGTTTAACGTAATCCCAATGGTTAAACATGTTGAATATATAACTCAAATTGCAATGCTTTTTAATTGCGCGCTAGGATCAAATGATATCTTGCATCATGAATTTTAATAAACTCAATGCAGTGCTCATTATTGCGGCAAAAAATGTATATATTCAGATTATATTCTATTTTGATTGTCTGAGCCATGTTTTGGTTAATATTTATTTTGCTGTACGAAACTAATGGAGAGTTATCATTTGAGCTATTAAGATTATTACCTCTGGAAACAATGGAATCATATTTAATCCTTGCGCCAATTAAAAAAAGCAACAGTAAAAACAGCACGCTTCACAGCATGTTATCCAGATCATTACTTTTATTAGAAAATAAATTAATAAATTCACAACAGGAATAGCTGAAAGTACAGTGCCATCATTTGAAAATGAAAATGAACCACGGTGTTATTGTTAATACATAATCTATAACCTATGGAAGAAAGGCAGATAAATGCAAGGTTGATGTAAATTGTCTGTAAAATGAACTTTCAAAAAGTGCTCAATTGTAAAATACCAGTCTGTGTTGACGTTCACCAATGTCATCCTCTGATAAATCCTCTGAGTCCCACCCACAGAGGAATGCCTGGGATTGTAGTGTATATTCCCCATATATATATATATATATATATCTGGCACCAAGATGTAAGCAGCAGATCCTTTAAGTCCTGTAAGTTGCGAGGTGGGGCCTCCATGGATCGGACTTGTTTGTTCAGCACATCCCACAGATGCTCGATTGGATTGAGATCTGGGGAATTTGGAGGCCAAGTCAACACCTTAAACTCATTGTTGTGCTCCTCAAACCATTCCTGAACCATTTTTGCTTTGTGGCAGGGCGCATTATCCTGCTGAAAGAGGCCACAGTCACCAGGGAAAAGTGTTTCCATGAAAGGGTGCACATGGTCTGTAACAATGCTTAGGTAGCTGTTATGTGTCAAAGTAACATCCACATGGATGGCGGCAGGACCCAAGGTTCCCAGCAGAACATTGTCCAAAGCATCACACTGCCTCCGCCAGCTTGCCTTATTCCCATAGTGCATCCTGGTGCCAAGTGTTTCCCAGGTAAGTGCACCCGGCCAGCCACATGATGTAAAAGAAAACGTGATTCGTCAGATCAGGCCACCTTCTTCCATTGCTCCATGGTCCAGTTCTGATGCTCTGTTGCCGCTTTCGGCGGTGGACAGGGGTCAGCATGGGCACCATGACTGGTCTGCGGCTATGAAGCCCCATACGCAAAAAAATGCAATGCACTGTGTATTCTGGCACGTTTCTATTCGAACCAGCATTAACTTCTTGAGCAGTTTGAGCTACAGTAGCTCGTCTGTTTGATTTGACCACACGGGCCAGTCTTCGAACACATCTAACACAAAGATAAAATGTTTATTTGTTGCCTAACAGGTGCTGTGATGAAGAGATAATCAGTGTTTTTCACCTTTCAGTATATTATATCCTCACCAAATCTGTACATGAAACCAGATTTATGTAGATAATTGCAACTGAAACTGAAAACAAATACCATTCTGAGCACAGAAGTAGCATAACATATAGGTCTGTTTGCCTGGAGGGGATTATTTAGATTTGCCATTTCCATGTTAACAGTGCAGATATTTCAGTAGTGTGTGTTTGTGTGTGTGTGTGTGTGTGTGTGTGTGTGTGTGTGTGTGTGTGTGTGTGTGTGTGTGTGTGTGTGTGTGTGTGTGTGTGTGTGGCTTTCTGGACAAACACAAAGTGACTCATGTAGCCACTATGAGCAATGCAGCTCCAGCTGAAAACAGCAATACTCTAGAGTTATTAAAATTCTATCAGTGCTGCTTTCACTCCCACCCCAAACACACACACAGTCAGACACACACACCTTACACGAATCAGCAGGACATGAAATATTTACTCCGTGGCTTTCTAGGACATATTTCTGTGATGTACAAATAAGGTCCCATGCAAGAGATGACTTGTTTTAATACCTATGGCAATTTCATAATGAATAAATTCACAGGGTTAAAGGAGTTTGTATCATCTTGCTTTAGAACACGGTTGTTGATCTCATCAGAAATCGACACATGAAGTTCAAGATAACAACAATTGCTCCGTCCTTACAGAAACGTACTTGTGTAATAACATCACTGCAAGCATCAGATTTATTCATGTTTTCGAACAAGGATCTGATGCCCGTACTGTCTCCCATTCACACCGGCAGCTGAACATCCTGCTAAGAAAGCACACAGACAGCTGGCAGTGTAGGACAGACGGTTCACAATGCTGTCCGTTTCCTTAAATAGGTCATCGTTGATGAGGAATATTCCACCATACCCCCCTCCAGGCGGTCATTCCATGACACTTATAATCTTCCTGACCATGTCGAAGCACACATGACTATCAGATAAGTTACAGGGTTTACATATGTCCGTGGACCTACATAATCTCCGTAAGTCTGCATTACAAAATGGATATGACAGTATGCATTGATGCATACTAACTGAAAAAAAACAATGCTTTTCAGCCTTTTCCGACGATCCCTCATGGCTTCCAGGACTGCTTTTAGCGTGGCTTGTGTAAATGAAGCATGAAATGGCTTATCAATGATGGACTTCTTGTTCTAAAGAGCCACTGAGGCAGCCAAGAATAGCGGCGCTATTGGAAATTAATTGTTTCTTAATGCATACCGTCGCCGACGCCCACCGTCGCAAAGTTAAGCCTCGTTAATGTGTGCAATTAACCGTCCGACATTCTCTGTTGGTCACAAGCAGTTACTGGAATGTATGGAACTGCTTATCATTCCACACACTTCATCCTGCAGTGTTTTGACATGGCATGAGAAACAGAGCAAATATGGAGTGACCAGGGATGGGTGAAATACAGGATTGAAGGATACACTCCTTTGCAATTCATGTGTGAATTTGAATTGAATTGGCTATGACCCAAAAGACAGTGAATTAGCATGAGAGGAAGTTCAACTTACTGAATTCAATACAGCCACATGGGAATTTCATTAGTCCAAGTTTTATAACACAAAATGAATGGTTGCATCGTTCATTTGGAGTAATTATTCTTATTTATTGCCTGATATGTTAAATAAATGTTTTTCTTGACAGATTAGACAATTAATCGTCAAAACAATTAACAGCCTTTATTTTAACAAAGGACCAGAAATTATGAAAAAAAATTCAGATATAGGCTCCCAAATATAAATATTAACATGAGAACTTATTAACTTATTGAGAAATCAATGTTAAGTGATCTCTTAATCTTTTCCAGAGCTGTATTTGACTATTGCACTAATGCTTGTGAAACTTGAGTCTTCTAGGAAACTATGCTTTCTTCCATCATATACAGTGTTGGGGAAAATTACTTTTAAAGGTGTCCTATTATGCCTTTAATTAAGTCTTAATTTTGTTTTTGGCGTGTACTAAAATAGGTTTTCATCCTTGTTTGTTCGAAAAAATGCATTATTGCAGTTCCTCCCTTCCCAGTCTGGCTCAAACAAACTATGGTTGTGACCGAAATCGCTCCCTATACTAAAAAACTTAAATAGGGCACTATTTGAAGGGACAGTCATTTGTAGTGGTGTCCAAAACCATAGTGGATGTTATCGAGTGCACTCATTCAATCCCACAATGCACCGCAATAACGAGTGTACAACTGATGTACGCTCAATGGCTAGAGAATACCCATAATGCACTGTGAGATTCTCTGAATGAATTCCTGTGTCTCGCCGGGAGATAAATCAATCATCCATCCATTTTCCAAACCTCACTGATCCAGCGTAACATCATACAGGTATAAATTAGGCTGAAAAGAGACTGCATTTTCCCATTTATATATGTAATTTATAATTAGTAAAAAAGCATTTTAAAGTAAAACATTTTTAAACATTTTAATTCAAACTCCTTAAATTCCAATTACAAAATTACATCACAGTTCATTTCAAATCCAGCAGTTGATTTGCCTTGTTATCATGCCACAAGAAAAACGCTAAATCCTTCAGTCTCCTTAAAAAATATACTCATGCATACTGTAATTTAAACACCATCTTCCATCCATGACGTGCACTTTTTTTAACATTTGCTATGAATTATTAAAGTCAGGGAGTATTAGAAAAAGTTCCTTTTGCTCAGTTTCAAAGCAGTGCCATCCGCTGTGACATTCAGGAAGATTGAAATGCATTATCTCCCTGCACAATGTGTGCTGTTCTCCTAGGCAGCGAGTGATGCCGGAGCGCTGCTGAGCAGTCGAGTGAGAGAGACACCGCAGAGAGTGAAAAGTGGAAGGGCCTTTCAGACCCGTTGACTCCCTAGATCTTCAATAACTGCTCTTGAATAGCCTGACTGACCTCCTGTCAGCTGGGCCGCCTTACTCCCAAAGACCCTGTCCGACACATTCTCTCAAATCCCCCATGTCTCCCACTCAATAGGCTAAAGGAAAGTGTGTTTTTAAAGAGGATGCAGCCACACCTACTGTATGCTTTCTCTCCTCGGAGAATGTCACAGACAACTACAGCCCTGCGTGTGTGTGTGTGTGGCAGGGATGTTTGGTCCAAATAGACAGACAAGTGAGACAGAAGCCTCCTAAAAAACTGTATTAATAAAATATTGCAAAATGGCTCATTTATCTACAACTATAACACTGTACAACAGCAATACCAGCAGAAGTGGGTCTGTATTAGGGGCACGGACGCTTGAAGCAAGCGTCTGAAAACAACAAGAATGCTAATCGTGTGAATGTGTCACGCCTAATTGCCTCCTGTATCTCTAGCATCACTGATGGCTATCTTTACCTAAGACAAGGTGGTATTAAGCCAAAGGATTGATTGTTTGCATACGGCTTACAAATCAGAGAATCTGGTTTCTGTGCACACCCTCTATTTTCCCCTCAGAAGATCATTACGCAATCAATGCATTTGTTTTGCACGGCTGAATATGACCATTTGTTTCATCTTAAACAGCATGGGTTCCAGACATGTGTCTCTAACAGATACAGTTTGGTAAAGTTCAACAGTCGGGTTCAGGAAGTAAAAAATGATAAAACCTTTTTAGACAGCCTTACTGTGATCTACAAGTTTGTTCATCAATGGTAATTGCTTCTGTTGAAGCCACATTATTTCAACTTCTTTTTAAAATAACAGTTTAACAATGGAATAATTGGTGAAAAACTACACTACCCATGATGCTGTACAGGAATTTCCACCAATCAGAGAGTCAACAGTTCTTTAGCTCCGCCTATTTGGAGCACTGAATGGCATAATCAAGTTGGTCTCCCTACGCTCTTATAATACTTAAATATTTTGTAAAAAAAACTTTAAATATATTGTTTCTATAGATATAATCAACATTTTGTATTTTTAATTTGATTATGCTGTTTGCAATGCTTTATGGGATTGTAGTTCTTTCCCTCACTAAAGCTGGTAAGTGCACAGTCTTGTACCTTTGTCTTTTTATCCAATTTACATATATTATTTTCATATATTTTTGCTTCATTTCAAATTTTTTAATTTAATTATTCACCTCATAGCTGGTTGGCTTGGTTCACAGCTTATAACAAAATCCCAATCGGAAAAATTCATGTAAAAATACTTCCAAAACCAACCAAAAGTTTTTCAGTATGTGTGTCTCGTTTTCCAGCAAAATATCTAAACATCCTTAAACAAGATAAACTGACTTGAGGGACTAAATTGCATATAAGTCTTGGTTTTTAAGATAATATGTCTTGAATTAAATTTATTTTCCATAACCCATTCGTAAACAGTTTTTCCCCATGTTTTAAACATAAAATTCACAACATTTTATTAGATTTATGCATTAAACATTTGTCAGTGGGGTACACAACATTTACTTAATTTAATATACTCTGAAAACAATGTTAAGTAATTTTGCTTCTCAAGTCTTTTTTCCTTGTTTAAAGGACATGTTTATATTTCTTTACTGTAAAACATTAAAACCACTACCACGTTTGGCAGTGTACTAATCGGTAAAATGCAAGAAGGCTGTGTCCTTGGAAGAGTCTTGGAAGACTCTTAATCTAATTAGAATTTTTAAACTCTTCACAAGTTGAAGGACATAAAATGAGGGCACTTATGTCTTCTTTCTGTGGGTCCTGAGAAGTCAAATAGCCTCTCAAGATACACTGTCACAATCATTGATTTCTAAATAAATGAATCGGATCTCCTGTGGATAGAGTTAAAAGCTCTTTTTTCGTTGTTGATGTAAGTAGGTCATTTTTAAATCACATCATATATGATATCATATCATATATAAATGAATTCTAATATATGCTACAGTGGAACCAAATCAATTAACACAGACTGGGGTCAGCGCATGCTGAGGCACACAGTGTGTAGAATTCGCTAACTTTGTGCGGCCGTCAGATTAGCTCAAGAACAGTGCGTAGAGAGCTTTGTGGAATGGGTTTCCATGGCCGAACAGCTGCATCCAAGCCTTACATCACCAACTGCAATGCAAAGCGTCAGACGCAGTGGTGTAAAGAACGCCGCCACTGGACTCGAGAGCAGTGGAGACGTGTTCTCTGGAGTGACCAATCACGCTTCTCTGTCTGGCAATCCGATGGACGAGTCTGGGTTTGGCGGTTGCCTGGAGAACGGTACTTGCCTGACTGCATTGTGCCAAGTGTAAAGTTTGGTGGAGGGGGGAGTATGGTGTGGGGTTGTTTTTCAGGGGTTGGTCTTGGTCCCTTAGTTCCAGTCTTTTAATGACTTCAGAATAAAATACATTTTGCTAGGTCACTGATATCATTTAAGCTTCTGTCTCAAATAAATTGTCTTTAAATAATCATATTGCTTAGGCCAGGTTCACACAGCAACAGAATATGGTTATCAATTCTATATTTGAACCCATTTACACACACAAACCGCATTCTCTAACCAAACTCTCAGCCGCATTCTCTTTCGCTGTGTGAATGCAACCGGACTGAGCAACTAGTAGTCTGTCACGCCATTAAGTGTGAGAGATGCACAAATGCATGTCTACATTGTGTTGCAGGTTTTATGTGTGGTTTTGGTAACATACAGCGATGGAGATATGAGCTGTGTGTCATTTGAAGGTTTTAGATACAGTCAGTGTTCCGTTCACTGTCACTGAACGAAGCCGTATGTGCACCTTTAATTTCTGCCACTAAAGCCAATGAAATGTAATACATTCTCTCTGAAGAATTCATGAGTGCAAGTATACGGTTTCATTATTGATGGGCTTTAATTTGTCTTCTATACCTGATATTTAAAGTGTAGAAAAGACAGAATAGTTAAACTGTCTTTCTTATTACCAGCTTTGCATTTGTAAAACTGCATAATTTATCTAAGTCAAATGATTTTCAGCAGTATTTGTGCGGCAGAGAGACACTTGTGCTGCACGATCCCAAGAGAACAGGCCAACGTCTAACACCACTAATTTGAGGCTTTTGTTTTGGCATGCATGTCTCAAGATGCAAAATACACATAGGCCCAACAGCTTTCACTCCATCTATAGCATACAAACAGTTTCCAACAAGTGGATTGTGAGGTTTCAGTCTTGTCTGTAGTCAAAAGTCTAGCTCTGCATCTTCTAATCCACTTTGGAGCTTGTCCTGGACAAAAAAACACACACTTAAACAAGTTATGTAAAATGACTAACCACAGTTAGCATCTTTAGACAATTAGACATAGACACATACATCTAAAACCAATTGACACCACCATAATGCAATGAACTAGTCATTTGCTCAAAAAAAATGGGGACTCCAAAAATGAGACCAAAAAGATTGTGTAGACTCCAAAGTATTGAATATAGATTAATTAAACAGCATTAAAATATTCAGTTGGGCTCCAGGAATTCTAGTTTACTTGATACTTAACTAAACCCTTTTAACTTTTTGAAAATAATTAATGCCACGAATCCCACATCCAGTATTCAAGAAAACCTACTGTACATAATCTGCTCCTGTCATATTAAGTATATTACAATTCCAATGTTGTAAACTTTGATGCTCATGTTTCTTATGAACATGTTTAAGCCTGTACAGCAGTATTTACATCATTAAAACGTTAGAGGATCAAACAAATGCAACAAGTAAGCGACTGAATCACCCTCAACATTCAAAAGGACTTTAAGAAACCAAACGGGTCAAGTTAGTGAGGCCTGACACATCAAACCAAAAGCAAAGTGACGCTTGTCTCTAATGCTATCATCAAAATAGAAGAAATCTTGCAGTAACAACAGCGACTACACACTCTGTTGCTAGTTCTCGAAGTCGACAGCAGACCTATTTTAAGTAAGTAGGTCAAGCAGGAAGAGGGAATCAGTCCCGTAGTCGACTAGTTTTATAATTCAGTCACATCTAAACACATCAACTGGTTTAAGTAGGTCCCCTGGCAGAGGAGATCAGCTAAATGCAATTAGGTGAAGTCATTAGACAGTTCTCGATACAGCCAGATGAACGGATATGAGTAATGCCACATAAACCTGATAGATTCACCTCAACAAATGTAAAAAAGGACTTCGAAAATCAAATAAATGTGGAAATCCTTTACGAACAGAGCATTATAAAAATAAATACTGAATCAAAAATCTTTCAAGACTGAGTAAAAATGAATTACATAAGGACAGCGCACTGTTTCCCTTTTAAATATTAAAAAAGGGATTTAGAAATGCTAACAGAGCTGACTAACGAGCCAAGACACACTCGCATGGCATTTAATTCAAGTTAATGCAAAATCTCGTGCATTCATTTCATGTTGGCATGGTCAGCATTTCTGCAGACCCCAGGCATCTCACTGAGGAAAAATTCATCATATATCTTATTAATAATTCATCTTGCACGTCTTTGACCCTCTCAGATCTTAAAATGACTGCCCTCCCTTCTTTTTCCAACAGCCACGCTCGGAAAGAGAGACGCAAAGACGAAAGACTGAGACTCAATGAACATGTCAACCATCCTTGATACATCCACAAACACCCAGAACAGCTTTCGATCTCATCAACATCAACACACAAGACACATTAAACATTTCCTCAGGGAGCTGAAGAGGTATCAATCAAAGTTGCTGTTTTTTCTTTCTTAAACTGTTTCTGTCTCACTTTCTCCTGTCTCTGTATCTCTCTTCTCTTCAGTACTTTACCAACTCCCCATTGCCCAGTTCCTCTCTCTTCCATTTCCACGCCGGTTTAGTGGTTTTAATGATTAATAAGCAGCTGGGAGCAAGGATCAAGTCGCATCTGTTATGCCTTAATATCTGAAATTAAAGTTCTAATGGGAAAAAGAGCAGAACTGCGGTCCATTCTGGAGCATTTTCCAAAATGAGCATCCCAGGCTATACTCTTTTTGTAATTCCATTTACAATTCCCATGTGCTTGGTTTTACTGCTCATAATATGCAGGTGTTTACTCTATAATGTGTCTACAGCCTTGTAGCTGGGATGACGTTATGTACTTTCAAATAACAAAGTACAGCATGTGTACCATATTACAAACAGACTGCATTGCTGTCATTACACAAACAGGGGATCTAAAACGTATTTGGACACATAGGGCCAGATTTACTAACAGCTTGCGCCAGCGCAAACCCCTTTTTTGGCGTTAAAAACCTACAGTCAGGATTTACTAAAGACACTCAGTAAAAATAAGCACTGAAAAGGCATGGGGAGGGTTATTTTTGCATTTGTAGGAGTTGTCCTTTCAGACGCAAAATTTGTGGGAGGAGAGTATTTAAATGAATCACACAAGGTGATTTATTAAAGTTTGCGCTAGTCAATTTACTGGTATTTGCGGCATTATTTACAGCCCAAGCCAAAAAAGCATGTCTTAAGCCAGATGCGAATTTATGCTGCTCTTGGTAGATTGAATTGGTCATTTTTGGAAATGATCCGGCTGAGTCTGTGTTCTTTAATTTGCGCGTCGTCTGTAGATCCACACAGAACTTTCCACTCCCATCCCACTTTTTTTGGAATTGCGCAACCATGCTAATTTGCCCTGTTTATTGTTTTTGGTTCCCCAATGATCCTTTCAGTGAACAGTTCTTAAAAGAATAAATTTTTTCTTAGTGCAAAGAACATTTTAAGAATCTCAGGCTTTTGTTTTCACTATAAAGAACATTTTAAGCAATGCAAAGGTTCAAGCGATGTCAAAGGTCCTTCATGGAACCATCAAGAACCTTCATTTTTAAGAGTTTTTAAAAATATCTTGCAATCAGCTGGTGTGTGTGGTGGGCGTTCTGGTGCAATATGGCTGCCGTCGCATCATCTAGGTGGATGCTGCACATTGGTGGTGTTTGAGGAGATCCCCCCCCCCCTCCTCCATGTAAAGCACTCTGAGTACCCAGAAAAGCGCTATATAAATGTAACAAATTATAACGCAGTGACATTCATAGTTTTAAGGGTGACGTAAATGCCCAAAAGTGTCCAAATACCCTTTAGATATATCAAATATTTGGGCATTTTTATATTATCATAATCATTAAATATCATTTACATTGGCCAATCAACATGTGTTTGTTACACTTGTGTCAATTTCCAAGTTAACAGACAGCTTTGATTTATAATAAAAATTCTGTATTCAGTTTAATTCAATATATACCATATTAACATGCGTTTGCTTCATGTACTTTTTCTAAATCACTTGCTAACATCAAATTATATTATATAAATATACTGTAGGAATTATATTTGCATCAACAAAATCCATATCATCAACATCTTCTACATGTTGACATCATTTCAAAACACATTAAAAAAGTATTCCGAAGCTTTAATAATGCAGAATAATTACTCTTCCAGTCTACTGATTGAGCGTGATTGTTCATTTAATGTTCTCATTTGAGTCTTTTTATCGAGCTTTTGAGAAAACCTTGTCATTTAAAAGACAAAATAAGGTATGACACCATGTATTAAGACCTTTTCTTCATGCTGGTACATACAGTTCAGAACCATTTAAATATTTTTGACAGTAGTGTTGGAAAAACATGACAAGACTAAGCCCTTATTAACACATTTATTAGAAGATTTATACTATAAGATACACAAAGACTATTCAAACGCAAAGAAAATTCATGGTTAAAACAAAGACTGACTTTTTGTCCCCATCTCCCCATATTTTATCGTTACTAGGCAACCAGATTCGAGATTTCTGACCCGACTGTATGAAAGGCTGCTCTTAAAAGAAAGGAGATTCCTTGTCAATTTTGCCCAAAAAAAAGCCTGTATATGAAGGGCAGTCGAGTGGGAACCGAAGCTGCAGATCAGAGCGTGAAAGAGACCTGTTTTTTTCCTCTCTCTCGCACTCTCTTTTTTTTTTTGGAAGAGAGAGCTTATTCGTCTAAGAGGCGACATCCTACCACAGGAGGAGGGGTTGTGACCAGAATGGAGAGTAGCTGAATTGAATGGACCGGGCCATAAATGCTTTTGGGAGAGAAGGAGAAGCCACAGAAAGAGACAGAGAGGGGTAAAAAATAATGAAAGGGGAGGGAATGTGATGTGACTGGGTGGAGGTCTTAAAAAAGAGACAAAGCCGACCTGCAGAGTTTACTACAACGGTGTGACAGAGCATTGAGTCACTGCATAGTTGCCTGAACTGAGCAGTTATTGACTGAGTTTAGACTACCACTGCCAGTCCTGGAGAAGCCTGTTTTAAAGGGAACATCACAAGCTACACGATTTAAAATGAACGTCAAACCACACCTTTGAAAATTGACTTGGCTACACTAAAAGCTACTAAATATGTAGTTATCTACAGTGAAGAGTTATAGTGAATTATGAGATTTCTGATTTAATCGGATCAGTATTTATCTGGCTCGAAATCAATGATGAGTTTGAATGAATTAATATTGACAAGTAACTTGAACAGATAAATGCATATTAAATACAACTAAAACAACTTGCACAGGGATTTTTACCAATCTGTTAAAGCTTTATTCAGTCTGATGCACCGAAATTAAAGGGTTAGTTCACCCAGAAATGGAAAATTCTGTCATCATTTACCAATCCTCGCGTCGTTCCAAACCAGACTTTCATACATCTTCAGAACACAAATGAAGATCTTTTTGATGAAATCTGGGAGTTTTCTGTTCCTTCATTGGCATCTACGCAACTACGACTTTGACACTTCAAAAAGTTAATAAAGAGATCGTAAAACGAATAGCTATGAATAAAAGACTACATTCAATCTGTTAATCATATAAAGCGATCGTGTCTCTTCAGAAAATTTGGACTAAACCGCTTAATTCTTATGGATTAGTTTTACGATCTCTTTATGAACTTCAACGTCAAAGTGATAGTTGCGTATCTGTCAATAGAGGGATAGAAAGCGCTCTGATTTCATCAAAAAATATCTTCATTTGTGTTTCGAAGATGGACGCATGTCTTACAGGATTGGAAGAACATGAGGGTGAATAATTAATGACAGGTCGTGTTTGTATAAATATGTGCATCCAATCTGTTGAGTTTGGTTCTGTGCAGAAGGAGGATATTCGTCACAATGCCACCAACCCCCTTAACCCCCTGACAGCTCTCTGCATGACAGATCACCTAGACATGAAACGCACCTAAATTATGCAGTCGCCAAGCACTCCTCTACCCCAACGCCATACTATCACAGAGTAAACTTCTCGATGAGCAGGCTCAAGCAGGAACTTTCTGCATGCTTCCCTTCTCATGAGTTTTCACAGGGCTTTGTCTCCTTTTGGAGGCGCTCACTATTCTGCTGTGACGGCCTGTCAACGTCAGCCTGAAGATCGCCTGCAGCCCCTCTTCAAACCATTAATCTAAATTAGTGCTCTGACAAAGTGTCAAAACATTGAAGCTCAAATGTGATGTATGCTCCAGAGGACCCCATCCATTTTCACCCATCTCATGACATTGACGTGTGTAAATGCGTAAAAGTACAAAGGATAATCAAAATGATTGCAGGAAAAACCCTAGAAATTGGTTGGAATGGGACTACGAGCAATTTTAGTGCAGAGGCACGATCGTTGATCAAGCCCTTGGGATCTCAAACACTCCCCATGAGGAATGACAGCAGTGTTTCACTTTCAAACTGTATTAATAAAAAATAATTAGAACTGGTGCGTTCGCCATGTCACAGATAGCAAAAATGAGCTAATTCTAGCGTTGTACTGATAAGAAGCGAGTTTAAAGGAATAGTGCTCTCTAAAATTAAAATTCTGTCATTCAAACCCGTATGACTTTCTTTCTTCTGGGAAAAACAACAGTAGTAATTCTGAGGACTTGGTTTGTCGCTATTTCATTAAAAGTATCACAACTATAAAACTATTATTGTAAATAGTTAAAAAGTACAGTTCATGTTCTAATGTGCCTGTGTCAAAACAATAGAGTGCATGAACCAAGCCAATCAGCTACGAGGTGAATCATTGAACACTACAAACTTTGATTTAAAGCGAAACAGTTTTTCAAGAATAAAAAGTACAAGACTGTGTACTTAACAGCTTTAGTGAGGGAAAGAACTACAATCCCATGAAGCATTGCAATGAGCATAATCAAATAAAAATGACGTCTGCCTTTACATGCACATGAATGTTAATATCTCATTCTTAATCCGTAGGGTTTAATATGGAGTTGGCCCACCCTTTGCTGCTATAACAGCTTCAACTCTTCTGAGAAGGCTTTCCACAAGGTTTAATTTGTGAACGCCTGGCTTGCAGTCTCCACTCTAATTCATCCCAAAGGTGTTCTGTTGGGTTGATGTCAGGACTCTGTGCAGGCCAGTCAAATTCCTCCACACCAAACTTGCTCATCCATGTCTTTATGTTGGAACAGGAGGGGGCCAAACAAAGTTGGAAGCATGAAATTGTCCAAAATGTCTTGGTATGCTGAAGCATTAAGAGTTCCTTTCACTGGAGCTAAGAGGCCAAGCCCAACCCCAAATCCCCTCTCCACCAAACTTTACACTTGGCACAATGCAGTCAGGCAAATACCGTTCTCCTGGCAACCGCCAAACCCAAACTTATCCATCATATTGCCAGACAAAGAAGTATGATTGGTCACTCCAGAGAACACATCTCCACTGCTCTAGAGTCCAGTGGCGGTGTTCTTTACACCACTGCATCCCACGCTTTGCATTGCACTTGATGATGGATTGGATGCAGTTGCTCGGTCATGGAAACCCATTCCATGAAGCTCTCTATGCACTGTTCTTGAGCTAATACGTAGGCCACACAAAGTATGGAGGTCTGTAGATATTGACTCTGCAGAAAGTTGGCGACTTCTTCGCACTGTGCGCCTCAGCATGCGCTGACCCCGCTCTGTGATTTTACGAGTTGCTGTTGTTCCCAATTGCTTCCACTTTGTTATAATACCACTAGCAGTTGACTGTGGAATATTTAGTAGTGAGGAAATTTCAGAAATTGACTTATTGCACAGGTGGCAACCTATCACGGTACCACGCTAGAATTCACTGAGCTCCTAAAAGAGCGACCCATTCTTTCACAAATGTTTGTAGAAGCAGTCTGCATGCCTAGGTGCTTGCTTTTATACACCTGTGGCCATGGAAGTGATTGGAACACCTGAATTCAATGATTTGGAGGGGTGTCAATACTTTTGGCAATATAGTGTATATGTTTTCCCCCTGTACAGCATCATGGGTAATTCCACTGTTAAACACGATTATTTTACAAAAAAGCTGAACTAATGAGGGCTGATGGCTTATATGTTTATATATAGGCAAGGCTTATATGTTATCGTTACAAATCAATTTCCCTATGAAGAAAATTAATTTTTACTTCTGGAGCCCAACTGTTGCACTCTATAGTCTTGATGGGTGGAGGAGTCAATTAGGCCATGCTCAGGTATGGCACGCATTAGTGATCATTTCAAGTTCATCATCAGCAGCCATCATTATGGAGCGCTATTTAATATCAAACAAAAGGGAGAGGACTTCAGTTACATCTCAGAATAGCTCAGAACGGCAGACGCATTATCCTCTTGTAATCTGCCATTGGTAAGTAGCTACTTTGGGAGGCTTAAGCCCTTGGTGTAATATCCAAAGCTCCTGATCTTTTTGAAGATTCATATAACGTCAAATAATATAGATTTTTAATGAAAATTTGTGCAATTTGTTCACTCTAGCCTAGTGGTGATGAAAAAAAAAAAAAGGTTGTTTTCGACATGGTGTTAAAAAAACATTGAACTTTTAGAAACACGTATCGAGATGCTGCTTTCTTTTCCGTTTTGATTGTATATTTAAAAGCACAAAGGCGTTCTGTGTGAACTGTTAGTTCATTTAGCTCACAGCAGTTTTAAAGCCCTCATTACCCTCAGTAGGTGGGAATTTCAGGCGGCAGGGTTCAATAAACCGTTATTGAATCAAAGACCTGATAAGCACAATTCAGCGAAATTGATAATATATGTCTAACTTCTATGTGCTTAATAACTGCACAAAACCACCGCTGCTCTTTTACATGCAAACAGGGACTGCAAAAACATCATAAAATTATTAGGAATACAGTCCATATGCATTTTTTGCTATTATTATGAAGCCATGTGATAGATTTGTGTGAGATACAGATCTAGATTATGGAGTTAGTGAGTCTTACTGACAAATTACTCGTTTAGTTATGAGCAGTTAATATTTGGAAACATTGCTACTTTTTTAAAATTTCATGAACACAACCTAGAAAAAAGGTGAATGGTAATAATATATGTCATAACTGGCCAGCTCCTGACACAATTATGGATGGATGGAATCCTTCCTTCCTATAATTACTCTTCCAAAACATGATTAGAAAGAGCAATACTAATAATAATTTGAATTTGTCCATATGCAATTGACTCCAACCATTCTTAGCTGAAGCATGCACATATAATATATACACAGTTCATTTTCAAAATATGAAAAATAGGAAGCAGAGAGTTAAAAAATACCATATCAGAACATAGTGGAACCATGAAAACAGAATAAGTGTATGCATAGCTTTCATACAAATTATACAAAACTTACATAATTTAAAAACAATACATAAATAAATGAAATGACTATTAAATCGCACAACCTTTAATTCCTAGAAAAATACTGCAATATTATGCTGAGCAAATCAGCAGCTTGTTAGTGTTTTTTTTTCTTTCTTATTTTTTACCTTTGAATATCTGACCTAAAAAGGGAAATAAAAAATAAAAAAACAACTCCAAAAAGGTATTTTATGAGCACATCTAGAGATATACGGGCAGATTTGCTTCCTTCTTTAACTATGTCCCAAATAAAAATCTGCAGTTAAGAACATCAAGCACAAATCACAAAAATATGGGCTAACACAATTATAAACCTATTGTGTTTTACTGCACCGCTATCTATGTGCGTCCTCTGAGTAAAATCAATTCAGTTGGCTCTTGGTAACCTAGATGTTTCAGCAAAATGATACATACTTCAAAGGACAAAGCTATATTTATTTATTTATATATTATATGTGCATGCAGCCGCTGGAAACTTATATCATTAAAGATAGGTGTGAAAGAAAAACGGGGGCTGTTAAATCTAAACAGCATTAAAAAAGTATGAATTAGAGAATGCCTTTCTGTTTACTCAAAGCACGATGTGTTTTGAAGTTATGTCCAATCGTTATAGGGTGTGTACGTATCAAATGTGACAATGTAAACAGTCTATAAAATCCCCCACAGCTGCAGTATTTTTTCTTTTGTTTACAGACTTAGTTTCAGGCAGATATATTGTTAGTAATGAAACTCGAAGCACTCATTAATACTGAAGCTGGGAGATTTTTGGAAAATAAACTATTTGAAAATTGGTATATGGCTCTACAATGGAAACAAAACAAAAACAGCATTAAAAATTCCAAAAATAAATGGATATTTATGTGTCATCGTGAAGAACATTCACCTTCTCACTAAAATAGTTACTATTACGTTAAATATAAGTGTGTGGTTTGGACACATTAAGGTCATAAATAGAAGAAAAAAAAACAATCACGCAAAAAAAATGATTCTATTGCCATTAAAACTGCAGTGGTTTTAAAAGGTGTTTTTCCATCTTTTAAATAGTTGTTCTAATATTGTTTCTCACACATCACTGGTGCTAACAGGCCTCAAAGCTAAACTAATCTATCTAATTACTTCTTGCACGCTTGCATTGCGCCGAACAGAGCCTTCGCACATAAACAGTGCTGGCGCGGCCCACACCTCGTGTGACATAAATGCTTCATTTCCAATTCACTACTCTCCTTTCTTGCTATAAATAAACACCCCATGACCACAAATTGCTTTTCCATCTTGTATAAAAGTCTGTGGTGCACTGTGCCTCCCCGTGGAGTGACACAAGGTCACTGTCCTGCAGGACCAGGTGGCACCTCTTGGCTGAGCTGGAGGCATCATCCTCTTCAAATATCTATGGTAATGAGGCGGAAGCCGTGTGACAGTCCAGCCAATGGGGAGTCAGAGCATGTCGGTGACTCAGGTGCGGGTACGAAAGAGTCAGAGAAGCAAAATTAAGGCTCTGAGATGTCAGGATGACTTCAACGACACGCCAGGGGACATGCTAATTATAGCAAATGGAAGTAAAGCAGGAAATGTTGATGAATTATCATCCGGGGCTATGCGAGATGGAACTTTGGGAGGGGAATGCGAGATCAAATTCACACTGGAGTCTAGGACTGGAATATAAGATCCAACGATGAAGGTAAAGAAACCGCTGTTTCACTTTCTGTTTTCCACAAAGAAGTGAAGTTATTATAAAGCAACCGGAGTAGCATTCTACAAAACGGGTGTCGTTTGTGTTCAACAAATAAATGTAAATGAGTAAAAAAGGACCTTTCTAAACACACAACAAAAATCCAGTAAATTTAAGTTACTTTTATATTTTGTGTTGATTTTCTTTATCTTTCATTCATGTCTATTTGGCATTAACACATATGCACATACTGATAGCACAAATAACATATAAATATATAAATAAAAGACATGAGGGTACCAAGGTTGGTGCATAACCTTGATATATGTACCTTGGTACCCTTGTGTCTTCTATTTATATATTTATATGTTATATGTGCCATAAATATGTGCATATTTGTTAATGCCAAATATATTCTTGGTCTTTTCTCGGTCTCAGACTAAGACTCTGGATTTTATGACCACAACTGCGAGCTCACTAAATTGCCGGTGCATTATTTTATTTGTTAACATCATTAAAGTGATGAATGTAAAACGTACTGCTTAAAATGCAATCAATAACTTATTTCTAATGTGATTTCTTTTGTTACTGCGGTGCCAGTTCAAAATCAATGCAGGATTGTCTCAAAAAATTAAAATGCCCCAAATTAATACAAGTGCCTACAACATTCAAGATATGATTGCAAAAAAGTACTTGTACGGGATTTTTATATTATAACACAGAATTAATTAAGCAATATCATAACAGCAAGAGAGCAGTTTTCACGAATAAGAGCATGATTGCAAATGTCATATTGATTTTATACAAATGTTCAATAAAAAAAAAAGTTAATATTAAGTGAGGTTAATATTAAGGTTGAGTGAATGATTCCGTGACTCACTCATTAAGTGTTTTGATTTCATATTCATATTTAAAAGTAACCCTTTCATTTTTAAAACATTAATCTCAACATAATTTATGCAGATTTAATTGTGCCAATTCAGATGCAACTTCTGTGCCACCTCTGCAAAACAAATATTAATTTTATTGTTTGTGATTTGACTGGTAACAGCTATATAGTGTCTTATTATTCTAATTGTATTTATTGATTAAATATAAGACATTTTTAACATTAAATATGAATCTTTAGATCCATTTGAGGAGGGCAGGTCTGGTACGGTCTTAGTCTCGATCTTGGTCTTGTCTTGTTCTCAACACACTATGGTCTTGGTCTTGACAGTGGGGTTCAAAATGATTAGAACACTTGGCATCTGGGAGTCGTCTTATTGGGCCTGGATTTATTTTCCAAGAGGACAGTGACCCGAAACTTTCTTCTAACTATTAACCGGAACTACCTGCGATGGAAGGAATCTGCTGGAACATTGAAAATGATGGATTTGCCCCCTCAACCCCATCGAGCACATTTGGGGCGAGTTGGAAAATAAATTGGACAGATCTATTGTATATTCGAAGGAAGGCCTTTGGCTTCAGTTACAGAAGGCATGGGATAACATTAGTGTTGAAGTTCTCAGGAAATATATTGACACTATATGCCAGAGAGATGTGCTGCTGTTACTGCTGCAAAAGGAGGACACACAAAATATTTATGTTATACCAAATGTTAGAAGTTAAAAGTGAATAAAAACAGTATTGATCACTTCATCTGATATTTGATGGTCAGAGCAACCAACTGCATGTTTCATGAACATTATGAAATTAAATCATGTTTTGGAGGCAAAAAAAAGTTCAATATTTTCAGATATGTCAGGTGATCCACCACTGTAATGTAATATGTATGTATGTATGTATGTATGTATGTATGTATGTATGTATGTATGTATATATATATATATATATATATATATATATATATATATATATATATATATATATATATATATATATATATATATATATACACACAATACTGTATATACATAAGAAAATGTACATATTTAGTTACATGTTTAGTTGCAATATATACATTTAGTTGTATTTAAATATTTTTGATGTTTAAAACAAAAAGTTTAAAATCATCTTATTAAACAGGAAAATACACTTTTCCCAGCTAATAGTAACTACTTATTATTATTGGTATAAGTAATTTCCTTATACTTTAAAGGTCTTGAAAACCTCTTGCTGAAGGTCAGGCTTTGTCCATGATTTTAATTGCTCATTGGCTTACACCAACATTTCCTCCAGCCCATCCTCCAGAGTCCTGCTGTTCTCAGTCTCTGCAACTTAAATGTCAGGATATCAACTGCTGATATTTGCACATCCTTCCAATCAGTCAGCAAGAGAATCTTTAACTTCAAGGCTCTGCATTACTAGTAATAAATCATACAAACTGCGCCCAACTGTTTCATTCCCACCTCACTGCATCCAACCCCATCCTTCAGAAACACATGAGCGTCTGCTAAAAAATAAGCCAGTACGGTTGATTACTTCCTTTTTCACACATCATAAGTATTTTCAGTCCTCCTCATTCCATAATTAAGAACTATCATCTGTCTGCTCCAAATTCTTTATGATAGGTCTATATTCCAGTACAGCATGGCCTAATTCAAGTCTACCTCCAACAGATATGCAGTCATGCAATTAGATCAAATAAATTGTGAAAATATTCCACACTAATCTAATTACTATTCATCATTATCATTTGTGAAGTGGGGTTTCAGAGAGCTTACTTTTTAATGTTTAGACATTTAGACCGTTTTTAAAATGTAGGCTATATACTTTTATCCACATAACTTTATGAATTATATCTTTATGAATTATATCATGCGACTCAATTGTTGATGTTCTTGCATTTCTAAAAAGATTAGATTGCGTACATCTAAAAAAGTAGGTTAATTGCATAGATTTAACCGAATCCCATTTGACGCAGTTAATGCTTTTGACATTGCGGTTTCATTATTTTAATTCTAAAGGCTGGTCGTTAGAATTTCGACACACAAATCAGTAAATGAGTGAAAGTTACGCATAATATTTCACCAGTGATGATCGTTAGTCTTTCCATATAAAGTCTTCATTCATAGAAAATTGTAAATAAATTGATATTGCAAATTTTAGTCTTTCCAAAAATACAAAAGAATAAATATGAATGAAATCCAACAGTAATAATCAATGTAAATCTAACACACATACTGTAGATAGAATTATTATTATTTTGTCTCATTACTTACTGTTTTTGGTGTTATTTTGGCCCGTTTGGCTCCTGATTCTTCATGTGAACGAACCAGTAACAGTTTACTGAACCAGTAACAGCACCTCACACTCTTAATTAGACTGAATTTGATACTAAAAGGCAATATATTTATCTTTCATATCTGAGTCACACCAATAACAATTGGGTCCTGTGTTCATCACGTCGAAAGACTTTCTCTCAGGCTCTACTTTTTCGGCAGACTGTAGCAGTTCATTTTCACCATCCATTCTTCTTTTGATTTTAACAAGTTGCCTATTCCCTGCTAATGAAAAACAGCATGATCGTATCATCACCATTCTTGAATGTAGGACTGTTTGACTCGCATGACTTTCGAAAATATTGCCTGAAAGGTTCCATCCTGCTCTCATCACGGCCAAAAATCATTTCCCACATTCCGACTGGGTCACTTTTATGCTTTTTGCCAAGCTCCAGACGTGCTTTCACATGGATCTCTTTGAGTAATGGCTTCTTTTGTACCACTCTCCCATACAAGCCAGTGTTATGTAGAGCTCTACATTCAGCTGACACTTTTACTCTGTTCTCAGTTACTGAACTCTGTAGCCCCTTCAAAGTGATTGTTGAGCTCGCCGCGACTTCTCTCCCAACTCTCAATCATGTTCAAGCAGGGAGTTTGGAAAAACGACCCAGTGTCTCTGTGCTTCGATATAGCTTTAACTTCCTGATAACTGAACCAACGGTTCCCACCAGGACATCCAAACACCCTAATTTATTTGTTTTACTTGTTCTAATGAAAATACTTTCCTTTTCACAGCAGTCATCCAGATTCATGAACTGTAGGGTTTTATACAAAAATTGCAGTACTTATTTTAAATGATTCACAGGTAGAAACCAATTTCAGACAATTGTGTTCCCATTAGGACTTTTCTTTTAATCACCTGTCAAAATTCAGAGTTTTTGCAATACCAACATGATCTCATCAGTATCCTTAGGTTTTTGTAAATAAACTTTGTTTTTAGCACACAAAGGGCATATACACCTGGTGCAATTCGACGCAAGGCAAGTGTTTTTTTGTTAGTTTCAGCCCGGTTATCATTTTCACGTCCAGCGCAACATTGTTTAAATAGCAAAAGCACTTGCGCCCATCTCTTCGCCCATAGGCGTGCTGGTCTGAAAACGAGGTGTGTTGGTGGGTTGCTATTTTGAGGCAATTGAAAACGATCATTGACCAACAAAAGCGCAGTATTTTTTGTGTTATTTAAAGGGCACGTTTATAATGTGCGCCTATAGGTGGGTGCACAACGAGTGTATATTCTGCTTATTACACACACGGAGCAGCTGCACACAAACACTTTTAAATATTAAAAATAAAAGGATTCTTCTCTGGGGAAGCGCTGTGTCTTTCCGCTCGCAAATTTCGCCATGTAAATAGCGGATCCGCCATGTTGCAAGCGCAACTGACTATTAAAGGGAATGGGATTTGAGACTCTAATTAGTTTGTTGCACGTTACGCCCAAAACACACCCATGACTCATTAAGAGACTAGGTTCAACTCTTTTGGACCATTTTTTTCTGTCGTTAAACTAGCAAAAGTGGATTTGGACATGCCTTAAGTGCACCTGCGCCACGCGCTTCAGACCATGTGCTTAGAACGTTAAAATAGGGTAGGCCCTACATATACTTTTTTAAAGTTTGGATATACTATACTGAGAGGTACAATATAAATGAATTGACAGATTCTAAAATGTAAACAGTTTTACATACAGTGAGTGTTTGCAACTTTAGAAATGTACATATGTTTCAAATGTTCCTGTCATGTCAATGAAGAGCTGGTGGGAACTGTAATTGCCAGGGTTATAAAGAAGTACCAAGGTAATGTAACAGATTCAATTTCACATTTTAAAAAAGTCTTTGTTAAGCTCATTATAAAAAAAATGAGCACACAAAATATATTTTACATAATATATCTTAGACACTTCTCCACATAAAGAATGCAAATTACCATCTTGATTGACTTTATAAATTAGGCATTACAAATTCAACGTTTGTTCCATTTAATGATAAATGAGAATCATGCTCTGGTACTAATTTCCGAACGCTGACCTGTAGCTGTACCTTTAAATGTTCCAGTAATTCAGTTCCCACCAGCATTTCACTGACTGAACAGATGATTTGTAAAAGCGGTTATATTTCATCCTGTATGTTTTAGTGACCCTTACAAAAGAAACAAAAAATAAGTATACGTTCAGTCAACATTTTATGTATTCTACCTTTTTAAAAAAAAAATCATTTTTATATACTTTATGTACTTAAAATTATACTTAAGTATACTTGACTTATACTGATAGAAAAGTCTAAGGGCAAGATTTATTAACCCTCTTTTGGTGTTAAAAAACGGTCAGGATTCACTAAATACGCGAAAAGGCATGGACAAAGTTATTTTTGTTACTGACCCTTTTGGATTTGTAAGAGTTTCCCTTTTAGATGCAAAAGTTTGGGGAGGAAAGCATTCAAATGAATCACGAAAGGTGATTTACAAAGGTTTACGCTATAGCGAACTTACTGGTGTTTGTGCCATTATTTACCACCCAAATAAAGCACGTCTTAAACCAGCCGCTAACGGGTAGATTACGTTGATCATTATGATCCGGCTGTGTCTGTGTTCTTTCATTTGTGCATCGTCAGTAGATCACATGCTAAACTTTTCACTCCCATCTGCGGGATAAACATTATTTTTTTTAATTGTGCTCTCATGCTAATTTGCCCTATACTTGTATTCAAGCTTTTGATCAAAATATACTTAAAAGAATAGTTCATTATTCGAAGTATACTTGGCTTGTAGTTGATTTTTCATTTTTGATTAAGTAGCCTATTAAATACTTTTTTCACATAGTTTTATATACTGTCTTATAAATATACATTTTTGGTCATTCAATACAATCAATGTGTTTAAAAAATATTGATTTATAAAAGAAACAGTTACTTTCCTAATTCTGAGTATGTGCATTTTTGTGTAGTCCACTGGTAGTGTACATAATTTACTTCAAATCTAATTTACTTCAAACTCTTTTCCCACTATCAATGGAAATATCAGGCAATCCATGTTTTCACTGTTATAAGGTAGGTACTTCTGTACTCTTGTGAAAGAGTACAGAATCTCTGGATCAAAACACAGGTGAAGAAGAAGCAGAAACAAGTGATATAAGCATTGCTTATGTGAATGTAATCGAACACGATCACAAGGCATTAAACAGCATATAAATCAAAACTGAATAATTTTACCAAATTAAATGTTGACCTAGTAAGAGGTAAAGACTGTGAAGTTTTGGGGGTGTTGATGGACTCGATCTACGATCCGGATGTAGTCTTTTCTCAGCTTTTTGTTCAAAATGCTGCTTTTTTATGAAGTTTAAACACATATTATAGTGTTGATGAAAAAAAAGAATGCATGAAGCTAGAAGCAAAGGCTTTGTTCTTTCGTTTGGTATATTGTATGTTCAGATATTCATACAATAAAATATTCTGGGGGGGCAAGAATATTTTGTGAAAATGATCAAAAATGCTGGTGCTGCCTGGTAACTATTTTAAAAAATACTGGCGGAGAAAGAGTTAAAGTACAGTTAAAGGTATATTTCAAGTATACAATTAATAACTGCATTACTTAAGTATGATGTTAAGTTCACTTAAAGAAAATTTACAAGCATACTTGCTGTATAAAATATAATGGGAGTATACATTTAAGTGTAACACAACTAGTTTTCATTTGTACTGCAACTATCCTACAAGTGAACTTATAGGTACAGATAATAGTTAAATACATGTAGCACATTTTTTAGTTTTTTTTGTTTATGAAAGTAAACTCTGAAGTATACTTTTATATGTTAAAAAGTTGTCTAATTTAGTCCCAAGTAGTACTGAAATAGCACACTGAAACATAGGCTACTTACTACATAAAGTAGTTAATTCAATGTACAATTCTAAAAATTCTGTAAGGTTAATCATAACCAAATATGAAAATAAAGTATATGCAAGAAAACTTATAGGAAAATATAGGAAATGCACAACAATGTCACATACAATAATAATTAAATCTGTCCTTTGTTACATTCTTACAGTAAAATGAGAGGATATGCAGGGTGCATATGATATAAAAGTTATAACAGTTAAAATACATGTTACACTTTAATTTGCCTTGCTTAGCAGAGGTCATGTTTACACATGGTCTGCCATAACCAGTGGAAACCTTCGTTTGATGTTGTAATGGGCAGCATATGGCATCTGCTCTAATCAAGTGTGGACAAGTTAGTATGCATGCATCTGATTGGACTGTTGGCAACTATGGCATGCACAATTACATGGAGCAGATTGATGTGCTATTTGTATCTCTCTGCACAGAAACCGGAGGCAACGATCTTTTACTACAATGCAGTTATGAACACCGCAACAACATGCATATCAAGGCATTCATTCACAGATGCAAATGCATTTTTAGAACAGAATTGATGGCAACTAAATCTAGGTCAAGATAAATCGGTTACGTTTCAGTGTAATGAATATGTTAAAAAATAATCACTTAATAAAAATCGACTATACTGCAAAAAGTCACTTTAATACGCAAGATCTAGATATGACATTCATTTCAGAGGCAAACGCATTCATGGGACAATGATGAGCAAAACCTAAGATGACAGACTCTGTAGAGATGATTGTTTTCATATTCAGAACTGCCTTAAGGGAAGTACTCATATTTTATAATGTGGTCATTAATTCCCCTGCACTGTGATATTAGTTTAGCTTTATTAAGGAGTTCTGTTGCATCTCAGTGAAGACAAGAATAGTTCCTGGTACATATCCTAAATGATTCATAAGTCATCCATTATGAATGACTAGGTTAAAACATAGCCACAAAACAAACAGATGAAGACCACTAGACTGAAATAGCGGAGTGTATTACTTTGAAGCAGCCTTAATAATGTGATAAAATTGCAAGCTTGTAGGGATACGTTTTAACACAGTGGTTCTCAAGATGTGTCGAGACCTATAAATGGGCTGCAGGTCTGTTTTGCTATGATTGCAGAGAATATGGGGAAAAAAACATCATATAAATAAATGGTATATATGCAAAAAAGCACAGTGAATCACATGGTTAATTTTATTAAATCATGTGTAGCAGTTTAAGCTGTCCAATGAATGAATTGATAAAAAAGTCTATATATTACACAGAATATAGTGTGAAGAGATAGAGATTCCATGAAATGAGATTAAAAAAAGATCCCATCAAAAGGACTGCTTCAACTAAATAGTCATACCAATATACAATATTGTATATTTTTTATTTAATATATACACAATGCTACAACTATGACGAATACAAATAATGAAGAGTTATAAATCAATTCACTGAAACAAACTCTTTCATGCAAATTAATCAAAAAGTATATGAGACAAACATTAAGAACTGTTAATTAAACTATAGTATAATGACACATTTTTGGCCAGACAAAAGTACATTGAAATCATTGTGTAGCCATTAATAATTTTAATTTTATAAATAGGCTTTGCAACTTTTAAAATGAAGGAGAAATGCTTTTTACAACCTTTTTTGGCAAGGTCAAAGGTATGAAGGAAATCAATTTCCACAGACTTTTGGCCTAATTCAACGTATACTTTTTTTTTTTTGACACTTTCTCCACAAGTGTTTTTTTTTTTTAGTTGCCAGCCAATGCCAGCATTTTTGGTAATTTTCTAAATTTTCATGGCCCCCCGACTATTTTGTTGTATGAATATCTGAACATGCAATATATCAAAAGAAAGAACAGAGCATCTTCTTTAAAAAAAGTTGTATTCTAGCTTAATGCATTCCTTTTTTATTCACACTTGAATGTGGGCACGTTTTTGTAATAAAACTACATCCAGATTGGATCTATGATCAAAACATAAATGGAGTAAAGTCCATCAACATCCCACTTGCATAGTCCTGTAGCTTGTCCTGGTTGACATTTCATTCGGCAACATTAGGCAGTTTTGACTTATATGCTGTTTAAAGGGATAGTTCACCCAAAAATGAAAATGTGATGTTTATCTGCTGACCCCCAGGGCATCCAAGATGTGGGTGTTTGTTTCTTCAGTAGAACACAAATTAAGATTTTTAACTCCAACCGTTGCTTGTATAATGCATGTCAATAGGGTCTATTTCTATGAAAGCCACTATGAGAGTAAAAACACACAGACATATTAATCCATATTAAACCCTGCGGCTCGTGGCGACACATTGATGTCTTAAGACACGAAACGATTGGTTTCTGCGTGAAACCGTTCAGTATTTGAGTTATTTTTTTGCCTTATATCAGACGAACCTCATCTAGGATTCCGAATGTATTACTTCCGCCGGAGAAGGTCAAATATAGATATATAAATATAAATATATATAGATGCCTTATTAGTGCCTGCGTGGATTGCGAAGATCGGTCAAATGAGGAATCTGTGTAAATATATCTATGATAGAGCTGCAGTTTTAACTTTCTCCGGCGGAAGTATGCATTGGGAATCCTAGATGAGGTTCGTCTGATATAAAGCAAAAAAATAACTGAAATACTGATCGGTTTCTCACAGAAACCGATCGTTTCGTGTCTTAAGACATCAATGTGTCGCCATGTGTTGCTCACGAGCAACGGTTGGAGTTAAAAATCTGTATTTGTGTTCTACTGAAGAAACAAACACACCTACATCTTGGAGATAAACTTCAAATTTTTATTTTTGGGTGAACTATTCCTTTAATATTGATGATTACGTTAACATGGTCTCACTCCTATTCGTCACTTATTTACGCTTGGTCAGTTCCCTTCTGGCGTCACTATTAATGCACAGGTTTCCCCTTTAGAGTCGTTTTTCGAAATGCAGGGTACTCCGTTGATTTCAATGAGAAACCTTTGGCACCATATACATACGCGTTGGGCATGGTTATCGTCAAGATGAAACTATATATTGGGTTATGATTTTGCCATTATGACATGGATTCTCAATTTAATCAGCCAGAGTAATTTTATTTACATTTAACGCTATTTTTAATTGTTATTTCTGCTATTCAGACACGCTTTGAACACGCAAACCAACCCATCCCTAAATCTACCCATTTGTGTATTATAATAAAAAGGATATAACAGCAGATATGACTGCAGCCAAAATTTATTCAAAAAGTACAAATATTCCAAGTGTTTCGAGGCCAAACGATTGATTTGTGCGAAAGAAAATCCCCAAAAGCGATCAGCGTCTCCATCTGCTGAAGATCATGAGCACATTTACAAAATTGCTGCCCGAAGAAACCTAACATCAGCTTTGATAGTGAAATTGCATTGGTTCTTGTGTGTCTTGTGACCGATCGCGTCATGCTCAAGAGTCGGGTGTATCATTTGAATGAGATATGACTGAGTGGAGTGTGTGTGTTCACAGAGCAGCGGGATCATAATTTCAGTGATTAAAACATTAAGATTAACACTCTTCTTTACATAAAGATGACGTGTGACTTTAGAAGATTTGGAAAACAACATGAGTTAATACTTTTATACTGTTTTTGGTCAGTTTTGCAATAAAAACCTGTGCCTGTACTTTTGTGGGGGGTTTGTTGCTCCAGAATATAAAAGTAGCCTATACATATTAATAAAATAATGTCTACCATTACAAATGCAAAGAATTAAATGCATCTTGATCTGACACATTGGGAAAACAACTGAAATCAAATGGAGTACTCTGTGCTTCGGAAAACGAAACTAGAGGGGTCCTGACGTCAATATGTGACAAATAGGAGTGAGACTGTGTTGTCATTTTACATATTCATCTGCTTACATATGCTATTGCTTTTTCTGCTTCTTTTTCTCCTGTGTTTTGATCTGTTGATTCAGTACTCTTTCAGAAGATGTGTAATAGCGCCCCTCAACCGTATAACAGTAAAAACACAGAAAGCCACACATTTTCATCAATGGCAGGGAAAAAGACGTTTTGACCATTATTGACACCTCCAAAACCTCCAAATTTCAAATCTGGATTGAAAACTTGTGAGTCACCATGCATTTACACATAAGGCTTTGTTTTAGCAGTAACACAAAATAATAAAAAGTAAATCCACCATGACAGGTGCAAACTAAGAAAGCACTCAGTTTGGGCCTCCTTCCTGTGTCCATTAGTGTAACACGCAAAAAAAGGACAAGATTTTTCACTCCAATCTTAGGACATAAACAAATGCAATAGTTTGCTGATGCAATCCACCCCACAGCACAGTAGAGATTTCCACTGGTCACATGATCTGAGTCTGCAAGTATCCCTTTTTACGCATTATTGTCTCATAGACTTTCTCCTAGGATAAGATAATATTCTGATCCACACCGTTTCACATGGCTGGATCAATTACTGTTAATGCATCATCATAACTAGGGGCACACAAAGCAGAAGGCACTGCCAATATCGCTCGTCTGGCGGAGCTGAAACATGCCCTCACATTGCTTTCATCTCTGCATGCACCATGATTCATAATTCATTATTTGTAAGAATGAATGAGAAAAAAAACCCAACAAGTTATCTCAGCTGTGCAATTCATCTAGGCATAAAAAGAAACTAAACATTAAGGTCTTGTGCATTAAGCAGAAAAGGGGAGGGAGAGCTTGTTGTGTGCCAGCTAGGCCTATTCAAACACAAAAACATAATTTATAACTCAGAATCTCTTAGAAATACTTGAATTTTGTGCATATATGATTAATGTCTGAAAAAAGCATTCCAGAAAATCACTTTTAAATCACGGCATATTTTGAATGTGCTTCCATGCTCACCAGCAACGTGAAACGTGAAATGCCTTCAGACATTTTTTCGGACACGCTTATCATTTAAAAAAAAAATTAAGGTAGCCTGAGGGGATGTTCACACAGAGCGCAGTTTTGCTCTTAAAAACATAAGACTCATAATAGTTACTATAGTACTAGTCGCGTGTAGCCAGACCTTCAGACTGATGGCAGAAGGTCTGGACTCTTTCACGACTTTCATTGGTCAAGAGGACGTTTGGCTGACATGTAACTCAACCAATCACAGTTAATTTGTTCCGTGTCATTTTTAGGAGCATGAAAATGTAAAGTCGATGTCCCTTGCAATAACAGACCGGCATGCACCTATAAATTATTAATTCAAGAACATTGTGCAAGTTTACTGTAACAATGGAGCTGCAAACTTCACATACTTTTGAAAATCCAGCATTTAGTTGATCCTGGTAAGCGCTCATTGTCACAGTTGTAAACACAACGCCGTTCTTCTTTAACGAGGGGCTTTGGCGGCACGGCATTTATTTCCAGGCGGACCATTAAAAGGACACTACACACGTCTCGCGAACACCCTGTAGAATTTAACCAATCAGATGACGACTTTGAAACTCCTGGGCCCGTATTCATAAAGAATATTAATGCAAAGAGTAGCTCCTAGTGACAAAATTCTAAGAAAATTCTTAGAAATGTGGGCGTTTACTCTTAAAATTAACAAAAAAATCCTAGTAAAGAAAAAAGTAATTCAGAAAGCATCTTAACCCTTAAAAGAGGTCTTAAGGTCAAATTTGTTAGGAGCACGGACGAGGACTTTTCAGAGGCTTAAGAGTTTCTTTAGCAGCGGAGAAAATGGCAGAAAGACAAAGAGGGAGAAGAAATATGTTGCAGACAATGGATGACAGTGAGTTAATAAGACGCTATAGATTAGATCGTGCAGGGATCATGTTTGTGACAGATCTTATTAGAGACACGCTACCTTTAAGGATGTCCTTGTGTTCATCCACTAACTGTGCCAACAGTAAACACTGTTCCTCTGTCCAGTTGGGCTTTCTCGCCTATCTTATTTTGGATTCCATGTTTGCTGCATTAAACCCAACTTTCAAACCACCAATTAAATAGACATGCCATCAATCAGTGCAATTGGAAAGAGTGGAACAATGTTTATAATTCTAAGCCAATCAAAAACCTTATATTAAAGTAACAGCATGGTATATAATAAAAGGATTTATATACATATACATATATATATACACATACGGGGTCAGCCCCGCCTCTTCCCTATAAAAGTTTTTGTATTTTCCTTGCTCAGAGTTGCTCTCAGATCGGTCCCGAATAGCTCTTAAGCTAAGACTCCTACGTAAAAGTTTTTAAGCTAAGTTAGGAGTTTTCTGAGAGGACTCTTAGAATCTTTATGAATACGGGCCCTGAAGTGTTTCCAGATAAAAGTGCCATATGCATCAGACGTTCAGCCAATGGTCAATGGTTTTTCCACTGTTAAAGAAACACTATAGACTAAATCACTTTGCCTATAGACTAAATCAGAATCAGAATCAGAAAGAGCTTTATTGCCAAGTGTGCTTTCACACACAAGGAATTTTTTTTGGTGCTGAAGCTTCCAGTGCACATATACAATACAAGTACAACAGTAATAAATAAAAAATTCTAAGAATAAAAAATATAAACAGTATAAGGTCACGGTTACGTTTAGTCAGAAAAGACATAGATTATGAATATTTACAGTATTTGGAGAGTAAGAATAAATATGAATAATATGAATAATCACCTGAGTTTAGGAGATATTGCACTAAGCAGTGGGAGAAATTGCACTTACAGGCATTTGCCTTGGGGGTGGGTGGTTGGGGGGTTAACTGTTCAAGAGGGAAATGGCCTGTGGGAAGAAACTGTTCCTGTGCCTAGATGTTCTGGTGGCCAGTGATCGGAGTCGCCGTCCTGACGGTAACAGTTCAAACAGGTGGTGTCCGGGGTGAGTGGAGTCTGTGATGACTTTACCTGCTCTCTTCCTCACTCTAGAAGAGTACAGGTGCTGGAGGGTTGGCAGGTGGGCACCAATAATCCTCTCTGCAGTCCGGATGGTACGTTGCAGTCTCCTGATGTCTGATCTGGTAGCTGAACCAAACCAGACAGTGATGGAGGTGCATAAGACAGACTCAATGACAGCCGAGTAGAACTGAATCAGCAGCTCCTGTGGCAGGTTGAACTTCCGCAGCTGACGAAGGAAGTACAGTCTCTGCTGGGCCTTTTTCACAATGGAGTCGATATGATTGTCCCACTTCAGGTCCTGAGAGATGGTAGTGCCCAGGAACCTGAAAGACTCCACTGCGTCCACAGTGCTGTTCATGAGGGTGATGGGGGGGAGTGATGGGCTGTTCCTCCTGAAGTCCACTATCATCTCCACTGTTTTGAGCGCGTTCAGCTCAAGGTTGTTATAACTGCACCAGACAGCCAGCTGTTCAACCTCCAGTCTGTAAGCAGACTCGTCACCGTTCTGGATAAGGCCGATGACAGTGGTGTCGTCTGCAAATTTCAGGAGCTTGACAGAGGGATCTTTAGAAGTGCAGTCATTGGTGTACAGGGAGAAGAGCAGTGGGGAGAGAACGCACTCTGGGGCGCCAGTGCTGATTGTGAGAGATCTGGATGTAAGTTTACCCAGTCTCACCCGCTGCTGCCTGTCTGTCAGGAAGCTGGAGATCCACTGACAGATTGAGGATGGCATGGAGAGCTGGGTCAGTTTGGCTGTGAGGAGCTCAGGCATGATGGTATTAAAGGCCGAACTGAAGTCCACAAATAAGATCCTTGCATAAGTCCCGGGTCTGTCGAGATGTTGCAGGATATAATGCAGTCCAATGTTGACTGCATCATCCACAGACCTGTTTGCTCTATAGGCAAATTGGAGAGGATCCAGCAAGGGTCCAGTGATGTCCTTCAAACCACCAATTAAATAGACATGCCAGCAATCAGTGCAATTGGAAAGAGTGGAACAATGTTTATAATTGTATTACTATACAAAATATAATGTGCATATGTATTACTATAAACCAGTAATACATATGCACATGATATCACCATTTTCACAAATTTGCTTTTTTTGTTGCTTACACGGAGACGATAATGGTATTGTTTTAAAAAATATGCAATTTGAAACCATTTTTTAAAAGTTTGCATTTTCAGGCCCCCAAATCGCCATTGTTGTGTAAATGAATGGCCAAAAAGTTCCCGTTTTTATTTGAAAATGGTGTCATGTAAACGATCCCTAAAAGCAGTGCAACTTTTCGTAAACTGCTCCGACAGAGCCTTATGGCCCAAAGCAAACTTCTTCCGTCAGCGGGTTCAGACCTTTTACGTGCTACCGATAATATTTAATCTTTGTTCAAACACAGCATCATCTCTTTTAACTTGCTGGTAATGTTACAACTTCTAATACTGGTAGATTGCCAGAACCGATTAATCTGTATTTTTGAAAAGGTCATTGACCCAGAAATCATTTAAACACCAAATAGAAATGGAATATAAATTTATATGAGATTAATGATGAGATTAGACTTCCTTCTCCTCATTTCAGAAGACCACCAAACTCCAAGCTTGTGACTCAGATTGGTTAAAAGGAATGTTGCTCTTCGAACAAGAAAGGATTCTGATCCAGGAATATGTCTTTGTCTTTATACAGCAGTTATTTCGCAGTGACTCTACATGGCTAGAATGATGATGAGATGATAGAATGATAGAATGTCGATGTCCCTTGTCCCTGCAGAATTTTAAAACTAAAATAACTTTCAGTTTTGGCCACTTTAAATGCTGACAGCAAATGCAAGACCTGGGTTGTTCAATAATTCAATGGAAACCTTTCTGTCCTCTTTGGAGCAGATAGACAACATCCGAAGACAGACTTTGCCTCGGCTGACACTCTCCATTCACTCACAGAAAGCCTACGTTACTCTAATTGCACAAAACGATACAACGTTTTGAAGAGCATCAGGTTGTAGAGCATTAAGCGTCATTATTCTTTCAAGACTGCAAGTCAGTCACACAGTTATTCGGGTGATTGCTGAATATTGGGCCAAAGATTGCACAGCCTTAAATTAAATATGGATAAAGAGCAAAAGCTTTTTGAAAAAGCACTAATAAACGCCCATTTTTCGTTCCATCAGAAGCTGACACTAAAAAGCAGCATAAAAACAGTTATATTCTGAAACATTTTCTGAGAATGCCCTGGAAAGCACTTACATGAAGGTTAATGGTTACAAAGAAGAAACTGAGTGAAATAATAATAGTAATAATATGAAGAGGAAAAAAATTGAATTTGACTCTTGTCTACAAACCTTATGAGATGACTTACAAGTTGCTAAGCAAAGAGAAAGGGAAACGAGAAATCACAAGCATAAATGTACTCATCACTATTTATTTCATAAACGATGTGAGAGAAAAATGCAATAATTCAATGAATAGACATAGCATATATATAAATAGTAACTTTTATGCATATATGTGTGCGGGTGTAAGCATTTTGGTCTTCTTGAAATGCACTATGGGATTATTGTTTTGGACATGTCATGTTGACTTTGAATTTTGCCAATATGATTCATCTTGGGAGGCAGCATAATCAAGCCTGTGATGCCGGTCTACATCTTGAAACAGAGCTGTAGAGTACAATTAGCAACGATTCTGAATACCCTGGAAATATAGAAGCCATAAGCTCTGATGGGCAAATAATAATGAAGGGAACTATACAAACCACAAGCATCTGCCAGGAACTGCTATCAAAACTAGGGAAAGCAGTCACAAGAGATGCTGTCCTATATTTATTACTGATGCATCGCTATCCAGCCCAACTGTTATTTGTGCTAATTGGTAATGTATTTTACACTGACAATGGGTATACAAGATGTTTATTCAAAGTCTGTGAGCTTAAACAATCTGGATGTAAAATACTCTACTGGCACACTGAGCGTTTGATGTACCCATTGAAATGATCAGTGTTTGCGAAGCTTAAGGGATGAAAGATATATGCTAGTAATTTTGTCTAAACACTTCAGATGGAACAAATAATTAAATTGAGAACAAATACAAACACAAGAGCTGTCAAACTAATTTTAACAGACTCAACATAAACTGAAAGCGCTGTTTGTTGATGCGCATTTCTGAGGCATTAACAGATCTAGAGCGTAATAATGGCCGCTTGCAAACAGGTTTCCTGAACTAGACGTATCTAGGTAATTTAAGCGCCATTCATGTGGCCTACTGGTTTGGAATACAAGTTCCATATACAGTGCTTACCAAATGTATTAGGCCGCCACATGTAAGGTTTGTGCCACAGCTGCCCTAAACTAAAGTCGCACAAAAGTTTCATCAAAAGCAAGTCTTTGGGAACAACTAAACTATTTGGAAGTCAATAACAACAGAAACTGTGAAAAAGTACTGTGCATAAAAACAGTGGCCTTGATAACAGCTTGTATTCTTGCTGGCAAGGCAAGTTTTTTTGGTTATTATGTGTGAATAAAGACTGTTTCAGTTTGTTATTTGCCTAAAAAAATGGACAGATTCTAAAAAAATATTTGTGTGGTCTAATAAATTTGTTAAGCACTGTATATATATATGGATATAAAAGATGTTTAATTAAAGTCTGTGAGCTTGAACAATCTGGATGTGATATATACATAAGTAAGTGTCTATTTTGAATACTTTTGATCAAGGATACATTACACAGATCAAAATTAACAGTGAAACTCTTACATTGTAAAAATAAACTAATTTAAAATAATATGTTTTACATAAATGCTGTTCTTTTGAACTTTCTGTTCGTCAGTGAATCCTGAAAAAAATAGCACGGTTTCCACAAAAATATTAAGCTGCACAATTGTTTTCAACACTGATAATAACAATAAATATTTATTGAGCTGTAAATCAGCATATTAGAATGATTTCTGAAGGATGTGACACTGAAGACTGGGGTAATGATCACAGGATGCATCACAGGATGGCACTAAAATATATCAAAATAGAAAACAATCATTTTAAATTATAATATTTCATAAAAGTACATATATTTTCAATTAATTGCAGCACTGGTAAGCATTATTGAGACTTCTTTCAAAAACATTAATAAAATCTTACCACATCACCACAGTGTTCAATAATTCTCAAACGACTCATTGGATGAATCAGTCTCTCTAAATACCTCCTTTACTCTGCTCTGATTGGACAGATGTCCCTGTCTGTTGTGATTGGTCTACCGCTTACAGCGCATTTTGGAAACAAACGGACATTACTGTAACAAACTGTTCTTAAGCTCTGTGCGGGGTCTTCCTAAAGCTCAACGATCGATTTTGCATAAATCCCAGCGTGAGTCAGAATCGTTGTAAGAACTACTTATTCAATGCGAACCTCCATTACAAGGAAGACTTGAGCAGGACATTTCTCCGCGATACGCTACCCACATTGATGTACATTATGAAATGTTTCAACTGTAATTCCTCACCATAAGCATTTACAAGTGTATGTCCATCTGCATTAAAGGGTTAGATAACCCAAAAATGAAAATTCTGTCATTAATTACTTACCCTTTGTTCATCTTCAGAACACAAAGAGATAAGATATGAAGATTTTTTTTGTTGAAATCCGATGGCTCAGAAAGGCCTCCATTGACAGTAATGTAATTCCCTCTCTCAAGACCCATAAAAGGTACTAAAGACGTTGTTACAAAATCTCATTTCAGTGATTCTACAATAATTTTATGAAGCGACGAGAATAGTTTTTGTGCGCAGCCCCCCCGAAATAACTTATTTAGTAACTTTTGCTATCCGAACCGCTGATTCGATACACTGATTCATAGCGCTGTTTTGAAATCAGCCCATCTCTTTATAAGTCGTTATTTCATTTTTTGTTTTTTTTTCGCACAAAAACTTCTCTACGCTTCATAAAATGATTGTAGAACCACTGTAGTGAGACGGACTTTGTAACGACGTCTTTAGTACCTTTTACTTTAGTACCTTTTTGTCTTGAGAGAGGAAATGTCATTACTGTCAATGGAGGCCTTTCTGAGCCATCGGATTTCAACAAAAATATCTTCATTTGTTTTCCGAAGATGAACAAAGGTCTTACATGTGTCAAACGACATGAGGGTGAGTAATTAATGACAGCATTTTCATTTTTGGGTGAACAAACCCTTTAATAGGCACAGTTTTAGGTAATAGCGGCAGATGATTAGCGGAAGTATTTCAGTAAGACAGTAATACCGTGACTTAGCCAGAGACCTACACAATATAAAACATATTACACACTGCATGAAAGGGAATATTCGAAAAAACATAATAGGGGCACTTCTGTGTATTTCATAATACATAATAAATAGTCTTTGCTCGCATGATTTTTGTATGTAAGAAAAACATGCAGAAATGTGTCTGATAACAATCAATACTAATAATCTTTGATGACAGTGAAGTAACAATGGCGCACTTGACCGTTAAACAAGTGGCAGAATCACAGCAAACCCTGATGTTTGCTGGCCATGTTGCTCAATGATTTCATTCCTTTGGTTTGAAACAATAGGCCTCAAGCTGAATATAAAACAAACCAGGTATGGCCGTATAAATTCAAAGCAAAGCATTATTATTGATTCTGTGTCTATGCAGCCCTCTCCACGTGGGTCCTCCAGCGCCTGCTGTAGTCTGGGATAAATGCGGCAATAAGCTGTAATTCATTAACCTCTATCTCTAACACTTTACTGCTGTGCCAGCAACATATGTCAGGACCAATCCAGCTCCAGCGAAGGTTCATTCCGTCCATAAGATATGCAAATTATAGAAGGTGGAACATGCACTGGAGGGGTGTGCAGCGTGGATGGGAAATGGAGGGTGAAATTCACCTCAAGGATGCAACAGAGATCCCACATATATTGCCACTCTGGATAAAAGGTCTGCGCAAGGATGCAGCCCTCTCGCATGCCCTGCTGTGATAAGCCTGGACAGGAGAGTGAGCAATCACTGATTAAATCGGTGATTTAGCCCACGCCAGCACCCACCCGCAGCCCTGACCCCTGGGTTAGAGACTGCAGCAGATATCTGATCATGAACAAAATAGCTCTCAGCTGGTGGGGCTCCTGCGCTTGGGAATTTTTCAGTGGGGATCAAAGGTGTGATCCATACGCAGACGCAGGGGGCTGATTCGGGAACAGCTGTGAACAACACTCCACCTGAGTGAAAACAGCACTGATTAGCCCGTTACACTTGACCACACTGACAATAACCGCAATTACGCACACACTTTAATAAAGCATTTTTAAAGCTAATGAAACAAATCTCTCATTGTTACAAGAGTACAAAAAGGGTAGATGGATCTTATTCGATACCTAAAAATTATAAAAATATCCACTTTATTTTTCGAAGCAGAAGTAAGCTACTTATGTCAAGACTTTCGATTCATTAGCGGCTGAAAATAAATAACTAGAACAATAACAAAGTGCAGTGAACGGTAAAACTATTTGCGCTACTAACAGTGTTTATGATCCTGATAATAAATTTAAATAATATGATAACCTTTAATAATACCAGTTTGCAAAACAGCATGGCATACTGTTTCAGTGCACTTACATTAAAATGATGTGGATACAGTAGGATCCAAAATCCAATTTAAGCCTGCAAGTAAACAAGTTTTAGAATTTCGGAAAAAAATGTAAAACAAATCTGTGTGGCATACAATGAAATTCTGGAATGCATGAACATTTTTCAATTGGACATTTAATTCAAAATGTCATACTGCTAATATAATTTATAATGAATAAATATGTACTAAAGTACAAAAACAAAATAGAGACAGAACAGTGTGTTCTCATATTCAACTACTTTTGCTTGCACTGACGAGATATTCTCTCATACACACAAAACACAGAATGCTAATCCTTCTCACTATCTGTTTTCTTTCCTAATTTGTCGCTGCTAATCAGAGAAGAAAGCTGCAATCATTGCACCACGGTGTTGAAGCAACATGCTGATGACAGCCAAAGTCTTCTTCACCGATCTGATGAGCATGAGAGATGCAGTGAAGTACACTTGTGGACTTGAGGACTTGTATTCCCAGATTGAGACAAGCATCTGTTCACCTCAAGAGCTGCTGACTTACATAAATAAATGCCCAAGTATAATCACAAAATTCACTTCAGATCTGTACTATGATTTTGAATTTAATAGAAAATAATATATGATCATTGCAGTCATGCATGTAGATGGCCCTTTAGCCATACCTAAAGATCCATTCGTTTTGATTGGAGGGGAAAATATCCACCTTAATTTGCAGTGCAAAAGTAAGCTATTTTATTTGAAAGACTTCTGATTCACTCCAACTCTCCCAGAAAAAGCACACAAGTTGTGAGAAATCAAGATTAATAAACACACAATGACAGGGTGAGTAAATTATGACTTCATTTTCATTTTATGGCGAACTATAGGTGAAGAAGTATTTGCTCTACTAACCAGTGTGTTTATGATGGGGTACAAAAGTCTGACGCCACATTGTCTGACTTAAACAGGATAGAGCGCAAGAGGTGTGAATAAATGTTAAGGCACGCCATTGTTCAGTGAGAGATTGAGAATTAGGACACGTTTACATGACACCGATGTACTAAAAACAGAAACTGTTTACTTCATGTTTTTTGCATACAGACGTCAGAAATGCCATAATATATGCCAGGCCAGTAGTTGGCGATGTCACTTAGTGAAGAAACACCTATAGACTAAAAACATAATACACATGCACATGTCACCCCCCTTTTTCACAGTTGTAGTGAAAATGCACAAAAAGTTTTACATTTTTAAATGGTGTTGAGCTTCTCAGATGAGGGTGTCAACTTATTCATTTTTTTTAACCAACTACTTTAATAATGGCAAAACATAATGCAACTTCCATTTCAACACATTTGCTAAAACTGATGCGTTGCTCTGCTGTTGTCCCAATAAAATGATGTCACTTCCAGGAGGATGATGTCATCAAAGGAATGTTACTTAAAAGCTCATTACAAAACACTAACGCTGAAAGATTGAGGACACAGGACAAATCTATAAATTGAAAACCAATTAAACAATATATCAAGGTTTTGTTTGAAATATTCTGATTGAATGATTTTAAAAAAAGATATACCGGGTATACTTTTTTTTTCCATTTTAATTTTTTTTACCTTCTGAAAGGTGCACTGCGTACATTTTTGCGGCATCTAACCGCCCACCGCTCCCTTTCGAAGAACATAGAGAAGCTACGGTGGCCGACACAGGACAAAGATGTCATCGTCTGAGACAGCAGAGAGTAGCTAGCTCTCTGCAGAGAAGTTTGTCCATTTAGGGCTTCTGTAGAAACATGACGGCACAAAATGGCGACTTCACTGTAAGGGGACCCGCGGCGTATGTAGATAGAAAGGGCTCATTCTAAGGTAATTATGGTTCATTATGTAAGGTCTTTATCCTCCACTGAAAACATAGTTATGTGTATTATATTGCATATCTGTCAATCTATCCTCATAAATACTACACACTGCATATGTAAATCAAAGTATTGACATTATTACATACAAACACTTAATTTTAATACTGCTATAAAAGAAAAATAACGAATATATTTCCATCTTTAAAATTGTGATTTTAGCATTTTTGATTTAATTCAATATTTATTTAATTGAATCCATAGTTAATCTAAGGGCTGACCATATATGAAATTTTGAATGACTTCAGCCAATAATTATCTTTACTTAGAATCACAAGAGACGCACCAGCTTAATAGCCTTTATGTTTTTCTACTGCAAACAAAATTTACATGACCAAACAACCTCACCATGACTAGCATTAGGTTATTTGCATCACGTAAACACTGAATGCAGTGCATCAATCCCAAAAATGGAGAACGGTGCCATACTAACCATCTAATCAGTTGAATTTATGCACCATGGCTGTTTTTAACATCTCTGCATATTTTCTCCAGCAACCCGACAACCACAGACAAAAATAACCATTTAAATTATGAAGTACCATATGCCCGTACACTCTATGGATTTCCTTACCGTCCCCAGTGCAGCCACAGAGAGCTGTAGCCATGCAATTAAACACCTTAATTATCAAACTGCCCTTTCACCATAATAAGATAAATGTTAAAATTAAAATGCAGATTCTACTATTCAGTCTTTTTTTCCCAACCCAGTTCCGTTCAGGTACAGAATGGTTGCCATGGAAATATGGATCCTTAAGTTAATAAATAAGTGCCATTGATGAGCTAACAGAAGAAGTTATTTAACATGAAGCGGCAGAAAGCGTTCATTACAAACACTCATCAGCAAGCCTCCTTCCAATTCTGCATAGAGAGGAAACATACTCTGCCACGACTGTGAAAACAAGGCCGTGTTTGATTTGGTTCAAGGTTGGAAGAAATGAAATGGCTGTGAAGGTATGGTAAAAGCAGGAAACAGACCACTTTAATAATCAAGATGAAAACATGTTTGTACCGATCAGAGATATATGGGAGCAACGAAAGACTGTGTGCTCTGTTTGTGTTCAATTGAACATTCCAAAGCTCAAACGCAATAATGAAAGCGGTTACATTTAATGGCATTTACTTGTTTCATGGCAGACATATTTTATTTGAAGTCAATTGAAAATGAATGACATTCCAACATGCTGACTTACGTTTGTCTGCTAAAATAAAGAAATATCGAATGTGTTATGGTTGTGGAAAACCAATTTGAGTCAAAAATGCAACAGGAAATTATAAGATAAAGCTTAAAATAAGAAAGAGTTATACTGTGCATTTAAAGTCTCATTGAAAAAATATAATTGAAATCGTTACATATAAAATCACTATTAAAAAAGTTGAAATAAAGTTGCATTTATAAGACATAAAATCTCCACTATGAGAAGTGAAGTCACAACTGTGAGAATTAAAGTGGATGTCAGAGTGAGATATGGGTCCTATCATACACCTGGCGCAATGCGACGCCAGGCGCCACGCAGTTATCATTTTCATGTCCAGTGCCACGTTGTTTAAATAGCAACTGCACTCGCGCCCATCTGTTCGCTCATGGGCGTGCTGGTCTGAAAACGAGTTGTGTGCAGCCGCATTGTTGGTGCATTGCTTTTTTAAGGCAACTGAAAACAACTGCAGTATTTTTTTGTGTTATATAAAGGGCGCGTTAGTAATATGCGCCTATAGGGGGGTGCACAACGAGTGTACATTCTGCTTTTTACACATATAGGGACATGCAGCTGCACACAAACATTTTTAAATATTAAAAATAAAATAATTCCTCTCTGGAGTAGCGTTCAGTCTTTTCGCTCACAAATTACGCCATGTAAATAGCGAATCCGCCGTGGTGCCTTTTAAAGGGAATGGGAGATGAGACTGGTTGGTTTATTGAATCCATGATTTATTAAGAGACTAGGGATAACCCTTTTAGACCATGCACCTGGTACGCCGACCATTTTTCAATCGATAAACTAGCAAAAGTGGATTCGGACACGACCTAAATGCACATGCACCATGCGCTTCAGACCATGCGCTCAGATCGTTAAAATAGGGCTCACAAAGTCAAACGGTGAGAATTAAAGGCAATATTATGAGAAATAAAGTTGTGCAATTGTGAGAAATAATTGTCATATTTACCTTTTGATTTGTTCCACTCTGAGGCAGAAATATATTGTGCCAGTGGGTAAATGGGAAGAAATGCAGGATTTCTGTTCTTTTGTGCACACATAGATGCATTGGACAATTCACAGTACAATACAAATTAGAGTCTGAATGAGGCATGACATGTACCTGTTAAAAGTTCAATTGTCTCCATTGCCAAGCTAGTTTATCCATTGCATACCAATATTCAGCCAGACTAACAGAGTTCAGTGTGTGTGCGTGCACGCGCGTGTGTGTGTGTGTGTCAGAGTGACTTCTGCTAGAGACCACCTGATAGGGTAACAGGCAAATTCAATCACAAGTAAATGTGCTGATTACCAAGATCACAGTCTTTCTCTCACACACTCTTCCCCTTGAGAAAATTGCTAAACTACATATCAGCGCGGTCACTTAAATTCACAGAGCGTGAGCAACCCGTCCCCGGGCCCAATGAGTAGGCTATACCACAGAAGACCTTAGTGGACAATTTACACACAGCCTGGGACGACATTCATGGTCGTGCCCACTTGGCGATGACCCTGGACTACATAGATTTAGCTCTGTTGCAAAACTATTTACTGGCTGTTTTCAAGGCAGCTGCCCTCTTAGGCAACACCTGAAATGGAACCTCAAAAAAGTTTTACATAAAAAGTAACATAGGGTACGTTTACATGATAACGATGTACTACAAAAGGAAACGTTTTCTTAGTTTTCTTTCACGTACAGACATTTTCAAAACAGTTCCTGTTCACATGGATCCACGGAAACAACAAAAAAGTTTGTATAATGCAGCCAGGCCAGTAGTTGGCGATGTCACTTTGTAAAGAAACACTACACCTATAGACAGAACATGTAATACTTATGCACGTTTCACCATTCCACTAATTCGTGTTTTTTTAGTTCACATGGAGACGATAATGATATTGTCTTCAAAAGTTAGCATTTTCAGGGCCCTAAAACACCATTGTCGTGTAATTGAATACCCAAAACACATAAAAAGTTTTCTGTTTTTGGTTGAAAATATCAGATGAAGTGATTATTTTCCCCTTAATACAGATGATGCCGAGTCAAGAAAAAAAAAGATATCCAATGTATTTGTCCATGATTCCGCTATATTAGCGATTATAATGTTAGCTAGCTTGGTAGCTTGTTTAATACCGTAGCTTGTTGGATAGTAAGTCACCCACTACATCTAACACAGCGATAAGCTTATGCTTTAACTGATATTAGGCTAATATTGTAGATCTACCGTTGTGTTGGGTTTTGCTCAATATGATGTTAAGTGGCAGATCAGTGGGCTGGCTGCATTTGAATATCTAAGTAAGCGACATCATCTGCCCCACACAAAACCTAAAACACTATGTGGAAGATTCAAGATAATTTAATAATTATAATATGTGACCCTGGACCACAAAACCAGTCATAAGTTGTGCGGGTATATTTGTAGCTATTTCCAACAATACATTGTATGGGTCAAAATGATTGATTTTTCTTTTATGCCAAAATCCTTAGGATATTAAGATCAAAATCCATGAAGATATTTTGTAAATGTCCTTTCGTAAATATATTAAACATTTATTATAAGTAGTAATATTAAGGACTAAGGACTTCATTTTGAAAGCAATTTTCTCAATATTTAGATTTTTTGCACCCTCAGATTCCAGATTTCAACTATTGCTTTGAGCATGGTCTCCATGCTGCACTAATAATAATAGTAATAGTAATAATAGGCTTTCCTCTGTGCACACTGGCTGTATTATTTGTGTCCCCTTCAGAAAAAACTATCCATACATACAGTACACATGCACGCACACACACACGCACATTTAAATTGTATGTTATTTTTTATAAACAAAGTATAAATGTAAAAGTATAAAACATATAAAAGAATATTTTGAATATTTAAGAACTGTATATCTTTGAGAAAGCCTCTACAGAGAACATCACACATGAATGTAATGGAGGATCCCTTGATTCCATGAGATCAACACAAACCGCCAAATGATGAACATAACTCCTTACATTAAATATTTACGTCTCAAAGACACCTGACTAAATGAATTCTAGACTACAAATGCTTACATGTCTTACATGAAAGACCTCGACCTACGCAGTGTTGTGTCCTTAGATATGCATGAAAAGAGGAATTACATTTCACTCATCACATCACAAAGAACATGATACCAATTAAAGTCTCCTCTTTTGATCTCACGTACAACTGCTATAAGGAGAAAAACCCATTTTCTCAACCACCCCTCAAGAAAATAAGCTCAGGCTATGGTCCAAAACCCACAGCAAATCCTATACTACAAAAACCACTCAGCGTGAAAGACACAGAGAAACATGCCCATAATTGCCAATTAATAAGCCCACACAATGGCCATTTCTAATAGAAAACATTTTACTGAGTTCTTTGTCTGTTTCAATGCCTGGGTGGATTTTTCTAACGTAAAGTATCCTTGGAGATGTGCAGTCACCTATTCGTCTCGATCCTGCTTTTTGTTAAAAAAAAAATGATATTTGGAAAATTGTCTCCAGCTTCCTGTCGTCTGAAAGAATGAGGTACTGTGATAGAGGGCAGGGGAGGAGAAGGGCTGCTCAGGTGGGGTGTTGCTATTGATTCCTTATGTGGGGACAATTTCCTGAGTGCCTCTGATTTGTCTGTCACATCCCATTATGACTTGTGTGCTTTGAGTTCCACTTTCCTCTGTGTTACAGCATGAGGTGTCGTAGCTTTTTATGTGCCACCAGTATTGAGGGAATGTATTGAATTCTCAGCAGTTTGGTTATTATTGTCTGCGAACTTGATTTACCCATCTGGGAAGATTTCAGAAAGCAATACTGAAATGCTGTAATCAAGTTACCCATTGTAAAAGCGTTTCAGTCAATGTGTGGGCAAGGTTGGTGGGGGCATGTCTGGCTTTTGGACACCTCGCTGTGATTTGGTGTGGTTTTTCTGGCAGTCGCAATAAGGAAAAAATGGTCATATATTCTATGGAAATTCTCTCATCGCTATTTTTAAAGACTTGAATGCGTACCAATAAGTCTCACTACTATGGAGGTAAATGATACTTTTTTGTGCATAAATTAGGACCATGCTGCCTAATGTCTATATAGAAACATTAATCACGCTTAGGTGGATATCTATTATAACACAACAGAAAAAAGTAGAACACTGAATTATTCTGGTTAATACACAGGTTAATACACTGAATTACACAGGTTATTCTGTGGTAGGATTGAATTTAAGTTGCATGATATCATAGAAGGTGTTTATTGTATATTAAAAGGTTTGTCCAAATAAAACATTTAAAGGCCCACTGAAGTGCTTTGAAATGCACAGCATTATTCAATGTCTTGAAGTAATTTCCCCTGAAACAGGAAGACAGTGCGGGACATATCAAGCAGATCCTCCCCTTTTTTAAAACAGCCAGTATCGTTTAGTTTATATCACAGTTTGTCTAGAGCCGTTGAGCTTGGTAAAGCGCAGTTTCCTCCTAAGCTCTAACCGTTTCTCATCATTCTGTGCAGAATTCAAATGGGTCCGATATGTTTTGTTGTCTGCGCCGACTCGAACATGTGATCCGCTCCGTGCTCTCGTGACTCTGGACCGGAGCAGACTGTGTGTGTGTGTGTGTGTGTGTGTGTGTGTGTGTGTGTGTGTGTGTGTGTGTGTGTGCTGCGCCGGTGCGCACGAAACTAATGTGAAATCAGACTTCATTCGCCTCAACTGAAAGCATGTTTCTGAATCGTTCCCTATCCCCTATATCCCCTATATCCCCTATATCCCTATCCGCCTTGTAGAAAATAGCAAATGTGTGAACAAGTGATTTCAGCCGCAGCTTCAGCATTAATTTAGGGGGCGGGACATATTTTATAGTATTTGATTGGACAAAAGATGTGATGAGTAGCTGAAGTCCGCAGTGATGTCATAAAAATCTGAGATCCATTTCAGTGGAAGTGAGAGATTGCAAATTTCGAATGCTTAATGCAAATGTTGTCATTGTTTTAGAACACACCAACTTATTCATAACCGTAACGCTAACATATTTATACTAAAAGCTTAAAAACTTACATTTTGATTTCAGGGGGCCTTTAAGTATATAAGTACTAAGACTAAGGGCCAGATTTACAAAAAAGGGGAAAATTAGGGACCGCAATTCCATAAAAGCGCCAATGGACAGTTCTATGCGTGATCTACTGACAATACGCAAATGAATGAACACAGAAGTAACCAGATCATTTCCATTATGACCAACGCAATCTACCCATTAGCAAAGACGTGCTTTTTTGGGCAGTAAATAATGGCACAAACACCAGTAAATTGACAAGAGCAAAAATGTGTAAATCACCTTGCGTGATTCATTTAAATACTCTCCTCACATGAATTTTGCGCTTGAAAGGGAAACTCCTACAAATTCATATGCAATAAGGTCAGCCGCAAAAATATCTCTGTCCACAGCTTTCCGGCGCTAACTTATCACTCCGTCTTTAGTAAATCCTGACAGTCGTTTTTACGGTTTGTCAGTTGTTAATAATAATAAAAAATAAATCGAATTAAATCGGGACCGATGTGGGGCTTTTAAGACATTTAAAGCAAAATGTAAATAACACATAACAAATAAGAAAATAAAAGATCCTGAACCACAGAGAAAGTCCTTATTTTACAAAAGAAACCAACTCCCTTAAAGGACACCTGCCACGTTTTCTGCTGTGTAAGAAACCTTTTGACACATTTAATTCAATCTGCTTACTGAGCCCAACAGGCAAATCAAATTATCTAGACTTTTGCTGAGATATCTCAACCTGCTCGCTTACACCACAATGTAACGCAGGACTGTGGGAGATTCCCTCTGTTCTTCCTGTAATTGAATCTGATCAGCCTTGAAACATCCACAGTTGAGCATTTATCCAAGGCGTTTGGAAAAATAAAAAGATTAAACAAAGTTGACAACTTCTCGCAGTAGTGTCACTGCAACATTTGCACTTCACAGGAGAACGCCACCGAATGAGGATACTTTTCATAAACATTGATGACATTTCTTTCATGTTCCACTTTCCATTGCATCAAAGATGATTCTAATAGATAATGCCAAGGTTACTTGTGATAGTAATCAAAGGAATTGTAATTGTAAAAGCGAGCAGAGACTGCTTATGCATTGGGTGGAAATGAAATTAGCATTCGTTAGCATAATCGCATGGGAACAAAGAGAAATCATCATTTCCTTTAAGGATGATGCGTCAGAGAATAACGCCTTGAGAAACTATCTCAAAAATAACTCAGACCAAGGTCAGTGTGTACTGCTTTTTTTCCCTTTTTTTATTTTTTAGAGGTAAAATCATCTCCACTCTAATTGTTTTGATCTCTTATCTCCCAAGTGGGGGAAAAGAGTTACAAAATCCATTTCAAACTCCAGGGGAATTCACTAAGAATTGCGCACTTTTGCTCTTTCGGCACAGAAATCTGCGTCTTAATCACAAACCACCTGCAATCCAGTTTAACAAGGAGTTAAATGCATTGACATAGCGTTGCACTTTATTTAAATTGTCATCCGCATTTTTTTGTAACATGAACACACCTTCTTTCTATGCAAATTAAGCTCATTATATCTTGTGCCTTTATATTTATGGAGTCAGACTTCAGCAGTCTGCTGCATCCGTCCACAATAACACTACCCGCAAGAGCAGAAATTATGCCGTGCAAATTGCCTTCAGATTTTGTGGGTACGTTTGCGTCATTACCTGATTTGCATAACTCGCTTAGTGAACCTGAAAACAACAGCGAGCGTATGAAAAACGGTGCTATCAGTGGACTCGATTCTTTCCTAGCGAATTCCCTCTCTGAGCTTTGAAACTCATACAAAGTGATCCGGCTTCCAGACTTCACAAAAAAAAGTCAAAACATCTTACTGAGCTCTGCCCTGTATGTCATGTTTAAACAGATAGAGCAAAATGAGACAGACCGTCTAGGAAGTCAATTAAAACAAAGTAATTAAAATGTATTCAGGGCAAACCATGTCTGAAACTGCAGCAAGACTTTACTGACCTTAAAAGAAATTTGCAAAACTTTTGTAAATAAAAGTGTTCTGCAAAATAAAAGGTGAAAAGCATGATGTTTTATATGATTGTCTTTTTTATTCCAGAGACAGAATAATTTTTATATTTTACTGACTGCACACACACACACACACACACACACCGACACCGACACCGACACACACACACACACACACACACACACACACACACTAGGTTTCCATGTTTTATAGGGATGTTTTATATGATTGTCTTTTTCTTCCATAGATAGAATGATTTTTATACTGTAATATTTGTATATTTTATCTCTACCCTAACCCAACCCAACATGGGTGCATTTTCAATAAACATAATTCTGTATGATTTGTAAGCCGTTTTCCTCATGGGGACAAAACATTTCCCCACATGGACAAGAATTTTAGATTTTGCCATCTTTGTGGGGACAATTTGTTCTCATAACGTGAGGCTTACCTGAACCACACACACACACACACACACACACACACACACACACACACACACACACACACACACACACACACACACACACACACACACACACACACACACACACATTGGGTTTCCATGTTTAATTTCGATGTTTTATATAAATATGTCTTTTTATTCCATAGACTGAATATTTTTTATATTTTACAAACTGTACGTTCTATACCCTACCCTAACCCTACCTATCAAAGACATGTTCTGCATATTTTACATTTTCAATAAACATCATTCTGTATGATTTATAAGCTGTTTTCCTCATGGTGACCAAAAAATGTCCCCACATGGACAAGGATTTTAGATATTGCCATCTTTGTGGGGGCATTTTGACCTCATAACATAGGGTTTTCCTGGACCACACACGCACGCACACACACACACACACACACACACACACACACACACACACACACACACACACACACACACACACACCTCAATTAAATTGAAAAAAATAAAATAAAGTACAAGCCTCCATTAAAGAACAGTATGTTTCTTACAATGCAACACCCAATTATAAAAATGTATGGTTTGATAACAGCTTGTGTGACATGTCGATTTAAAAGTGTCATTTTAATTGCTAAGTTCTTTGATTCTAACTCACAGAGAGTTGTACTACACTTGCGGCGACTGTCGCTAACCTATAATTGCTTTTTCAATTTCACTATCAGCATATGACAGATGCAACAACGATTTCAATTTCAATTTTCAAGTGAAACACAATCGGATTTTCATTTTCAATTTCAATACGACATATTACGTAGCGTGAAAGGAAACGCACATTATCTCTGCTCTCATTACATTACACAGCTGCTAAACAAACCCTGCCCTCAAATAACCCAGCAAAGAAAATAATCACTTTTGAAACATGCTTCTTGACCCCCGTCGACTAATCGGAGTCTTACACGAGGCGGCCCAGGGTGACTTTAAAGTGCAGCCTTGCTCGACTAAGGTTGTGTCAGTCTGCGTGTTCGTCAGCTCTCCCCGGACGCCCAACCCTCCGTCGACTCGTCCTTGAGAAGCACTCTCATCTCTGTGGTTTGTCCTATCACATCACTGTTTTATGGCTGAAACATTAATAATAGGCCAGTTAATCTCATTGCCCATTTCTGAAGGTTCACTCTCTTGGTGACTGAGTTTTATTTGTGTATGCTTCCTACATTATAATGAGGGAGAAAATAAGCCTATTTTCCATTCAAATGCTTTATTAGACTAATGAAATCTTTTTAACTTGTTTATTTTGGGTCTTTTTTAACAGTGTGTGGTTGTACACTGTGGAATTTCAAAAGTTAATTATTCATGTCCCTGTTGTATCTGAATTACTGCACTTCAACAAAAGTAAAACAAGTTTTCTATTTCATTTTGATATTTTATTATCCTTAAAATGTTTTTGAGTGTTCTTCACTAGCATTTCATCAATTTACTATCATAAGACAAGAGATAAGCAATGGAATGGTGATACAAAAATAGTGCAATGCAATCTTCCTATTATTCATCTGGGCAACATAACCTGGTTGGTCTACAACGATGCATATCTCTGCCATGCCTGAACGCATGTGGCGGATCTCTATGGAATATCTGTAAAATGTCTATTGTACAAGTATTTGTACTTTGTATTTTTTTTTTTACAATGGCAGTGAATGGCGGTCGAGATTTTGAAGCCCAAAAAAGTACATCTATCCATCATAAAAGGAATCCATACGACTCCAGGGGGGGTCTTCTGAAGTGAAGCGGAGCACTTTTAAAAGAAAAATATCCATATTTAAAACTTTATAAACTAAAATAACTAGCTACCGACAGACGGTCTACGCAAGACTTATGGCAAAAGAGTAACTTCTGATGCGATGCATAGTACATAGTAGCGTAAGCTTAAGCTCCTCTCGTGATTCAAACTAATTAGGCTGGGCAACAAACTCAAGCAAAATTTCTCTTTAAAAATTCTCGTTTTAGACTTCCTATCCTCTGCGCTTCCGCGTTCATCAATGCACCATGCATCAGGTCAGGGGTTACTCTTTCATGGTAAATCGATGTTTATGGCCATCTGTTGGAAGTTATTTTAGTTTATAACATTTAAAATATGGATATTTTTCTTATACAAGCGCTCCGCTTCACTTCAGAAGGCCTTTATTAACCCCCCTTGAGTCAAATGGATTACTTCTGTGATGAATGGGTGTACTTTTTTGGGCTTCAGAATCTCGACCCCCATTCACTGCCATTGTAAAGCTTGGAAGAGCCAGGATATTTATTAATATAACTCTGATTGTATTTGTCTGAAAGAAGAATGTCATATACACCTAGGATGGCTTAAGGGTGAGAAAATTATGGGGTAATTTTCATTTTTGGGTGAACTATCCCTTTAATACCAATGCATTTTCCCCGCTGTCGAAGTGATTTCAAATGATTTAAATCTAGTATATGCATAGCGTTCTTGTTAAAATTCAAACACATTTTGCCCTATGTGATGTCTGTTTTAATTTTGAATATTTAAGTTAAGTAATTAAGTACAATAAAAATCAAGTACTTTTATACTTTTATTCAAGCCAAATTTAAAAGGAGGACTTAAAAAATTTTACTGGAGTAATATTTGATTAGGTCATCTAGTACAGTACTTGGTTTGTGTACTTTGTCCACTGTTGCTAACTGACACTGACTTATTTCACCAATGATAAATGATCACTGAATGGATTGCTTACTTCTGCCCTGTCGAGATATTACAGGTAGGAGAACAGCTTTTGTGACTGACAGTCTCATTTGGTTTGAATACAGGTTAGATGTTAACGCAAAAAGCCACTTTTCTGCTCACTGTAATTGCCATGTTATGATGCGCAATTGTGACAGTGGAACACTAGATAGTGATCTGAAAGTATAATATATGCTTGTTTTGCAAAGAAAAGTGGGTGAGTGCCAATGTACATGGGTGAGACTGAAGAAAACAACTAAATAAAATAGTTTTAAGCAAGGCATAAAACATGGATTTTCATGATATGCTGCAAGTATTTTTGTTCATTTCTCTCCAAAATGACACAGGTGCTTGAGGATTGCATTGGCTGCAAACAACACAGGCAGAGGATAAAGCAAGCCACTGTATCTTCTGAGACACATTACTGCAGCACATATTCATGTGACATGGTGTTTGAAGTAAAGGACAACGTGAACAGCAACATTTGGCTCTTGCTTTGATGTAGTGTATTCCCTCATCACCTCGTCCTGAAGAAAGAGAAAAAAACAAAACACAAATACAACACCTAAACATGAACACCTTGTTGTAAATGTTAACATGACTCTTTTGATCTGTTCAGTAACTGCATTCAACACGAGAACGACAGTCATAAAAGATGAATGAATGGATTTAGGGTTATATTTAGCTTCTTATATATATTGAACTATGAGTGATTTTTGAGAAAAAAATATATGTTCATCCATAGTAATAGTCAACGTAGTAATGACAATATAAGGGCCAATATAGGGGCTGCTTTGCCAACAAAAAAAATCATATGTTTTCAGTTAATATAATTAATATAATATAACATAATATATAACACAGGATATAAAACTTTTGTGCTCATATAATTAAGTTGAATAATAATTAAATGAGCCATACTGATTGCCCACTAAATACATCCATAAAGAAACACACACACACAATGAATTTTTGCTTTGAAGAGAGAAAAACAATGCTAGTTTAGTAATCATATTTCTACAGAGAAAATGTCTAAAAATTCCAACAGGAAGCATAGCCGCATTCCATAAATCCTCTTGTTCGAGTTATTTTCTCTGTGCATGACAAAAACTTTCCTTCAGAATGATATCAGCACCCGGCGGATGTCACTATTATCATTACAAAGTGTCTGAGGCAGCCATGAATTATCCAGCAAAAGGCTCAAACCCATCCACTGTCCGTACAAATCAGTTCAGCTCATTTCACACTTGGAACGACTTATTGTAAGCTATTCACATAAAATCTGAATCAAATGCATGTTGGACTGGCTCGAGCGACCAAATATTTTTTGATCAGCTAAATAACCTTGCACTGTATCACACTTTAAAAGTGCATGAACAGAGTCAGTGCCTTGAGCGGTTCATTGTTAGCCACAAAGACAAATTTGAGCTTCTCTATAAGAATGACTTGCCGTAACTGTGCCAAATAGATTCAGAACGGCCTCCCAAGAGATGCCAAAGAACAAAAATCCCCAGTAATGTGAAATGGAGGATGTGCTCATTATTTCTGTTTCAGATAAACAGAGGTAAATGAATATTAATGGAGGATTTATCATCAGCCTTTAAAAGAATATAGGCTTAATTTCTGCCATGCTGAGAATCCCTTAAAAGTCTAAATAACTGAAATATAACAAAACTCAGGGCAATTACTGTCTTACTTTCAGATCAGATGTCAATAAACTAACTACCAATGCAGTTTGTCACACAGAAACAGCAAATCTTTTTTTATGAGGACAGGGAGACAAGAAATATCCCTGACCATTTGTAAAGCTCAATGGACCATCATCATAATTTCTGTGGCAAAATAGTAATTTGTGACAAATGAGTAATTTCACACCTGCCTTCATGTCAACTGCACCAACACACAATATCTCAGTTCCTTACACTACTGCATTTTCAAAAACTGCAACATCATATCATTAAAACACTCCCAGTAAATGGTATGAGCTTTGGTGAGGACGCTATTTGTCTGACTAATAGCAGACAAGAAACTAACTTAAAAGCAGCAATTGCGATTCAGTTTCAGTAGTGCAGAACACAACTTTAAAATGCAGTGCTGTAGTAATTGTTTCACCAGGATACAAAGCATATGACCACACAGGTTTCAATCAGGGAATACTTTAATGAAGCACATTTATGCAGTGATTATTTCTGCAGGTTCAGAGCTTGTCATTATCTGCATTCCCTTCTAATCAGACAGTGACAAACGCTAGTTCAGCATGACCACTGAAGAGGGTCAGCCCAAAGCATAATGAATCAATGAGTGTTTGAAAACATTTCAGCCTAATGTGTCACAGGAGAAAGTCTCCTCACAAAGACTCCACAGAGAGCCATTCTGGCTGACTATCAATGTGAAAATTAGAGGTAAATGGCAATTCTACTCACTATACAGTAATTCCACTCACAAATACAGCGGTCCGACCGTCTAAGAGCACTAGTGAAAATATTTAAATTAGTTTCATGTGCTGTTGTATTAAAAACATATATATGTGAAAAAGGAGTCAAAATGAGTCAGAATGCGCACAGAATAATTTCGAGCTACAGGAAAAACAGGTGAAAAGTTATGACTTTTGTCCATTTTGAGCTTTTCACAAAAATGTGTTTATTAAGCACGATTCTAACGATCCCATTGCTCCAAATAGCAATGAAACATTTTATTATTTTTTTTACGTTTTCAGAGAGGAGTACCTTTCCTTTGTCGATGAAAACAACCTTACTCGCGCCGACTGACAGATCCGACTCGTACGCACAAAGACGCCTCTCACAGCGTGCGGTCCCGATATACACATATACACCGAATTATAGTATTTCAAAATATCTGTCTTGGCGAGTATTCACGCATACATTATCTGTTATGTCTTGTGTCATTGAAGCATTCAGTCAAGAGAAAAAGTCTAGACCTATTTTTATTTTTATTTTTTACAAATAATTAAACATTTTAAATATTTTAAAGGGTTAGTTCACCCAAAAATGAAAATTCGCGTTTGTTTGAATCCGCATTCACGAGTCCACAGTGACAGAGTTCACTTACGTCAGCAGCTGGATAAAGTCGTAGTTTTTGTTATTTTTGGACCAAAATGTATTGTCGATGCTTCAAAAGAGTTTAACTAACCCACTGATGTCACATGGACTACTTTGATGATGTTTTTCATACCTTACTTCCTACCTTTCTGGACACGGACTGTAGAGTGGGCATTCACTTTCAATTGAAGGACAGAAGGCTCTCGGACTAAATCTAAAATATCTTAAACTGTGTTCCGGAGATGAACGGAGGTCTTACAGGTTTGGAACGACATTAGAGTCATTAATGACAAAATGTCTTAAAGGGTTAGTTCACCCAAAAATGAAAATTCTAAGACTGCAGCAATTAACATTTTGTCAGAACCTTTAGTAAATTACTAGCCTAATGTGGTCATATTCAATTGTAGTCAGATTATGAGTCTGAAACTGCTCCATTGGGCTGTGATTATGGGGCGTGTTCCAAACCGAACCAGGAAAGACCTCGATTGGATAAACCTACATCCAATCAGAGCAACGGAGCGACGCGTAACATTAGTTGTCAAATGTCAACAGAACTCAACTGCACTGTGTTGCCAAGTCCGTGTTTTTCCCGCGGGATGTTCTCCATGTCCACGGGTTGGAGCGACCCGAATTATGTGATATATAGACCCAGGAATGCGAATTTTAGCAGGCAACCTTGCCAAAATAACATATTTTGCCAATCAATCGCCATTTTTTTCCAGGAAACCCCTCAGAAAACTATTGTTTTGGGCTATAGTTTTGAGTAGCAATTGTGCGACATTGCAAAAAAACTTGGCAGCCCTGTCTGCACGCACGCTGGATTAAGTAACGTTAGAAGAAAAAGATGTCTAAACGATCTTTGCCAGTGTTGTAAAAAAAAGTAATTTAAGGATTCACAGAGTACTACCACAACGATCATCATTTCTGAGATAAATAGTGAAGGTGAATGCATATACAAACAAGTTCTCCGTTTAGGATAAGAGCAAATTCAACCCAAGCGCCTTGGATGACGTGGATGATTACGTTACTGTTGATCATCAGTCCATCATCGTCTAAAGTCCGCCATGACAATTTCATTGGTCCGAACAGTTTCTGTTTGGGCATAATTACTCCTCTATGGATTGAGTCCAGACCGAATTCCCTGAGCAAAAATGTTGTGGGCGGGTCTAAATTCGGCTGGCATCCAGGCTAGTAATTTAAAGAATTGTGAGAGAATCTTGAGAGAATTGTGAGAGAATCGTGATCTCTGTTCGAATTTCAAAACAACAACAACAAAAATTGTGCTTCTCAATTTATCCCGAATCATGCAGCTCTACTAGACAGTCAAAGAGTCAAGAGTAAAATAATCCTGACAGAAAAAAAAGTCACAGCAGAATCATGGCCTAACATTAATCTTATATCAATGTTTTGACAACCAGCATAATCTTCCTACAGTACAACTAGAGAAAATCTGACATCGTTTTGATCTGGACTACTTTCGAATTATTAGGAAAGCCATAATATTTTGGAGGCCATGATAAGATTACAAATGCTCTTGGAAAGTTATGCCTGAAATTCAAAAATGTATGGCAAAATAGTGCCTTATGTAAACACAGTGAACATGATGGTGATGAACATTTTGCTTACGCTAACAAATGATCATAAACAGCCCAAATGTTCTTCTTCTCACTTGCAGTTCTCAGCATTTTTGATGCCTCAGTCACTGTGCACGAAAGCTGGACGACCCTTTCAAAGTGTAATGCTCCAATCAGAAGCCATCAATTTTCCTATGCAGCATGAGAGCATAATTTTGATGATGATGCTAGTAACAAGACCATATGGTCATTCAGCAGTCTGGGACCTCCCAGGAAATCTAAGCAACTATGCACTTGCCAAACATTTGTGGGGAAGAGAAAGGAATCAAGCCTACCAAAGAAGATGGTGTATAAATGAGAAGGAAATGATTTGGGAAATGCAAATCAGGTTATTTGCATAAATATTACTTCATGCCCATCAATATTAATTAAAAATGGTGATGAAATAGAAGATTCGGCTAGAATAAAATCCCTTTGTTTTGTCTGCAGCTATTCTGAACATTTTTCAATATTCTCAAATCACTTAATTAATCGGAACTGTTATACAGGCCAAACCGGCCTCACAGCATTCTAAATATATGCAAATGTGAATTTCTGTGCTCACTTATTTATAGACACATTTGAGATCACAAGTGGAGCCTTGGGATTTCTTGTTTGTTCACGTGATCAATTATAGCCATGCACCTGATTTGACTTTGTAAACAGAGCGGAAAGTACAACCCCAATAATTACAAAACTTGTTTTGCTCAGGGCTACCTTTCCCTTCGTGTTTTCCAAAGTGACACATAGAAGCCCACTTTGGTAGATTAAAATTAAATTCAATATACACCCATTTATGGCTGTTCTATCCAACAGAGAGAGAAAAAATCTGCAAGAGATCATTTTTGCTAACATAAGGCAATCTGACAATATATCGAGCGTTTTATTGTTTGAATGAGAGATGGCAGCTGCATAGCTAGAAACATTTATGGACTTTGGGTACTAAATATAGAGTCAAATTAAGTCACGACTCTGAAAGAGTCAGATGTGCAGTTGATATTTTAAATTGCACAAAACTATTTAAGGAATATTCTGGATTAAGGGCGAGTAAAACTCAGTTGACTATTACCACAAGACATAAATATGCATGCTATTATACATTCTTATATGAAAATGCTGACTTCAATTTTACAACCTACAACCAAGACAAAGCAAGGCCATAAACCTAAAATCTGAAAATGACTGTAAAAAAATTATTTAAACAGCTTTACATCCTAAATATTACACTTATTTAACAGAATTAATGAATATAAGTGCTTTATAAGATAATGAGATTCACATTTCTGCTTTAATTACCTACAAATTATGGACCCATTAACTTCCATTTTAATTGCCTTATCATAACATTCATTTTTGCTTCTTTTAACCCTCCTGTTACCCTCAAATCTGGTAAATAATTTTACCCACTGGGGTCAATTTGAATCCAGCAATTTAAACCTCCAGAATATGACTTTTTTATTTTTTATTTACAAAGGTTTATGTCTCAGGTCATTTATGGCTAACAGCATATCTGGTGGGCTCTGGAACCATTTTGATGACATTAGCGGCACTATGTCTACCCTGACGTTCAAGTGGGGAGCGGGACCATAATAACTACTAGTGGTTATCGCAATACTAGGTGTGGTTAGGTTAGGTTAGGTTAGATTAGAGCCCTAAAACAGAGGGAAGTTGTTTGAATATAATACTGAATATATAAAAGTATGGCATGTTATAGTGACCTCAATAAAACAACCAAAAATTTTGATTTTTCTTATGTTTTATACAGCTAAAGACCCTGGGGTCAAACTGACCCCAAGGAACACCGATGCTACAAAATGTGTACAGGACATTGGAAAAATATCATCATGTTAATTTTATGTTTACACAGTTGTCCCCATTACATTAGGAAAAGTCATTCAATCTGAACAAAAAAGATGACAATTGTGTTTTTACAGACTTTAAACATTGAATGGGGTCAAATTAACCCCAAAGATAATAGGAGGGTTAAAGAAAAGGATTACTCAATGTGTGTGTATGTGCGTGTGTGTGTGTGTGTGTGTGTGTGTGTGTGTGTGTGTGTGTGTGTGTCTTGACACCTTAAAAAGAAAGAGACAATTCATCATGATTTCATTAGCAATCTTATGTATTCATATGCAACTTTTTATAAGAACTGTATAACTTCAGAGACAAAAATGTAGACAAAAATCAGAGTACAAATGTTTATGCCGAATAAGCCGATAATCTTCTGTATTTATATATTACGGTTTTGAACTGTAGTACGCAATGCATTGTGGGCTAGTTGCATTGTGACTGGTGAGCTGAACCTGGACAAGTAGGAATGGAACTTGAGAGTGCTTATAAGTGAGTGATTACAAACGCATTAAACAGATCCTGTCGATTCACTGTAATACATAATTTATTTCCAAAGTTCAGTGTTTATTACAGGCTTTCAGTCTGTGCATGTCTTGTGCATGGTTTTGGCCGTCTAGTGCTGGTTGGCAGGAGAGAAAAATATATACGACATAACTGTACAAATTTGTCAACAATGGACTAAAAACTGAAAAATCATTCTTTTGCATCTTTCACGTACAAATGACAACGTAGTTAAAACGATCCCCCTTCACACAGATCTGTAGCCTGACATCGTCATACTCAGATTCTAGTCAGAATATGAGTCTGATACTGCTCCAATGGGCTGTGATTATGGGGCGTGTTTCAACCGAACCAGGAAAGAAAATGCCTCTGCATGCAACTGGACGTTGATCCAGCTGCATTACTGTTGATCATCTGTCCATCATCGCATAAAGGCCGCCCAGTAAATTTGATTGTTCCGAACAGCTCTGGTTCGAGCATAGTTGCTCCACAACGGAAAACGTGCACTTTGAAACCCGTTTTCAAAAGTTCTTATTCCAAAAGTTCATTGTCATGTAAACGGACATTAAAAAGTTTTCCATTTTTAGTTCAAAATTGTCATGTAAACTGTCCCTCAAATACCTCTTTATTAGTAAACGTATTTAAAAAATGTTTACAAATACTCTAAATTTATATTACTAAAATTGAGTGTGTCAATACTTAAAACTTTTTGATGCTGTCAGCATGTCCATATTGTATGGGTATATCCTAAAAATGTTTACGTACAGTGCATCCGGAAAGTATTCACAGCACTTCAATTTTTCCACATTATTTTATGTGACTACCTTATTCCAAAATGGATTAAATTTTCCTCAAAATTCTACAAACAACACCTGACAATGACAATGTGAAAGTTTATTTAAAACTTTTGCAAATGTATTAAAAATAAATAAATAAAAAAAACTAAAATCACATGTATATATAGTAAGTATTCCCAGCCTTTGCCATGACACTCAAAATTTTGCTCAGATGCATCTGTTTCCAATGATCATCCTGTTTCTACAACTTTATTGGAGTCCACCTGTGGTAAATTCATTTGATTGGACATGATTTGGAAAGGCACATACCTGTCTATATAAGGTCCCACTGTTAACAGTGCATGTCAGAGCACAAACCAAACCATGAAGTTCAAGGAATTGTCTATAGACCTTCGAGACATGATTGTATCGAGGCAAAGATCTGGGGAAGGGTACAGAAAAATGGAAGAAGTTTGGAAACACCAGGACTCTTCCTAGAGCTGGCCGGGCGGCCAAACTGAGCAATCGGGGAAGAAGGGCCTTAGACAGGGAGGTGACCAAGAACCCGATGGGGATAGAGTTCCAGCATTTCTTTATTGAGAGAGGAGAACCTTCCAGAAGAACAACCACCTCTGCAGCACTCCACCAATCAGCCCTGTATGGTAGAGTGGCCAAACGGCACATGACAGCTGCCTGGAGTTTGCCAAAAGGCACCTGAAGGACTCTCAGACAAAATGATCTGGTCTGATGAAACAAAGATTGAATTCTTTGGCCTGAATGGCAACCGTCTGGAGGAAACCAAGCCCCACTCATCACCAGGCCAATACCATCCCTACAGTGAAGCATGGTGGTGGCAGCATCATGCTGTGAGGATGCCTTTCAGCAGCAGGAACTGGGAGACTAGGCAGGTTGAAGAAAAGATGAATGCAGCAATGTACAGAGACATCCTTGATGAAAACCTGCTCCAGAGCACTCTGTACCTCAGACTGGGGTGAATGTTCATCTTCCAATAGGACAACAACCCTAAACACAAAACCACATAACAAAGGAGTGGCTACGGGACAACTATGTGAATGTCTTTGAGTGGCCCAGCCACAGCCCAGATTTGAACCCGATTGAACATCTCTGGAGAGATCTGAAAATGGCTGTGCACCGACGCTCCCCATCGAAGAATGGGTGAAACTTCCCAAAAATAGATGTGCCAAGCTTGTAGCATCATACTCAAAAAGATTTGAGGCTGTAATTGACTTTAATTGTAATTCACTTCAAGTCATTATGGGGTATTATTAATATTATAATTTTTTTATTATTTTGAGGAAAATAATGCATTTAATCCATTTTCAAATAAGGCTGTAACATAATAAAATGTGGAAAAAGTGAAGCGCTGTGCATACTTTCCGGATGCACATTAATACCTACAAATACCAATGAGATTAGACTTGTGATTCCCATGAAAATACATTCATGCTGCATTTTCGTGATATAGTACATGATGTTCCCCCACTTCCTCCCAAGCAGAAAAGTGCAAATCCATCTATGAATAAAGCGGTTTAATTTGTTTGTGTTCTTGCCTTAGTCTGATGTTGCATACCTGTGATATCCAGAAATTGAACAAATTCATCACATTTAAAGGTTGAACACACTGGAGAGTTAGCAGTTCCTATTACATTTTTTCTTCTTGCTGGCTTTGCAAAAACTAACACGGGCATCATTATAAAAGGCTTAAGAAGTATTTTTACTTATATGAACTTGATTGATTTGAGCTTCACATATAATCCCTGTACCACAGAGGGTTTGTATGCTATTGGTAAATGCAATTTTCATGGATGTATGCTAAACACTCCCTCCTACCTATATCAGAGTCTTAATCTTGAAGTCAGTAAATAAATCAAATGGTTCCTGTTTACTATTTAAATGCATATTCCTGGTGCCTTCGTAATCTTGTATTAAAATACAATAACTTACTCTGCCTCTGAAACAACATTTCTTTTCAGCTGATATCACTATTCCCTATGACTTTTTTTAACAACCTTCTATCTATCAATCCATCCATCCATCCATCCATATTAAACCAATACAGTGTAAACTGCTAATTTGTGAAAATAATGATGTCATGCGCATATGTATTACATGTTTAGTCTACAAGTATTAAATAAATAAACTTCATGTGTAATTGAAAAGAAAAAAGTTGATTTGGTAAAAAACGCAAAAGAAAATAATTCCATTTTTAGAACATTGTTGTTAAATGTTCTGTAAAGGTAGATTTTACAAGGCAATCCAGATACTTTCACAGTAAAATATTGTTAAATTATGTACAACTTGTATTCCTTTTTTTTAAGTCATCACAATGTACAAAACCACATGCCTACCAAGAAGATGAACACTGAAACAATATTACAGTAGCCTTAATTTCATTCAGAAATATTCCATTGCAAGTTGTGACTTTCTATTGACTTTTTTTTCATAAAGCAAAAGACATCTCAAGCACAACCATAACATTGACATTTAAAAAAAAGAATGAAACAAAGTTGAATGAAAGATGGATGAATGCATTCTCCCCTTATAAAATGACTAGAATTCAAGATGGCACCCAAGTTGAGGGAACAATGGTGATGAACATGATGCGCTGTGACTACTGATCCAAAGTGAATAAAAGGCTGCACTATGCAGTAGAGATGCAAAGCCTTCTCATGGCCCCTGGCATCAATAAAAGGGGCCTTGCTCTTCTAAACTAGCAAGCAGTGTTGTCTTCAATATCGAAATTATTCATTTAATTGTAGCAAAAACCCAAAGGTTTTAAGAAATTTTCCTGCAAATGCACCGATAAGAAAGTCTACAAATAATTAATCTGCACAATGATGAAATCCACCTAACACTCTGAGGTCAGAGAATCCTAAATAAATCATCTCACTCTTCATTCTCATTTGTAACCATTCACGTTTCTCTGAAATCTGACATTTTAAATTCCAGTGGGTGTATATTATCACTTGTGCATGACTCAGCACAAACTGACACACTGTGGACGTGCACTTCATTAGCATCAGTCGAATTCCCCTTTCCTGCTCCGCAACACGCTCCGGAGCCCTGAGCCTGACAAGGGTCATTTGCACAAAGTGACAGTTCAGTTCCCCCACAGATCGGAGTGCAAGGGGCCCGGACCATGCAGTGCAGTCAGGCAAGTTTCTTCACCAGAAATGGTCAGGCAAAAGAGCAAACGACCACTGCTGGCTGAGGGCAGACCAGCGGTGGAGAGAGAGAGAGACAGAGAGTAATGAGAAACAGCCTCGAGATGTTGCTCATCTTCTTCAGCAGGGCTTCATTTGTAACTAATTTAGGCTACACAATTCGGAGCATCTGACTTTGAGCTACCACATCAAGTGTCACTGTGCCTGGAGAGGAGATAATAAAGAGAAGAAAACCACTTGCTGATAATAAGAATGTGGGATAGCCCACATGTCCCATATATGGCCACCACACAAAAGCAGGAGCCCTATGGGGACCATCACTAAAAAGATCATCCATAACAAGACTGGTACAAAAATAACTCCACGCCATGTAAAATATGAGTTACATAGGCCCATCAACAATATAAAGGACTTGGGAGCGGGAAAAAAAAGAAAGAAAATAATGACATAAGAAACCAAATTTGCTGATCTTTTGACACCATTAAAACATCCTCCAAGTTTCACAGTTTTGATATTGCATAATCGGTGACGTCACATGGGGGGGCAGATACATTTGCATATGACAGCTTCCGCAACTTCCGTCGACAAATAGTTATACATCAGACCACAGGCCCTGCCCACTGGCCTTCAGTCACTTAACGGTTGACATTTTCCGTTATCCGTCGTGTTGAGTCAAAAGCACAAAAATCACTGGTTTACACTGGATACAGTAATGCCTATTCACTTTCTTATGTACTTCATGCTGTCTGTAAACAACATGACATGGAAGAGTAAAACAACGTTCGCTTTTATGTGTCCAGTTTAAACAGCCCGCTTGTTTCTCTATACAGACTTCAGAAGGATCCCAGAGTCGGAAACAATTAGATGGTTAATTTTAATGACATCTCAGATCACGTCGGATGATCGTATGTTTGTTCGGAGCATTTTTTTTTCTTTTTGTCAGCAAGGCACAGTTGCAATGGAGAACTCACAAAGAAACCTTTTTGAAAGATAAAGTGGCCAACTGTATTGAATCTGACAGCAGCTGCATCACAAACCATAAGTCAATGATTTTATTTTCTCTGTAAATGACGGTTTTATATGGACAATGTTTTCAAAACCTGTGCAATAACGAGTGGACGTTGATAAGGTTTTCTATGCAATGACGTTAGCCAATCATGACAGTGGCTGTTAACTGACAAGGAGCTGCCCCTTAAATGCTGTTTTACTAAACGAGGTTCAGGAGGAACATGTCAGATAATTGACACAGGTGGAGAGTACTCAGCCAATCAACAAAAGAGGTATAAATACGAAGCCGTCTTACCTCCATTTTGTTGACAGTTTTTCCAGCATCCCTCCACCACCCCTTCTCCACATTTTGCTCTTTTTTTCCGTTTTAAGTTCTAAACCACTTACATACGGGGGGTACTCTGGGTTCGGGCCAAAGTCCGAGCTCGAAGCCCTCCCCCGGACAGCATGCCACATACGCAATTAAATGTACTCTATAAATTATATGTAAGTGTGAACTAGTGAAAAACAGATCATTTCAGAAAGAGGTTCAGAATGAAGGTTGAAAATAAATAAAAAATCTGCTTATATATTTGCTGTTTTTTTTTCTTCCACAAAACACTTTATTAACATTATAAGTGAACCACAAGGAACATATTCACATAATAAAAAAGGGGTTACTGTCATGACCCCTTTAAATGCCTCTTAATTTTCGTTCTGAATGGTCAACATTTCAGCACAACTCCGTCCAAAGCCATTTAATGGTATTTTTTCACTCCCAAGTCCTTTATGTCATATCAGACAACCATGTCATATCGAGTTGAATGCTGAAGCTGTGAATAAATTGTGGCAGCCTATTTTATAGAGTACCTTGCGGTGGAAAACTAGCCTTGGCATCCCATTTTCCTAGCTGCGGCTTCACGGCCAAGGTTGACATTTCTACAGAAATCACTAGTTAGAATGTATGAAGGCTGATAAGATGGATTTCACTGCTGTTTATATGTCGATGACGCTTTTGTCAAACTTTTGTCAAAAAGTGCCACATTTTGAAAATAGGTTGCAACTCCACATGTAAAAGTTTCAAACATTCCAAAAAGAGTATAAAAGCCTTTCCCGGTTACATTAGCAGTGATCAAAGATGTGTCCTCAAACAAATTACTATTTGGCCATTTTAATTCAGATCTGTGTATTGAAATCATAGATTGTTATAGTCAAATATATCAACCTGTTTGACGCTGCGTTTAACAAACCTAACGTGTTAATACAGCAACACCACCATAAATCTGTTACTGCAATATTACCGCAATCAGCTAATGCCTGCTCAAGTGCATTTAATGTGCACCAGCATCATAATTATCCATTATGCAAGACTAATATGTTTTTACATTTCAAAACACTTTACTTTCATTCTCAGCAAGGCAGCATTTCAAACACCGATGTTATCAGAAAGTATAATCAAGTTTTCGCTGGCCTGTTGGATATCATCCTGCAGAGACCAATGAACCAGAAAACCAGTTTTAGTGATCCTCTCATTGCCCCATTCAAAGGCCACACTTTGTTACCATGCACACAACCAGGCGTGAGGGATATCAAAGACAACCATTTATTTTGGACCCACTCTGTACAGATCCTTTTTTTTTCTCGTGGCTGTTTAAAGGCGTACGCCGTTGAACGCTCATCCGGAAGGGCAGAAGCTTCATTCTGACACTACAGCGGGGCTTGTGTGCTCTTTTAAACCTGTGATAGCAATCCACCAAAGCCCCCCGCTCTATAAATAGAAGCTTTCAGTGTAATCTTTGAAAAAAAAAACAACAAACAGCTAGTGCATATAAGCTTCTCTAAACATGCAGATAGCTGAAAGTTAGTGAAACATCACTTTTTAATAGTAAAGCTATATTTCCAGTGCCTATAATGACAACTTGATAGAGAAATGCTTTGAGATGGGAGTTCTGTTTAAGAATTCATAGACGCAGAAGGAGTGATATTAATTATAGAGTCTGTGCCATAATAAAACGCGCACACAATAACTGGGGAACAAAATAATCAATGGCTTAATCTTCATTTCAAGCTTGATTCATATTTAAAACATTATAAAATGAAAATCACTCTCAGCTACAAGATCATAAATGGAATATGACACAGTTTGGAATGGAATATAAAGCTAATTTAAAAAGGGGGATAAAAACCAAATTGGGGGCCTATTTAACTCTACTGAACCTTGATAATTCCAAAGCACCGTGTTCGGCTTGATCGGGAAAAGCTGCCACCTTCTCCCTATGGGGTTATTATTTTCAGCAAGTGAAACTGGAATGCCATAGGACGTTTACTCCCTCCCTTTCTTTCTCTCGCTCTCTCTCTCTCTATCACAACCTCATTATTCATTATTTTTGAATCACTGTGCTGAAATTGAAGTGAGACTGTCAGCATCCATTCTCAGCCAACAATCTCTATGAGCTGTTGTCCTTTCACAGTATGCTGGGTCATTCCTGCCTACAGTTGATCTCTATCTTGTGCCAGTTGTGAAATGTTACAGATGCTAATTAGCTGTAATATCGGTGACCCCGATGCAAGTCCATTATGCATCATCAATGCTAGCAAATTCCTTCAAAGGCATTTGTGGCAATCTGTTGCTGCCAGCATCCGTGGCAGCAGAGGGATGACTGACAGGAAAAGAAGATGCTTGTCATTGATGGAGGCTGACAGCAGCATAACAATTACATTTAGGGCAAAAGGCTAAGCATGGTGTCAGGTGCTTTAAGTAAGTTCAATTGGCCCTCTTCACTGCCAAAGCTTTCCCAAAGACAGTATTTGGGAATTATTTTGAATTGCCGTTTGAATTCCAAAAGACTGAAATAACATGTTTACTATATTAAAAGATAAAAATGATGAAACATACATTAGACTTAGTACCCCTGTTCCAAAAAAAAATAAAATAAATGAATTAGTTCATTAATAAATCACCATCCAGGTTGTTATACTTTTGACATAAAAAAAGAATAAAATAAAATAAAACACGTCAAGAAACAACATCCCTATACCGTACACCCAGAAATTGTTGTAAAGCTAAACAAAAAGTCATAGACATCAGTAGCAGAGCACAGTGAGCGGTTTTTAGTGTTCTTTTATGTGGAAGGGTGGAGGAATACAAGGGGGCATCATAAAGACACGGTATAATTAAGCTCCAGCATTAAAGGCCTGCAGCTGTCTGGTTCATACTCACCCTCCTTGGACGGTCGCTGCACCTCCGCGCTCAGATTGCACACCTGCGCCGAGCGCACGTGAGGAGTCAGACATCCTTCGGTTTGGGGGTTTAAAGGCAACACCACGTTACTGAGCATCAGCACGCTCTCAGATTCCCCATCGCCTAAATGTTGCGGGCAGGTGCATTTAGCATAGACTATTCCACAGGATTCAGCTTTCTCTACTTTCAAGCAGTTTTCCAACCACGTGCATAACACCTGACATCCAAACTGACTCGGGCTCGCCTTGTTTAAAACCACAAACTCCACCACAGACCTTTCCTCGTCATCGGTCTTCTTCGTCGTCAATCCGTTGTAATCGTAGGGAAACACTCGCCGGAGCTGCACGAAATTCTTGTCGTAATGCAAAAACACATAAATATTCTTGGCGTCGTCACACAGGTGCACAATGGACTCGTTGATCCTCAACAGCTCGTTGATCTTCTCGTGGGAGAAGTGATCGAACTGGTAAGCCAGCAGGGAGAATTCAGAACAGCTAATTTCTCGTTTGTAAAGTTTTAGGTAGATGCTGTATTTGGTAGGATCTGGGTTCTCCAACGTCCAAGTGCAGTTTGTGAAGTTCTTGGGAAACATTTCATTTATCGAGTAAGATCCATAGATAACTCCTTTCACCAGCGTGGAACACCAGAAATCTTGGGCACCAGTATATCCAAACATAACCAGGAGATAGGTGGAAAATATATAAATCAACAGATTACGAACAGCCTTCATCCTATGTCATTTGGCCTGCAAGAGAAACAGATGCACTGCATTTATTGTCAGCCTGTATGGTGGGTAGTGATGCTTTGTCCCTGAGATTCGGTCTAAGATCTCCCAACTATTCAATTAAGCCTTGTGTTAACACATACTTACCTACATTGTTCGTTTTAAATGCCTATTTTCGACCATAAACTACCAACTCGATTTTATAGAGATTGACATGATTCTTTCCATGGGAATGTAACACATTTCGGATAAACATTGCCACCTTGTGGTGTTTAATAAATTGGGGGTAATAACTTTGGGCATCTGCTGTGGCAGGATAAAACAACATAATATTTAGCGATTAAATCATCGTTTAATATGATTTTCACACACATTGAATGATCTTTACCGTGTTTGAATGAGTGACGGTCACAGTGATCATTGACATTCAATAGCTTTATGGTCGTTATATTAAGTCGCGACTTGTTCATTTGCAAGGATAAAAAAGGCTGGGATTACATGTCCCCAACAAACAAACAAAAACATTTTTGCTACCATGAAACGTGTTTTATTCAGTTGCGATTAATGTGTCGCAATTCTGCAGTGATCTACATGTAGACCGCATAATATTCATCTACATATCTGCTCAGACACAGTTGAGATTTCTATTCAACTTAGTCAAAATACCCCCACATAGCTACATTACTAAATATCGTTTTTTATGTATATAGCCTATATGAGATCATCCGATTGTCTGGATGGAATGAAATGTCGCGGTCTATGTAAGGATTAAAGCAGCCTTATATTAAACCTTCTAATTCCCTATTGGATGCAATCTATGCTTTCCATGAGGAAAAAACTTTGATTTCGATGTGATGCTTATGTCTCCGCGAAGATCTGCTACGCGCATTTCATATAATGTGTGCAAATGTGTTGAATTCCCAAATATTCCAGAAGTCTGAAAGAAAGGCGGTGGAGAGAGATAGAGAGAGAGAGAGAGAAAGGGAGATCCAGCAGGAGAGAAAAGCTATTCGATGTCTTGTTTGCATGAATCCTGCAGGCATTGCAGCTGTGTGCAGAGTCACATCATTCCCAAACCGAGCCTTTATTTTTTTATTCTTTAATCACCTTAAATGCGGCACTACTTGTACGACATAGCAAAAGGCGTACGATGCGATATACAGAGAGGTTATACACGATTATATAGGACGAGACAGTATTGGCGCACATTGCAAACATAGCGCGCTACTTTTCCTTGCCCATCTACGGTGTCGCGTCGCGCGCTTGCACTTTTCGTTGATTATTACAGGAGCGCGCCGCGTCATGATCAGTAATATGAGCGGATTAGAAAAAAAAACTAGCGTCAAAAAATAAAATAAATAAATAAAAACTGCAGCGACGTGTATTGCTACACTCTCTTACGAAACCCAAGAAGTGTGTGGTGATTGTCATTCGTCAGTTTTTTAGGGAATTGCAAACGTGAATGTGGTCACCAAAACGGATTTAATGTCGGCGGCAAACTCCATTCTATGTCATTTCCCTGCGAAACTCGTCGATCATTGTTTAACTTCGCACTGGTCCTGCTGTACACGGTCGAGTCCCCTGAAATATGAACGTAGTTTGTATTGCATTAATCAGAATAAACTATGGGATCTTTAACTCGTTTATGCATTGAAGAGGGGTAAACTTGGGCGAGGGCCATCTCGTTATCGTTTAAACCCACCTATTTATCCATCTACTTATGTATAATATAAATAGGTCTTACCTTGCACTCTGAAAGCTATGGCTATTTTTCCCACATACTTGGAAACATCCTTTTAGAAATGAAACGTGTCGCTCCCCTGCGAATCGATATCTCCCATTGCCTATGAAGTCTAGAGCAACAAGACGGTCAATGAGCAAAAATGCATTAGACTCCAGGCTGGATCATCATCTCGCTCCTTATTTTTTCCCACCTCAACGCAAGTGATGAGAGCGCAACAGAAGTGAGCAGACACTAGAACGAGGGCGAAAAATGCTGTGAATCTCGACTGATCATTAGTCGTTGTCTGCCCGTCCCTCAAGAGATGCCCAGGTCGGGTAGCAGGTAGAGCGCAATCCCTGACGGATGGAGGATGCTGCTGACTCGCTGTAGAGTGAGATGGAAAGCGCTTTCTCGCCGAGCCTCAGGACTGGAGCTGCAATATCACGTCACTGCCACTAAGATAAGGCACGTATGGACGTCTCGAGCTGCGTCTCTCACCATCTCACCCCCCTTCCTCTGGATAGCATAGAAACTCTTTTTTAAATGAAAATCAAGGCAGAGGAATGTCCCTCGGACTGGAACTAACGACACGGCGTCCTTTCTGCGACGGAATGGACTATTTTATCAGGAGCCAATGGAATAATAATTCATAAGCGGATTGGTGGGAATTATGTTTTTGTATGAGCTTTTGAGAGATGTGTACAGGAACTCGTGAAGTTGCTTCATCTTTTCCTTATCGCGTCATCATAAAGAATTCAAATTTTTGGAATCGAGAAAAAATAGGCCTACTGTAGATTAATCTATTAATTATTTGTGTTGATTGAAAAGCTCTAGCCTATAGCTACTGAGAAAATGATAATTTCCTAAAGACATGTAACAAAACTTGATGAACTTGGAAGATGCATCGACGCATACTGACTTTTGGGTTCGAATTCAGACGGGAATTTTATTTAGATGGTGATTTAGATATTAAGATTTATTTTTTTTCCAACTTGGGTTTGTGTAGCAGCAATCTGTGGCTTTCCGACAGTGGAGACATAGTTTCCAGCAAAATATCACAGGTACAGTCATTTTTAATACAATAAAACGGATGTGAAAACTGTGATACTCTGATGGCTTCTGTCATGACAAAAATAAAACGACATGTTCTGAAGAACACAGGTGTAATGTAATCCATTAACAATAACGTTAGGATATTTTGGACATGATATGTATTTGAGGGCTATCTGTAAAAGATAGAGACCGAATAGCTTTAGATGAAATGCTTAAGTCACAATGATGAAATTTCGTATTTCTAAAATGTAAATGTAAAAAGATGATGCAAAGTCAACACAGATTCAGGTTTATCAATTTCAATCATCTAAAATTTACAAACAAATATCTGTGATATGAAAATTATAAATATGTCATTATATTTATAAAGTCCTACATCATTTGAATTATGCTTTACCTGCGTATACCCCCGAGATTGATTGCAATGCAAAGCGCATGAGCAGCGCTGTTGTTATGGTTACCATATAATGGTTACCTGACAGAAAGCAAGTTCGGTAATAGCGTCTTTTTAGCGAACTGCAAACACGCTCTAACTGACTTGTAGGCTAATCTAATAATAGCATTGTTTAACCGTTTTTGTCATTTGTTGTTGTTAGCCTATTATTGGCCCATTTCGATTTGTGGGGAAAAAAGCACACAGCTGTTTTGGGTGAACTTGAAGCCATAAAACTAGCAACACAATTTGCAACAGTAACAAGTAACGATAGCTTACCCACACACCAAACAAAAGAGATGAATAATCATTTTAAAATAGAATCTAATAGAAACAGAGCATTTAGGCCACGCCCACACCGGGGGGAAACAATCCAACGCCCTCCATTGACTTTGTATTGCGTGAAGCGGCCTCCTTGTAATTTCTGATTTATAACACATTTTATTTACATTGTACAAATGCAAAATTGGAAAACTTTTGTGTGTACACAAAATCTAGCTTTTGTGGATGAGATCTATACATAACGTTTTATAAATGAGGCCACAGATCTGCAGGTTTTTTTTTTTTTTTTACTATACAAAAATTAGATTTCCAAAGTTTTCCGTTCCTTGTGTCAAAGAATGACGATATACACTCACCGGCCACTTTATATGTACACCTTGCTAGTACCAGTATGAAACTAGTACCCCCTTTTACCTTTAGAACTGCCTTAATTCTTCATGGCATAGCTTCAACAAGTTGCTGAAAACATTTTGGTCCATATTGACATGATGGCATTGCGCAGTTGCTACAGATTTGTCAACTGCACATCTATGATGCAAAGCTCCCATTCCACCACATCCCAACGGTGCTCTATTGGATCTGGTGACTGTGGGGGCCATTTAAGTATAGTGAACTTGTCATGTTCAAGAAACCAGTTTGAGGAGTTTTGAGCTTTGTGACATGGTGCATTATCCTGCTGGAAGTAGCCAGAAAAAAAGGCTACACTGTGATCACAAAGGGATGGACATGGTCAGCAACAATACTCAGATAGGCTTTGGCGTTTAAATGGTGCCCAAATTGGTACTAAGGGGTCCAAAGTGTGACAAGAAAATATCCCCCACACCATTACAGCACCAGCCTAAACCCTTGATACAAGGCAGGATGGATCAATAAGGCATATTTTCCTACAACTGGGGGGTATTCCAGAAAGCAAGGTTAACTTACCGTCACATTTACCTTGAACTCTCGGTTGATTAACCCAAACCTTGCTTTTTTGAGGTATGCTGGTTCCAAAAACGTGTATGTGAGTAAGTTCAGACAACTCAGACTATGTTAACGGTTAACACAAAAGACATTCCAGATTCACAATGGAAACAGAGCTTATAAAAAGTGCGCCATTCTACTTTGTCCTTCTGTTTAATGACGATTTACATAACCTACTTGCACTTTGCAAACTATTTGGTGGTTGCGTAATTATTTTTCCAATCTCTTAGTTTAATAAGTATTCTTCTCTGAGAATAAAGATTATATTGTTTGTTTGATGCTAATTAATTGAATGCGGATTCATGTGTGAGATGACAATAAAATAAATAAAAAATATATTTTCGAACTGAATTAACATTTTAACATTACCTTAGTGCTTTTCGTATAACTGTAACTATATAACACATTTGGAGCAGGTTATGTTAATACAGTGAGTTGCTATGGCTACCGTTTTTGGAACCGAAAGTTGAGGTTATCCACTTAGGCTACTTACCCAAATGCTTCATTCATACCGAACGCGAACTGAACCTCTTGCGTCTTGTGTTTCGTGCATTTACGTGTTTGAAGTGAATTCACGCCAGACGTCCGAGTTGAAAAATCGGAACTCTGGAGTCAATTAGCGCCGCATTAACCAATCAGGAGCCTGCTTGCTGCTGTCACGTGGTAAAGTGACGTGATGAGAAACCCTGCATAATTTAAAAATACGTTTAATGCTTTTCAATTGATAATGTAGTTTTTTAAAGCTAAAATATGTGGTTTATTTATTAAGAGAACACCTATTTAAAGTTGTCTTTTTGAGTTGTAAGATCTGGGCACTCAGCGCTCGTTAACCCGGCGAGAGCAGCCTTGTTAAACATGTATATAATTCATCTTGTGGGCAATCTTTGGTCTAATGAATCTATTGTTGCCTAACAAATCATTTTGACTGAGGGCAAAGTGAAGTTTCATAAAGGCCGATTTATACTTCTGCATCAAGTGTACGCTGTACTGTACGTCGTAGGCTAAGCGTGTAGCCGACGCCGTCGTGAACATTTATACTTCTGCGTTGTTTCTTGTTCTGCAATTACACCACCGAAATGCTAGTGGGCGATGGGGTTTCTTCCATTCAGCCACCTCCAAACCAACGTTGGAAGAAATCTCTCTCCACAAATTCGCTGACATCTGGCAGTCTTTGTAATCGGCTGAAGAGGAGTCGTATGAATGTCTGTATTTCCGCACCTCCTCAATTAAACGCTCGGTCACTTGGTCCATATCTACGTTCGTCATGTTGTTAGATGAACTTCTGGATTTAAAAATGGTGGGCGCCGCAGAAGAACATGCCGGAAATGCGACGGTACCAAGCTGACCAATCACAGATATTGCGCTCTGTGTCATCGCGACATGTAGTTACATTTTTGGGGAGGTATGCTTCATGGTACGGCGTATGGAAAATGTCTATGCGTATAAGTATAAATTGGGCATAACTTTATATTTTTTAAGGATATAAAAATATACATGCAGTGAAGATAATCCAGGTAGTGCGTTGTCTGAACCACATTTTTGTGGCTGTTAATGCTTAATTTTTTTTTTATGAAAATGAAAAGAGGCAGAGTGGTGTTTTATGACATATTTCTCCTGGAGCGCCTTGAACGCGTCTATTTTGCTTCAAATGCTCGATTTCTACGCGATTTGACGCTCTATTCGCGTTCGGTGTGAACGCAGCATTAAACATTCCCAGTTATGTCACATAACCTGCTTTCTAGAATACCCCCCTGCTCTCACTGGATATTTTCTCTTATTCAGACCATTCTCTATAAACCAAATGGTTGTGCATTGTAATCCCAGTAGATCAGCAGCTTTTGAAATACTCAGATCAGCCCTGGTACCAACAAAACCATGTTCAAAGTCACTTAAATCATCTTTCTTCCCTGTTCTGATGGTTAGTTTGAGCTTCAGCACATCATTTTGACCATGTCTACATGCCAATTGCATTGAGTTGCTGCCATGGGATTGGCTGATTAGATATTTGCAGTTGAACAGATGTACCTAATAAAGTGGCAAGTGTAGATACAAGACTCCTACTCTTTGAACACTTTATATGTCCATAACAGTAAACATGGTAAGCACATGCTGTAACTCATTTAATAGGCTACACTCACATAAGTAGGCTAATGGATACATCCCACAGTCATATTTTCGCAGCACACAGTTTAAATGATTCATATAATTACTTAGTTATTGCTGTATTTCACTACATGGCCAGTGGTACAATGCTCCTTTCAATGCACACATCAAGCCTTTCTGGTGTGTATTTAGTCTGTAACAAGGTCATTACAACATCAAACTAACTCGATCAGAAGGAAGCTGACCACGGCTTGGAGATTTCATCTCTAAAGGCTTTAGGTTTTATTTCAGCCTGATAAACATACGTATCATGTTTTCGATGTAAGATGGCTCCGGTGAGGAGCTACACAGCCATTGTTTCTTTGACCTCTGAGAGTAGCTCCTGTTATTGTGTTCTTTATGGGTTCTGCCTTGGGAACTGTCCTCGTGTTTTTGTGTAAATCGAATTTATTTTTGACAAAGTGTCTAAAGACCAGCTCTATTTATGTCTACTCAATGAGTGAGTAAAACAGGCCACAGGGTCAATCTACCTGGGACTGGCTTTGTATATTGTAATTTTCTTGACATCCTTGTTTGACTGGTTTAATGTGTCATTCTCAGGTTCAATGTTTCACACATACATTTAATTGTGAAATTGTTTCAGGATCTCAGATTCAGAAAATCTTGGGAATACATTATACATTAATGGAATTAAAAATATATAACAGCATTGAACATGAACAGCATTTTTAATTTAATGTGTGTGTGTGCGTGTGCGTGTGTGTTGCAGAATAAAGCAATGATGAATGGTATGAGGGTAATAAATAGTAAATAATTACAGAATTGTAACTTTCCATTTAAGGCATGTAGTGATTATTTCCCAAAAGTGGGAGATTTGCTTATGACTTATCGACTTATCTTGCTTTAGATTGTAGTAAATATATTTATAGCATGCAAAATATCTTAATTTATTAAATTATCTGTTTTACGCAGTGCTGTGAAAGCCTTTCATTTGACATTCAGTCATGCAACTCGCTGAATAAGTCAACAATGAAACGAGTACAGTAATTGATTTAAATGGCAGTGATGAGCGACATGTAAAAGCATATTAACAAAGGAAAAAAACGTATCCATAAAAATAATTAGTCACGTAAACATTTCAATGACAAAGTGTCTTTTTTTTTTCTTTTTTCTTTTTGGTTAAATGGGGAAGGTTTCCCACACTGTGCATGCAAACAGTCATTTCATAAGCACCAAACTGGATAATAGACAGTATGAAGTGTTTTTAAAAACTGCCGGGAGGTGTACCACACATTTACACAAGGACACATAATTCTTGCTGTCATCTATGTCCATACAAAGATTGTTTTATCAGTCGCAATCTGTCAAAGCACACTCACTGTGAAACAGGACTGATAAAAAGCTGCAGACAAAACAGACAAACTCTCTCCAAACACATAGGCTAGTGCCACAGTTCATAACAACTCTGCCAAATATATACACTCACCGAAAGGAACACCATACGAATACTGTTTTTGACTCCCTTTCGCCTTCAGAACTGCCTTAGTCCCACGTGGCATTGATTCAACAAGGTGCTGAAAGCATTTTTTAGAAATCTTGGCCCATATTTATAGCATCTTGCAGTTGATGGAGATTTGTGGGATGCACACCCAGGGCACGAAACTCCCGTTCCATCACATCCCAAAGATGCTCTATTGGGTTGAGATCTGGTGACTGTGGGGGGCATTTTAGTACAGTGAACTCATTGTCATGTTCAAGAAACCAATTTGAAACGATTCGAGCTTTGTGACATGGTGCATTATCCTGCTGGAAGTAGCCATCAGAGGATGGGTACATGGTGTCATAAAGGGATGGACATGGTCAATAAACAATGCTCAGTTAGGCTGTGGCATGTAAGTGATGCCCAATTGGCACTAAGGGGCCTAAAGTGTGCCAAGAAAACATCCCCCACACCATTACACCACCACCACCAGCCTGTACAGTGGTAACAAGGCATGATGGATCTATGTTCTCATTCTGTTTATGCCAAATTCTGACTCTACCATCTGAATGTCTCAACAGAAATCGAGACTCATCAGACCAGGCAACATTTTTCCAGTCTTCAACTATCCAATTTTGGTGAGCTTGTGCAAATTGTAGCCTCTTTTTCGTATTTGTAGTGGAGATGAGTGGTACCCAGTGGTTACCTTCTGCTGTTGTAGCCCATCCGCCTCAAATTTGTGGCTTCTCAAATGCTTTGCTGCATACCTCGGTTGTAACGAGTTGTTATTTCAGTCAAAGTTGCTCTTCTATCAGCTTGAATCAGTCGGCCCATTCTCCTCTGACCTCTAGCATCAACAAGGCATTTTCGCCCACAGGACTGCCGCATACTGGATGTGTTCACACTTGTAGTTCGGTTCGCTTGGTCTGGACCAAAAAAACAAAAATCCTACATATGATGGTATTTTTACCAGCTGAGAACTTGTGAAGAGCTTATAAAATGTGTAAAGGAGTCAAAACAGCTGCAGGAATCCCTCCGTCACACAAATGAAGATCTGCTGCGAGGAGATGCGGTTCTGATTCCTGTACCGAACTGTGATGGGCAACATCGCGACTATGACAAGAAAAAACAGGTATGCATGAGCATTCTGTCCTTTTTAGGGTCGCATCTTGTGACATCACGTCCTGTTTTTTAGTTAGTTTACATGTCTTTGGTCCGTGTTGCGTTCATATTTCATTCAAACCACACCAGAGTTCGTTTGGAATTGGACCGAGACCCATTTTTTCAGCGGTCTCGGTCCACTTAGGTGCACACCAGGGTTCGGAAGGCAGTGTTCACACTTATTCAAATCAACTGCACTAACAGAGAAATCGGACCAAACATGCCAAGTGTGAACACATGTATATCATTAAGGTTTACAAGTAATTATTATATCATTCTGCCATTTTCCATTTTTTCTGTGTATAAAATGTATCTAGTATTTAATGATTAGCCTACATAATTTATTTGTCTTGTCCATCCTCAGAAACTTCATCTTATTTACAATTAGTACAGAAAATGTGCCAAAACATTATAAAGACCATACCAGCGCATATCACACCTGTTGTGAAATCTGTGCACTGAATAATTGCTAAATTAGATAAACAATCAAAACTGTTAAAGGTGTTCATTAAATTATGCAATAACATTCAAGAGGTTATGCCAAATTATGGATAATCATGGCTAGAGGGCGTTGTTATGAAATTAATAACTGTATCCTTTTCAAATAATTAATATGGATTTGAACTGAACACACCCCACAGAAAGTTTAATTGCAAGTTAAATTACAGGAAGGAGAATTTACGGAATTGTTGTAAATAAATAAATAAAAAATTGCACAGATAATGTATTCTGACAAAAGTATGTATTCCTCCCTAGTCCACAAAAGTTAGTTATTAAATATGATAAAATGTATAATGCCAATAGATTAATATAAATGCATTTCATACATTTCAATTAATTTAAATTCTACTTCCTCACATTTAAAATTAAATATATATAATGCAAATAGATTCATATAAATGCATTTCATACATTTCAATTAATTTAAATTCTACTTCCTCACATTTAAATGAATAATTTTAGCAGCCTCAATTAAAATTCAGAGACCAGATTGGAATTCAGAACCATCTTTATTAATTTCAGAATAGCACCTTGGTTTGTAGCTTTGTTGAGTTCATATGTCAAGTGTTGATAAAATATCTGCGTTTACCTTGTTGACATCTCATAATAAAAGTTCAACACAACTCAGCTCATCGCAACAGCATTATAAACACCACCTCCTATAATTGTGTATAGGAGTTTAAATTGTTTCTGCAACTCACATATAGTGTAGATTGCAAGTTGATGAGCCTTAAGAGTCAATCATAATGCAATAACACAGTGAAATTGTGCTCTACTGTAACTCTATTACTGAAAAGACTGAGAGAAAACTAAATAAAAATAAGGTCCATGTTCCCAGCCAAAGGGAACTATAACAAACGCCCTATTATCACGCAATCTGGTACATGTCTATTTCAGATTGCTGTGATAATTTGCTGTGATAATTGCTTATCTCTGCATATTCAATTTACTAATTTACATGTTTTGTTCTCACATACTGTACATACAAGGCTTGACATGAACTTTCTTGTTCATCAGCCACTGTGGCTAGTGGTTTTCTAAAGTTAGCCACTCAGGCCATATATTAAAAAAAATTCAAAACGGCCATATATTTTTAATATTATCTCATAATTTGGCAGCAAGTATATTAGGCTGCTGTCACTTTAAAACCGGATCCATTATACTGTATTATACTTGTGCGTTTTATTTCTCAACTTTACGTTCACTTAAGACATAACTGACTGTGTTTACATGAACACTCACCAAGATTAGCATTTTGACATTATTTTGTGTGTATTTGACTGTTCAAAGGTGCACTATGTAATATTTTTGCAGTAAACCAAACCAAAAAACCACCAGGCCAGTGTTATATATTTTGTTCAATTGAGTACTTACAATATCCCAAATTATTCCAACTATTTGTAAATTGTGAGAAAATTGCTATTTTAACCAAGGAGCTGGGACATCTGAGCATAGCATCTAAGCGAGTCGCTCAGCGAGTCTGAGCGAGTCGTTACCCTCGGTTTCCGGTTTTATTTGGCAGAAAAGCTTTACTCTTACTGCAGTGTGCAACAAGTGTCACAGCAGCCGCTGAGCGAACGCACAGAGTAACGGCATAACATAATTTTCAACACACTCAAATGTATCCAACCCAGGCTCATTGGAAATACGTGACTCTGCCTACATTTTTGCAAACCCTGAAATATGTACCTCCAGGTTCGTTTCCCTGCACTTTTCGGGTGAAACGTCCACTAGAGGCGCTAAGTGGTATCAGTTTTTCTCAACCCGTTCCCTAAATCTAACCATTTGAGTATTATAAAAAAAACAGGATATAACAGGCAGATACGACTGCAGGCACAATTTATTTAAAAAGTACAAATATTCCAAGTGTTTTGAGGCCAAACGATTGATTTTTGTGAAGAATATCCCCAAAAGCGATCAGCGTCGAGTCCCCTCGCCGAAGATCATATTTGAAAATTGCCGCCGTTACGTCAGCTTTGACAGCTTTGGCTGTTGTATGTCTCGTGACCAATTGCGTCATTACGTCGGCTTTGATTGTAAAATGCCATTGGCTCTAGTGTGTCTCGTGACCGAACGCGTCACGCGCGAGAGTTAAGAGTATTATGTGAATGAAATATGAACGAGTGGAGGGTGTTCACACGGAGCGGCGGATTGGATCATCATTTCAGCGATTAAAACATTAAGATCACCTCTGTTCTTCACATGAAGATATCGAATGACTTCAGAAGACTTGGAATGCAACATGAGTTCATACTTTTACACTGTTTTGGTCAGTTTTTGCAATAAATACCTTTGACTGTACTTTTATTTGTCTGTTATGTGTTTTATTGTTGAGAAGTGGTTAGGTTTAGGGTAGGAGTGGGGTTAGTTGCTCCAAAATATAAAAGTAGCCTTTAAATTTTCATAAAATCATGTCTACTTTTACAAATGCAAAGAATTAAATGTATTTCAATAGGAATTAAAATTCGTGTTTACACCACGGTTTTCTTGAATTGTGCAGGGAAACGTACCTGGAGGTACATATTTCAGGGTTTGCAAAAATGTAGGCAGAGTCACGTATTTCCAATGAGCCTGGGTTGAATGTATCTAATATAATGATAAACAGAGCTACGTTACCTCATACTCATGACCGGAAAAGCAGAAATAGCGCCGGCGCCCGGCGACTGTGTCCCGTCATAATAAAAGTCCCGCTACTCACGAGTCGTGTGTTGTTCATCTCAATAACAATCGTTCCAGTGACCTTGCTCAGCTCTACAACACCCGGTCCTGCTCTGCTTCATACTACAGTAACGTTAATAACCGCATCCATCAACATGATTTCTGCCCGAATCCTATCCAGATTCTTTTCCACCGGCTGTGAGGTGAAGACCACATGTCCCAAGATGCTGCGCTCAAACTTGGCATCATCAACTTACGCGTTTGTTTTGAACAGGCGCCCTCTAGCGGACGGAAAAGTTGCATAGTGCACCTTTAAGCGCAATAAGCAGAGCACAAAATCTGCCGGAATGAGTCAAAATTATGTGCAATACATGCAATCTCAAGCTGAAATTCAAGCCCTGAACACCAACAATATTCATCCGGAGCAAATAAGTTTGTTGTTTGTAACTCGCTGTCGGAGAGACAAGGGAGCGAGAAAGCGCAGCTCGTATCGTGTGTCTGTTCTGCGGAAAATGAGTACAGGAAGCATTTCAGACATTTCAGTATCTATGTATTGAAAAATTTACTTAGTTTATTATTTTAGAAACATTTTTAAAAGACTACAATTGAATGTATACAGTACATTATATAACCTATACAATTCAAGTGAATAGGAGTGACTTCATTAATGTCAAGCCCTGTGTACATAAACAGTATGAGCTCTGTAGAATATGAACACATCATTTTAATACAAGGTGCTTTGCTTTGAAATGTCTTTATTTTTATATCTGTAGTCATGATAACAGTTAACCTTAAGTTACTACAAGTGTTTCCTTGAACACCATGAGTGATTCCTCAAACTCCAGCATCAGCTGAGTGTCACATTGTGCTCCAAGGACTATGAAATTCAACAAAAGAGTCTCTATTTCGTTACCAATAGTCCTTTTACATTCAGATCAGAGAAAAAAAGCCATATTAATTGCTCAAAGAAATAGGAGGCACGAACGGTAGCCAGCAAACAGAATGTAACAGAGGATCTTTTAAAAGTCCCCCAAAAAGTCCCCAATCTCAAATCACCACTTCTTGTTCATTAAAAATCAGTGATCTCTTGCTTCACAGATTGCATTCCCCTGCCTTTGGTTGTTCTGGCACGGCTTGTGAGTGTTGCATCGAAAATCCTCCTCAGGCGGCCAGAGGAACATCAGGAGTGACCTGGAGGCGTCCCACATACAGCGGCCATAATGAAGAGCGGGGAGCTTTGGGAGCTTTCAGCTCAGTGAGCTGTGATGGTGGGGGAGAAACTATTCAAAGCCTTATTGAAACATGAATACACTGAGAGGGGTGTCTCCTGTGAGGAACAGGGGCCAAATATCAGACTGCAGGAGCCGCAGCGTCTTTCTCTGCCATGTCACGACCATCCACTTTTTTTCTCCCCACGGCTGCATTTGCCCTTGGTATAGGTGTGTTGCTGAAACTATTGCAAGTGATATTGTGTTTTAGACAAATGGTGTCTGAGCATCCACATATATTACTTTCAAGATCCCCAACCAGATAAACACAAACACAAACTAGTGGAAATATCTTCCCTCTGAAAATTGTTGACATGAGACATGAGATTCCTCCCTCTAGACATCTTGAACCAAATGAGTCAGGGGAGAAATTGAGATTAAAGGAAACTCAAAAACAGAACTGAGTGTGGAGGAGAAAAAGCCTTTCTCTCTCTCTCTCTCTCTTATTTTTTTGCCGTTTTTAGCACATGAATATTATAAACAAGTTTAAGACCATGTCTGGATTAAAACTGTGGTAAACAAACAGGATTTTAATGGACTTCATGTCCCTCCTCCACTGAAATCGTCAACCAAGCAGCATGCAAACAACAATTACGAAAGATTCGCAACAATATGGAAACCATTGGAAAAAGTACCACAACCAAAGCTTTGAATTTACCTTTTACAAAGCCCACGTTCAAGGAGTTATCACAAACTCCCCCAAAAAATATATACTTTTTTTTTTTTACTAACGTTCCCGTTAAGTTAAGACAATGTTATTTCTGAATGTTTCCTGAAGGTTTTTAATATATATATATATATATATATATATATATATATATATATATATATATATATATATATATATATATATATATATATATATATATATATATATATATATATATATATATATATATATATATATATATATATATATTTTTATTGGTTATTCAAATGTTAAGGGAACATTCTATGTGTGCTCTGAATGTTCTGAAACAAGTAACATTTAAAAAATATTTGAGGAACATCCATAAATGTTTCTGAAAAAAATGTTTCATGAACGATGTACAACTAACATTTTTGTGCAAACATTTTGGCCCTGTTTACTCCTGGTATTAATTTCCGTTTTGGTCAATGGGTTGACAAGGAGAGGAGGGAGACACCAAGGGCGATTCTAGGATTTTCATTTTAGGGGGATCATCCCCCAGTGAGGGTACAAAAATGGTAACACTGAGTCTAGGGTCCAATTCTCACTATTAACTAGTATCTTATTAGCATGTATATAAGGATATTAGCCGGTTATTATTACTTATACTTTTAAAGCAAATATTAATGCCTTATTAATGCCTTATCCAGGAATGTAGGCAGGTTTATAATCAATGAGATTCCAAATAAGAGGTAGTTAGGGGGGTTCGAGGGCATGCTCCCTCAAGAAAATTTTGATTTCTATGATCTACATGTGCATTTTAAGATGCTCTGAAGGCCAAAAAAATTAGATAACAATAGCTTGAAACCCCTTTCAGTGGGCAGATTTGACTGATATAGTTTTTCCATTTTCTTCAGTGAAGAAAGGAAACATATATGGTTAACTGATATCTATGTTTTATGAATCATTTTCGTAGACATGCTAATTTACTGAATGCTACCAGGAAAGCTACGTTTATTAAATTAATTCACAATATGCACACGTTCATTACTAATCTTACGCCCAATACAGGCTGAACAAAGCTGAACTTTTTTAATTTACTGAAGGCTACAAATGGATTGACAATATGTAGCGTGCACATTCATTATTAATCTTAGGCTTTGCCTAATCTGAAAAAATGACTTTATTAATATTTATTGTTTGTTAATTACATTATGAATCACATTACATAGGCCTATTTTCAATTCAAAATGGCGAAAAAAGACATTTTATTAATTTGCCTGAATATTTTTGTAATTTGTTTAACATTTCTGACTTTAAAAAGCAGCTGTCAAGTATGAAATGTTTAGTTTAGCTTCTTATATTTCTCTCGCATGACCTTGCATCGCACTGTTAAAATTCGCTCTCAACCTCAGCAGCATCTGTGTGAACATAAAGCCTGTCTAGTCTGATTTGATTGGTTTTCTCAAATATTTAGACATTGACGAGCAGTGACAGACCAATGAGGCTTAGATGAACACACACACACCTCTGCTTCTGACATGCGCTCTGCTTGGTGCTGCTGCGGATTGCAGAACACGCTGATTAACGCAGACTAAAAAAATGAGACAAAGCCGAAGCCTCCTGTCAGTTTCATATGTTTTAAAGGTTAATCACATTTTTTAGGGGGGTTGGGCAGAAGTTTAGGGGCTGAAGCCGCCCTAAAAAAGTGACACCCATGGGAGACACATTCCCGTTTACACCTGGTGTTTTAATCTGTCTCTTTTGTCTACTTTCGACCACTTCTGTCCTGATTTCTTGACCCATTTGTTGCCAGATATACTAAACAGGGCAAATTAGCGTGAGAGCAATTCCAAAAAAGCGCAGATGGGAGTGGAAAGTTCTCTGATTGATCTCCTGACGACGCACAAATTAAAGAACGCAGACGCAACCGGATCATTTCCATAATGACCAAGGCAATCTACCAATAGCAGTGCCGATTGGCGTCTGCATGACGTTTCGCCAATCATTCTTACGTTTTCTTTAGCGATCTGGATCTATATAATTTCCCAGTACATTCTGCAAATTATAGTTTTGAGAATATGCTTGAGATTGCGAATATTAGCCCATTCGTGATTATCAAACTATTATTCTCAAAACTATAATTTTCAAAATCAATATTTTGATCCCTGAACTTCTTCAACAGAACAACCATCAAGTGACAGTGACACTACTATTTGATTGCGTTCAGTACTTGCTCTTAAATCGTTGAGCCTTTTCAAGTTTTGCAGATTATAGCCTATACTATTCTTTCGTTTTCTGTTTGCAGTAAGGATGAGAGAAACGTCACTTCATCATCATGTATCAGACATTGCCACCTTGTGGGAAAAAAGGTGAATTGCACTTATTCGTTATTAAAAATTAAATTATTGTTGTGCAGAAAAAAATATACATACACTCTTACACAACTCGGGTTGTTAGCGACCCTATACAATTTTTTACAAAAAAATGAATGGAAACAGGCATTCTTTGTGTTATTTTCTTTCTTGTTATATTGTTTATAATTAATTGATTGAGGAATACTAAGAAGGTTGATGTCTAACTTTTAAAAAAATGAATGAGGAGGAGGGTATGAAGGGTATGAAGGAGGAGGAGGGTCACTAAAGACCCGAGGTATGCATTTAAGACATGCTTTTTTCGGGCGTTAAACAATGGGGCAAATACCAGTAAATTGACTAGCTCAAACCATAGTAAATCACATTGAATAAATCTTTTAAATACTCTCCTCCCATATATTTTGCGTCTGAAAGGGAAACTCCTACAAATGCATATGCAATAAGGTCGTCAGCAAAAACAACCATGTTCACGCCTTTTCAGCACTACATTTTCAGTGTCGTCAGTACACTGTAGACAGTAGGCAGTAGGTTTTAATTCCAAAAGAGGGTTTGCGCTGGTGCAAGCTGTTAGTAAATCTGGCCCTAAGTCAGTAGGAGGAGAGTAGTCGGCCTTTTGTGGCTGTTCGAACACAATCGACGGCATGAGCTCCTAAACTACGAAAGCAATCATGTTGAATGCATTTTAGACTGCCTCTGGAAGGGGTCAAAAGTGGACAAGCTCAAAATGTTTTAGACCCCGTTTACACCAGCATTTAGCGTTGTTCACCTGTGATATGATCGACCACAACACATCTTAATACCAGACGTAAACATGGCCTTTGAGAACATTAGGCCAGATAACTTTGAACGAATGTTCTATTGGCCTATTAATGGAAGAACATTTGTTCATAACTTTGAGAGAACATTAGATGTACGTCTGTCAGGAACAAAACATAGCAAAACATTTCATTAAATACCAGACAACTTTAAACGAACATTTGATTAATGTTATAGGAAGAATGTTTGTTCATAACTTTGAGAGAATCTTGCCAGAATGTTAGCTATACATTTCTGAGAACAATCCTCTTTAGCTAGGTCTATATTTAAAAAAGTGGGATCTTCTTTTGCAAATCCAAGAAACACAAGAAGTGCTGTCATGCAAACAACCGAGGTGGCAACCTGTGACTGACATGATTTCAGATATTTTAGCTGTAATACTTTTTCTTAGAGTTTGAAGGACGCGAAACACCTCCCCTGAAGCAAGACTTGGTATTTTCTGATGACGTGTCAGCTTTCCACCTAAACTTCTTATTACTTTGCTTCTTATTTGCCAACATTATTCTTTTAGCCCACTGCTTTCCCCGAGATGAACCAGCAGCTATTATTCAGAGCAGTGGAATTAATTGGTGAATCCCTTATATGGTTTGAGAAATGAATAGATCTACATAATCAATTACACTGTGTGGGATGCTGCCAACAAAACTTTGGAGAAATGTCTGCTTTATGACAAAAGAACTGTGGGGTGCACAGACAGAGAACGAATCGAAGCCTGGCAGGGTTGTATCAAAATTTTGTATGATACAATTTTTTTTTTTTTTTACAAAAAATTGTGTGACTGTTTGCCATCTTCTTCAAAACTACTGCTCCACGTGTCTGGAGGCCCAGCATGGAAAGCTGTTGAGCATCGGCGCAATGGTTTCCTCTGGCTGTAGATGAAACATCATGACTTCTAATGTTCTGGCAGATGGCTGTGCTTGTGTCACATGGATGAATCTTACTGTGCCAATTAGCGTTTAGAAAACTCTGAAAGTCATAATCAAGCTTTGTTTCAGCTTTTTTAAAATCTTGTTTAAGATGTTATGATGTTACATGCCTACTTTGAAATCTTATTGGAAATCTTATTGCTCTCTCAGTAGTGAAACTAATTTAACTTCAGCTTAGTAGCACAGGATATGACTCGCATGCATCTGACAATTCTATGATTAAAATCACAATCGTAATGAGACCCTTATGAAGAGGTTAATTGCGGAGGCCATTTTATAAAACTGAACTGTAATTATATATGTCCTATAAAAGAAGGAAATGTACTTAAGTAATTATTCCCCTTAACATACACTTGCGTTGCTAATTTTTTCCTTCATGTTAAAACATGCATGAACAATTCATAGCATGTTTTTCTTCATCAAATGCTTTTTTCCTGTCAGCATCATACGTGTGAACATATGAATGTTTTGTGGATATGTAGAAATCATTCCTTTCAGCTGCTCTTGGATCCTAGCATGAAAAAAAAAAAAAAATGTGACAGGATCTATTTCACATGTCTATTAAAGAGCTGACATTTACATGTTTGTCTTCAGGCTCTAGCATTAGGCCAGCACTGATGCAGCTTAATTTCCTCTGTCAAGATGCCATGGTGCCTACGAGCGATTCTGGCATGTGGCGTCTCTGTTCCGCTTCATCCCCTCACACCTGAGACATCGCAGTCCCTTCAAGCATATCAAGGACCATTTCACAGCCCACAAAAATCTAAGCCAGATCTATGGATAGTATAGAATAGTTTGAAAGTTATATATTAACTGGAGACTCTTGTCTCCAATAAATGTATCTTTCTGTGGCTCAATAGTGACATTTAACCTCATAACTTTATGAGAACATTAATGATACACACGTTAAGATGCATCGGCAGATGGAGTTGAATACAGGGTTGAACGTTTTTTTGTGCATAAAGGCGATTCTCTGTAAAAGGTACAAAAAGGCAAAATTATACAGTGAAGAAAGAGAAATCAATGAATGAAAAACATGTTTTAAAAGGCTTAATTAAGAAAATATTAGTATCTGTTATAAATTAAGAGTGATTACAGCTGCTGGTGCATCCTAACAACACATTTATGGGCACTCCAAAAAATCTTGGGTTATTTTTTCCACCCAAACCCTGTGTTAGGTCATATTTTTTCTGTATTTGGGTTGTTTTTGTATAACCCAAATCCTTGGTGAGTCGTAACCAGTGTGGGGAAATTTACTTTGAATAGTAATGCATTACAATATTGCGGCACTTCCTTAAAAAGTAACTAATTGCGTTACTTAGTTACTTTTTAACAAAAGTAATGTTTTACGTTACTTTTGCGTTACTTTTTCTCACCTGGGCTGGGCTTGGCTTGTTTTTTATAACAAAAACGTTTTATTTTTGGGCAAATAATAATAAGGTACAGTACATTACCAATAATATACAGTAGTACAGTAGAGGACGGCGCTCAAACAAACCTTTCAGCTGTGCTGCCATTCTGGATTGCAGAAGAATAGGATGCAGGAGAAGAAAGTTTAACACTTCACCAATAAAACAAAAAAGCCACTTTTGCTTATGGTTTAACTGAATCATCGATGGTCAGCAGCAAGTAAATTGGTCAGTAAAGTGAGATTAAATGCATACAAATAATTGTTTTATTTAACTCAATGCTTTGATAGCATTAACATAGCATAACAATTGCTAAAAAATTAGTATGGCAATATATATACTGTATGTTAAATATTACGGCAATAATATTTAACATGCAGTATCTGTTCTCAAACCAAGCTCATACCAAGTTAGTTTAAATTAAAAGAAGCAAGCGCACAAAACTCAAAACAATTAAACAATTCAGATGATTCAAAATTTGCTAAAACTAAACAAAACAAAAAATAGAAAAGAAATATTTAAATACTGATAAAAGTTTATTTAACTGAACTAATTTGTTTCATTTAAGTTTATTCTTCTCAAACCAATTAATTATTTTGAGATTTAGGGTTTACATTGCAATTCACCTTTTGGCATGCCTCCTTTCAGCAAGCCCATTACTCCAACCTGAAATATTTTGAGTACATATTCCTTCTGTGGAAGTCTCAGAACCAAAAAAATGTCATCCAATCATTGCATTCGGTCCTTATGATTGATGTCCTGCCTGTCAACCTGTATTTCCATACCTCCGTGCACCCTGCTTGCACAGACATCACATTTCAAGATGTAATTGTAATTACAAGATGGCAAACATCTCTGAATGGAGCCTTCAAAGCTAGCTTGCTATTGTTATAGCCTCTCCCAAATTACCTACACTCCTTTAAGTGGCATGTAGAATGACAGAACAATAAATAGTTCAATAATTCATTTTGGTGAACTGGTTTAATTCAAATGAGCCAATTAAAAATGATTCAATGCTTTGGGTGGTTTAGCTTCTAGTGCAGCTGACTTATGTTCATTTGGATAGCTTGACTGTAGGTTACTGTATGTTTTGATGCTGCAATCTAATTATATTTTAAAGTGTTCCCTAAGACTTCTTATTCATACCAGTGGGCATCTTATTTCTTTGTCCTTTGCATAATATAAACATTCATACAGGTGTTTATCCCGAATAAGAAGGTCATGGACAATGGTTCTCATTGTTAAGCTTTCAATAAGAATAGCAGCATATCAAATATCCTCCATATTCTACTCAATAAAGGGCTTAAGTTATTTCATTTTTAATTATTGGTGAGAATAAATAGCATCTTCTTTTGTACTTATCTCATTTCATAAGATATAATAAGATTTTTTACTGAGAAGAGGTTTCTTTGTATTTGACGCGTTCACAAAAGGGTTTCAAGCCAAATAGGTCAATTTCTGAGTGAGAATAATCTCCGGAGCACACAGAGTTTATTCACAGCTTTTTAATCTGTCGGCACAGATTACGCAACACAGACATTGTTGATCTAATCATATCATTTTGTACTCTAATGCATTGTGTATTGTGAAATGCATTTGAATGAAATAGAAAACAAAAACACTCAATAAATATATGAATACTTAAATGTCTTCGTTGTATTGTACAAAGTCCCAAACACCCATAGCAAATAACATGTGCCTATAATTATAACACAATATATTTCCAAGGCATCTTGTGGTTTACCGCCCATCTCTTACCTAACATACTAAATTTAGCACTATTAAATTGAAACCTATGCTGAGAAAATGACCTTAAATGAGATTTTGAGAGCATGTTTCATTTTATTCACCCCCTCTGCTTCTCATTCTGCACACTTGTGGTGTTCGCTCGAGCCATGGCTGGATTTGTAAGCGAATTTTAAATCAAGGCGTTTCTTCCCCAGCAGTGCTCCTGTTTTTCAGAGACAATGCTCCAGCGCCACACGAATCCTCTGGGTCTTTCGTCCTTTTCCTTTGAACACTACACCAACCACTGGGCCCTCGGCTGCCCCAGACCTCCAACATGGTCTATGCAAATATTCAACCAGAAGCTGCCCTCGCCATACGGATGAGAGACCAAATGCATCTCAAAGTATCAGTGTTTCTCAGGAGAGGCCGAAACGGTCCCTTAAACGGGCATATGGCGGCAACAGATGTGGCTGTTTGGAGGTCAGTTTTGAGAGGGTGGATGAATATGAGTTGGATTCAGTTGTTGTACAAATCACTGTATTCTCACTAAAGGAGAAATTTTACAAGTAATTAAGTACATTTTACAAGTAAAAATTTGCTCACTGTCATCTGACTGAAACTCTCTTTTTGACTGCAAAATTGGTGAATATTGTTGAATGGATTAAGCACTAAATAGATGAAAGAATACATTAAATTAGCTAAAATATGTAATAAATGCAGACACAAAGGATGGATGACATGTACAACTTAAAGGAATAGTTCAACCAAAAATGAAAATGAAAAGAAATCAATGAATCGAGCAGTTTAATCGTCTTTCGACGAGACGCAAGAACCAATGAGGTTCATTCATTCTCATAAGTCAAGTCACCTTTACTTATATGTTGCTTTATACAATGCATATTGTTTCAAAGCAGCTTTACAGTGATAACAGGAAAATGATGCATTTCGGCTGTTGTTCAGCTGAAGTCATTTCAGTGTTGATTCAGTTCCAGTGTAAAGATCATCAATTATTAAATTAGTTCATTTCATCTTTGAAGCAGTTCTGGGGGGGGATTTTTTTTTATCGTCCAGCTCAGTTCAGTTCTCATACAACAGTGTCAGTACAGTCAGATCAGTAATGTTGCCTGTACACAAAAAAACGCAGAGGAAAAACATTTCCGTTTTTGGTACATCATTGTTGTGTGTAAACGTACCCGATTCCAGTTAGTCGACTATCAATCTCTCCAATGGAAATTAAACAGTATGAACCCCTGAAACCAGCACTGTAACTTCAAACAGCGTAACTTTGCATACGTACATAATGCATTTCAGCAAAAAAAGAAACACCTTCTTACTTTGCTGCTTTTTAATCTGTTCATACAGATTTAGTGAAAATCTGTATGAACATAAAAAGAGACATCAATTTCACAGACATTTGATGAACAGAAATGTAATAATGATTCCCTGAACAGATCAATATCAAAAGTTGCAGTCAGTATCTGGAGTGACCACCAGCTGCTTTAAGTGCTACAGTGCATGTTATCCTCATGGACTGTACCACATTTGCCAGTTCTTGCTGTGAGACGTTACTCCACTTTTCCACCAAGGCACTAGCAAGTTCTCGAACATGTCTGTGGGGACACATATTCACATGATTTGCCACGGCAAGGGCGATCAGCTTCCTGTCTCCCTGTAGCACTGTCTTAAACATCTTACACCATGGACATTGCAGTTTATTGCTCTGACCACATCTGCAGTCCCCATGCCTCCCTGCAGTAGGTCTACGGTTTATTCACACAGGTGATCAGAAACCCAAGGCATCTTTCTTCTGGTGTTTTTCAGAGTCAGTTTAAAGGTCTCTTTAATGTCCTAAGCTATTGGAACTGTGACATTAATTGTCTACCTCTTGTAAATTGTTAGTATCTTGAGGACTGTTCAAAAGATGCACGTGCAATAATTGTTTATGGTTCATTGAAGAAGCATGAAAAACATTAGCTGTGTCCGAAAACGTGGACTAACTGCACAGCTTTTTTGAGTTTACTCAACTTTTAAACAAAACAGTTCACTAAACTCAATTAATTGAGAAAGGTCACATGTCTCCCAGTTTAAGATCTTTTGTTCAGCTGATTGAGTTTTTATAGTGTTTTGATTTTGTGTAGAATTTTATTTTATGTTATGTCACCATCATGGTGATCAGTGTTTTCTTTTGTTGGGCAGTTTGACGACTTTTTAATGTTTAGTGTTTCTCTGGCTGCTTTACTGAGTTTGCTATGGCAAGAAAAAACACGATCAAATGCCGTCAGCTGCTCAATGACTAGAATATAATCATTGTGTAGTGGCTTATTTCACTGATTTTATGACTGAGTTTAATATGCGCAATATACTATTATATACTTTGTTTTATAGTGATTCTAGAAAAGATCCAGCACGGTTTTAATCAGAAAAGCTGAATAAGGTTTAAAAGAGATTGTATAGGGTAGTATAAGATTTAGGACACAGCCATTGTTTAAACCCTTTCCAATAAATATATGTAAAGCTTATTTGGATATTACATATTTATCTTTAAAATACAGAATACCAAAAAAGGAAAGTTTCTTTTTTTTTTTTTTTGCTCAGTTTATAATGAACCCTGATACTGAACAAAAATAAGGAAAGGGGTGGCAGTGGCTCAGTGGTTCATGTACAAACCGGATGGTTGGTGGTTCGATCCCCGGTTCCACCTGACCAAGTGTCGAGGTGTCTATGAGCAAGACACCTAACCCCAGCTGCTCCCGACGAGGTGGATGGCGCTTTGCATGGCTGACACCGCCGTCGGTGTGTGAAAGAGAGAGTGAATGTGTGAATGTAAAGCTCTTGTAAAGAATGGGTGAATGTAAAGCGCTTTGGATGGCCATGGGTCTGTTAAAAGCACTATATAAATGCAGACCATTTACCATTTATCATCATTTTAACTCAATAACTGACTCACCTTAATCAATTGTTACATTCTTAACATACTGCAGAAGGGAGAAAGGAGGGCACCATCTTCTAAAGTAGCAGAGAACAATTCATTGGTAAACAGTAACATTTATTTATGCACCTGCACAAGTTGTCAGAGTTCACTCACAAGGCATCTGTTCAGCGTATGGGAAACTTCTCTCACTTAGCTAACCTACAGGTAATGAATAAATTATTCTGAGTATGTCACATGTGACATCCATCAACACTTGTGTGAGAGACTTTTCAGCGCTAAGCGCTGCTCTAGATGCAGCTAATTAAAATTTTTGTGATAAAATAATTAGCCTCACTTGCAGACAATGGGCTGGAAAATTCCTCTTCCTAATAATTAAAATAAGAAGATAAGAAAGAGGGAAATAGTCTTTGTGGAGAGTGTGGCTTGCAATCCATTGCAGTTTTTTGTGCAAAGCATGCTGGGTACAACGATGAGAACGCTTGACAATTATTTTGTAACGATGCGTCATTAAGAAAAGTATAATGCATCAATACATGAATAACACTAGCATATAAGCCACAAAAACGTATCAGAATGATCACAGAGGCTGCATTTGCTACTAGAATAGTCATTTTAAATGCATTATGGGACCCCTGCAAATGTGAAACCCATGCTATCTCAAACACAATATTCTCATGGGAACAAAAGCAGGGTTCCCTGTCGAATAAGAGCTTATCTTTGTTATGAAAAAATGACATTTTGTCAAACCTGATGCTAAATTATCTTAGGAAAACTTTGGGGTTTCTCTAACAAAACTTCGCAGCGAGACATGACAAAAAAATTCGGAGAATGTGGCAGCAAGAAATATGAATGCACATCAAAACTGACTGCGGTGACAGTTGTAAAAAAAATATTACACGTTAACACATTGCAATGCAATATTGTTAATCAAAAAACTAGTGTTTAGCGTCAGCCTTCTTAAAATGCCAGTTTGGGTAGCATTCAAATCTGAGCAGGATCCAACACCCACTAAACATCTCTGCGTGTTTCCATGCTGTGAAATTTTATGACCCATGCAGGCAGTCTTAGAATGATGTACTATCTGCCAGAGATGGTCATGATCTAATGCAAAATGTTCCTTTAATGATCCAGCACCTTACATACTGTCTCCTGTTGACATATTATTGTATTTAGGCTGCATGAAGCTTCACTCCTTCTAACAGTGGAATATAATTTTCTCTTTTATTGTATTGCTTAAATCTATCAAGACCAAGAAAATTGGGGGGACTGAATGTTATGATAAGAACGAGCTTATTGCCGAAGCTCTGATATCAACTTGTGGATTATTCTTCCGCTATTGAAGGAAAGCATTGTTGCAATCGCATCAGTTCACAGAAATTTAACACATAACACAAAGAAATCATGTAGGATAAAAGCAAAAGGCTTTCTCATTACTTTCTTTTGGGAAATCCTTAGAGAGTTTCTTTGTTCTTGCAATCTTCAAAAGTCTGAATGAAGCAGAAAGTTTACTTTTTTTTTTTTTGAGTAATTTATTTTTAAAAAAGAACATGCTCTCAAACCCTATTTTCACAACTTAAAAGACAATTTTGGACAAGAAATGTGTTTCAATTCATTAGAGTCGACTGCTTAGAGATCAGTAGACAATTTACTAATTCAGAGTCCAGTTTAGTCGACTATAAATCTGGCCACTAAAAATTAAACAGGATGGACCCCTGAAACTACAAACAGACTTTATACAGTATATGAAAAATGTAGTATTATTATTATTACAAACTTATTCAATGGTCATTGGAAAGCATTTGCTATAATTGCCATATTCAGCCAGTTATGCATTAAAATATGTGAACATTAACCTTGCAAAGTCCCAAAATGAAGCTTTGCCATTGGAATCGTCATGCACCGGCAAACTAACATTCTCTTTTTTCACTTAATGGAATGGAGGCATAAAAACCTCTTCTTATAGTACTTTTGTCGTATAACAAAACAATTGGAAAAGATATCTGGATGGCACTCCAGATCATCCTGTGGATTTTTTTTTTTTTTTACGATACCTCACAATCATTTTAGACTGCAATTATTTTAAAGCTTATTAAACAAAGTGATTGTTAGGTAAGACTTTGGGAAAATGGCTTAATTTAGCTTATCTCATTAACAAAGCTGCACTTTAAAGAGAAGTGCGAGTATATCCATGCCGTTCATGATTATTTTCTTTAGGGGATTCTTGAAAAAGTAGCTACTAAGTTTTCCAAGCCTCCTACTGAGTCTTCATTCCTGTGCATGAAGATATGAGAGGTGGTTGGCTTGATTTTGCGTAATTTATCAAGTCCAGGGGGTTTCAGGCTTTATTCAAGCTTATTGATACAAAGAGAGTGTTTTCAAATGGATTGTGATTATGCTAATGAAATACATTGGGCAATAGGCTAACGGCTACAAATGAGCAGTTTTCATCTCTAATTATTCAAACCGTGGACCACAACGTGGCAACCTCAGATGTGCTTTTTAGTACATACTTGCAAACAAATCAGATAAACATAAAAGCAATGTGCTAAAAACAATAATACAAAAACAAAACAAAAAAAACAACGGACGGCACAACTCAAAGCATAATGGCTACTTTGCTCACAATCGCATTCAGTCTAATGCACTGCTATTGGGCAAACACAAAAATCTTCTCAGCATGGGGTTATGAACATGTAATTGATCAAGAGAGGGAACGAGGGAGAGGTCTCCCATTCACAAACGCTCTGAGTCACTAAACGCCAGCCTCATATTTACCAAACTCCTTTCAGTGGGGCTGGTTGTTGTGCAGGCTTGAGGCAGGCAGCTGCATGTAAATGAAGCAGCATGTCTTTGTACGCCTTTGTTAATGCCAGGTTTTGCAAGATATTTTAAGATCTGGAGCAGTGCTGAGAAGGTCTGCCGGTACTGTCTGACTCCGAAAAACGTATAGTATTTCTGCAGGTCATGATTTAAAAGTGGTTATGTCTGTAACTCGCGGATGCACACACACATACACTCTTCAGTGACTTCTGTGTGCGTGTGTACGTGTGTGTTATGAGAGGTTGAGAGCTCACTAAATGCACAATGTGCTAAACATTCACTTCAATTATAGAGATAAACACTACAAAAATAAAGAACTATATATGTCTGGAGGTGATATTTGTTTTTAATTACCCTGCAAGTTTGAGTAAACCATCAAAATAGTTATGAGAAAAACATTTATTTTACTTTTTATTTTTAAATTTGAGGAAAGAACAAAAGCACTAAACTTTGTTAAGGTGTGCATCTGGGAAAAAAAAGAAAAAAAAAGATACAGGTTTTATTTTACTATGCACACAAATGCATAGAAAAACAAAAAGTGTACAGGACAAAGCATACTGACTACAATATGATCAGTTATTAATATATTATTTTGTAATAATATATGAATATATGAAAGGGTGAAGATGTCAATTTGGCTGGATATCACTTTTGGCCACTACTGTACACTGTCAAAAAAAAAGTACAAAATTGTACCTTTTAAGGTACAAGTGGCCGTCACTGGGTTGGTACCCTTAAGGGTACATTTTTGTACTTCTAAGTCAGGGGTGGGCAAGTTCAGTCCTTGAGATTTGATATCCTCCAGAGTTTAGCTCCAACCCATCTAAGCCACCATAGAATAAAACGTGTGGCTGCAAGCATGCATTGCAGCATTAAGTATGTCACCATTATTGAGATTCATATGCTGATTCTTGATATCTGTGTGCGTCTAAACTTTGCCCCCTTAGAATGTTTAAAAATCTGAATTCAGAACATCTGATCTGTGGCAAAAAAGTATCGTTGGTGAATATTCTTTATTATTATTTTTATTCAGTGATGAGTTTAGTCAAACATTATTCTTCATGATACAGTTTGTTCATGGCTTCTTTTGTTTTGAACAATTATGTGTTTTGTTTACACTGTAACAAAAACCACAAACTTAAAAATTCAAGTCAAACTGACTAACTAAAGGAAACACTGATCTCCATAATGGTGACCAAACTTTTTCCATAAATCATCAACATCTAAACCTGTTAAATCTCAATAAGAGCTTCTATAGACGTCTTTCAGGGTTGTAGCCAAACTCTGCTGGACAGCAGCTCTCTAGGACTGAACTTGCCTACCCCTGCTCTAAGTAGAGGAAAATTGTACCCTAAGGACCGTTTGTGTACCTTTAAAGGTACAGTTATATGTTTTGTTCCCCAAGGAACAAAATTGTACCTCCAATGTACCTTTTTTTCTGAGAGTGTATATGGCTCCTAGTGTCTTATATATAATAGTGGTGAACTGGCGACAGGGTCATGGGAGGCTAAGGCTCATTAATGCACGCAGGGAGCAAAGACTGGCTGATCAAACGTGAATCTGAATCACTGGCTGATTCAGAAGTGAATGCTGGTTCTGATAGAAAGGTGTCAGAATACACAGTGCATCGCAGTTTGTTGAATATAGGGCTGCATAGCCGCAGACCAGTCAGGGTGCCCATGCTTACCCCTGTCCACCGTCAAAAGTGCCAACGTGAGCATCAGAACTAGACCACGGAGCAATGGAAGAAGGTGGCCTGGTCTGATGAATCACATTTTCTTTCACATCCCAATGATGGCCTGCTGCATGTGTCACTTACCTCGGGAACACATGGCACCAGGATGCACTATGGGAAGAAGGTAAGCCATCGGAGGCAGTGTGATGCTTTGGACAATGTTCTGCTGGGAAAACTTGGGTCTCGCCATACATGTGGATGTTACTTTGACACGTACTAAACTACCTAAGCTTTGTTGCAGACCATGTGCACCCTTTCATGGAAACAGTATTCCCTGGTGGCTGTGGCCTCTTTCAGCAGAATAATGTGCCCTGCCACAAAGCAAAAAAATGTTTCTGGAATGGTTTGAGGAGCACAACAATGAGTTTGAGGTGATGACTTGGCCTCCAATTTCCCCAGATCTCAAACCAATCGAGCATCTGTGGGATGTGCTGAACAAACTAGTCCGATCCATGGAGGCCCCACCTCGCAAATTACAGGACTTAAAGGATCCGCTGCTATATATAAAACACAAGCCTCTGCATTTATAAACAGCATTAAGCTTCATATATTTAGAAGTGTCATATGAGAAGGCAAATAAGCAACAGGTTAAGCATTACAGTTGAGCACAGCAGAGTGTGTGTGCTAAGAATTGCTAACCAACATTTATATTGCAATAAAGAAAAGTCCTAAAGGTGAAATGTCACTTCTGACCTCTAAAGGCATCAAACTGACTGCAAATAATAGCTGTTTTCTAACAAGTTTACCAAACATTCTGCTCACCTGCTATTGGTCAAACAGATAAACTGAGAAATATTAAAATCCACAGCGATACGTTAAAGTTGCTGACTCTATTGAGTTTTTATCCTCAAATGTAGTGTCATTAGCAGAAACATTTAGTCATTCTTTCATTTTCCTGCTCACATCACAATACTTTTTTTTTTTAATTCACATTTATTCCCAGCACAGATGTACAAATGTTTTCCAAGAAATCAAATTCAGCCCAGTGAAAATTCAATAGTATGTCTCATTGAATCTCATATTGAAATATTGTGGACTCCTGATAAAATGAAACCAAGTCATATTTTACTGTTTCTCATTAAACTCCCAGTGAACATTATAAACTTACACAACATATACACTACCGTTCAAAGGTTTGGGGTCATGAGGTTTTCTTTTTTCTCTTGTATTCAGCAAATATGCAATAAAACATTTAATAGTGACAGGGAATACATTTATAATCTTACAAAGATTTCTATATCAAAAAAATGATGTTCACATTTCTATTCATGTCCACAAAAATTTAAAACACAGTTTTAATCATTGATGTTTCTTCAAATGTTTCTTGAGCATCAAATCAGCATATGAGAATGATGACATTAAAGACCGTAGTAATGATGCTTAGCTGATTTTTTTGTCATCACAGAAATGCATTACATTTTATTAATTTATTTTGATCATATAATTTGCCTGCGTGAACAGTCCCTCTGTAAATTATTAATCATAACCAAGTAATACTGTGGCATTTTAAAACAATCATTCATATTTTGATTTGACTAAAACCTAAACCAATATCTTTAGCAAGGAATATTTTGTTTTAGCTCAGCTAAATGTCTGTTTACTGATGCCATCCAATTCAGCAGCCAGTACACAACCAGGACTAATTAGTGTGTCAAAATATGCATGTGAACACATCCAGGTCCCGTCTTGAACAATGGCTATTTAGGGACTCTTAAATAAATAATTAACGAAAGAAATAGAGCGAGGTTAGACACTCAGAAATCTGCCTTCTACATACCTTGTTGTCTGAGCCTTTTAATATAGTGCAGATATTAACCACAGTTTAGAAATCAAACTTGCTTCCTGAAATATAGGCTGTGCCTTATAGTATAATTATGTATTAGACTGCACCTCATTGCCCAGTATATTCTGTAAATGGAATAACTTTTTATGCATTGTCAGCGCAAACAACTCAAACCTTTTCACTTGGTCTTTCATTAATGTTAATGGTAGTTAATGTTGTTTGTATTATAATTATCAACATAAAAAGAGACACTTGTCTTATGATTAATGTCAAAATTTACATTCACATTATTATTAGCCATGATTGCTTCTGACTGAATTACCATCCATTAACAAGTGGATCCACACTGACAATACTGTAAGCCACCTTGCTAGTAGCCGTCTGGTAGTATAAGTATAGTATAAGAAGCAACACAAAATGTTTCAATTTGACAGCAGTTACTGACAGCAGTTCAATTTGACAAAACTGCTTCTTGACAATTGGACACCCTTTCACCCCAAAAAAAAATCAAAATTCTGTCATCATTTATTCACCCTCATGTCGTTCCAAACCTGTAAGACATTCGTTCTAGCCTGACTTCGTCATGCTCAGATTCTAGTCAGAATATGATTCTGATACTGCTCCATATTAAGCTGTGATCATGAGGCATGTTTCAACCGAACCAGGAAAGGAAATTTATTGGATAGACCCACAACCAACAACCTACAGACCAATCAGAACGGAGTAGGTGACATATGTTGAGTGACGCATAGTTGTCAACAGAACTCAAATGCACGGCACGCACGCTGGATACACAGAGTACTTACCAACACGTTCATTATTTTTGAGCGAAATAGTGAAGGTGAATGCATATACCAAGTTCTAAGTTCTCCACAGGATTAGAACAAATTCAACCTAAAATTTGGTGACGTGGATGATTAGGTTATGTTATCTGTCCATCATCGTATAAAGCCCGCACTGACAATTTGAATTTGATTTTTCCGAACAGCTCTGATTCGAGCATAGAATTCGGCTGGCATCCAGGCAACTTTTGTTCATCTTCAGAACAAAAATTAAGATATTTTAATGAAATCTGAGAAATTTTCATTCCCTCCACTGACAGTCTATGCAACTACCACTTCAAAAAGTTAATAAAGATGGTAAAACTAATTCATTTGAACAAAGTGGTTTAGTCCAATTTTTCTGAAGAGACTGGATTGCTTCATATGATGAACAGATTGAATTCACATATAAACATTGATCAGCGAACATAAACAGAAGTTCAACCTGACTTAATGACTAGCTCATTGGTTCTTGCTGAAGCTGAGACATGCTGCGCAACACACAAGTCAAACGTGCTGCGTAACACAAGAATGAACCTCATTGGTTCTTGAGGAAGCTCAAATGTTCTGTGTAACACAAGAATGAACCTCATTGGTGCTCGCAGGTCAAGCATGCATAAATTCAATCTGTTCATCATATAAAGTGATCATGTCTCTTCAGAAAATTTGTCCTAAACCGCTCAATTCATATGGATTAGTTTAACAATCTCTTTATGAACGTTTTGTGTCAAAGTGGTAGTTGCGTAGCTGTCTATGGAGGGACAGAAAGCTCTCAAAAATTAAAAATATTTTAATTTGCATTCCAAAGATGAACAAAAGTTTTGGAATGTCATGAGGATGAATGATGATGTGAATTTTTAGTTTTGGGTAATCCAGCCCTTTGGGTGAACTAACCCTTTAAGACCAAAAGGTCACAAAATCATGAGCTTACCCAGCAAGCAATAATGTTTTTAAAAGATGTCTAATGGCCATTCAAACACAGCCCTGATGTCTAGGCTAAAACAAGGCAAAATTTGGGCTGTCAGTGAGAATTTAATAGACGTCAAACCATAGCCCAAGAACAGACTAGTCATCTAGAATATGAACATGTTAAAGAAATGAAACCAAACATTGTAATCACTGTTGACTTTGCTTACATGATGGAATATCACACAACAAGTTATTTTGGCAAAAAGAGTTAAGTTTACTCATAGCCAAAGACTATATCGGGTCTATGATTAAACAAGACAGTGAAATGATGGCTATTGCTTGCTGGGTAAAGGACTAATATTGTGTGAATAAAGAACAAATATTTTGAGGAAGAAAATCCACACTATTACGAAAAAAGCTGTGATGATCACAATAAGAACAGGCCTCTAAGGCTCCAGCTTCATCAATAGAAGGAATGAATGTGAAGGATTTAGATCATATTTTAGGATATAGGATTTACCAACAAAGAACACTTGCGCTGCATCCAAAATCATGTACTATGTGTAATCATGTACTATGGTAGTGCTACATTTTGAACAAATAGAACTTACTTTGCAACTGTAAAATAAATAAATAATAATAATTATATAATGATTCAAATTCATCTTTAAATCTGGCATTTTCTTTTAACATGGCACTAAAATGCTGTTGTACTGTAGACCAGTAAACATCAGTGCCACTAGAACATTCCATCCCTGATGTCCCTGTCTGGCATTATTCAGTAGGTTCAGAAGACTCTTTTTTTTCCTGCATGAGCCCACATTTTGACTCATTCGTTAAGCAACTGCCTAGCGGAATAACACTGTTTTCAACTTAGCTCTTCTACCAAAAGATAGTCGTCATAAAAGGGCATAAACCAAAAGGGCAAATGGGCTTTTTTTTCAATTTGTTTTCCATTTGTAAGTTCCCTCTACCATCAGATATAGGGCACTGTGCATCTTTGAGATGAAAACGAGGGAGTCACAAAAAAAGGCTAGACTTGTGAATAAATACTCACAATGTACCTGTCAGCACTTCAACAGTAACTATCTAATGATCACCAGGAGACCAGTGTACTGATTCAAATGGCAACTGTGGGCAGCATAATAATGCTAGTTCTATGAATATTAATGGTTTTCAAAGAATTTAGTTTATTTATTTATTTATTTATGATCAATACTCATTAAATGAGCCAAGGTAACATTGGCATGTTTCTTTTTCTCTCCCTTTACAGTGTTCTGTCAAAGCACATCGGACCGCATCCCCTGGAGAGGGCAGATCAATTGCCCGGCCTTTATTGACAAAATGACACGGTTCTCCCTTCCCACATACAGCCCTGCGGTGGCTGCACACGAGAGGTAATGGAACCAGATGAGGGAAAATATAAATGCCCAATGCTGCTCACCTGGGGGTGAATTTATACTCTCTAAAGGATTATTTCCTTCCAATCCCTATGTGTATAGTTTGGCGATATTAATGGGGTAATTTGTGCTGTGCATCTCCCGGGGAGCTTCATGGGAGAACTCCGGGAGGATTCATTCCTCACTTTTGGAGGAACTTATGCAGCTGGACTAAAACCGGACTCATTAAATGTTGAAATTACAGCCACTAAAGCTGGAGAATTTGGAATCTCCGAGCCTGGCGCTGGTAGCTGGTGGTGCAGGGTTGCATTCAGACCACAATCGCAGCATGAAATATCACATCAGTCAGCGGCGTGTCGCGTCCTCTCGTTTAGAGGTTGATGAATGCCACCCAGGAACTGAAAGATGAAAACTTCGAGCTGTCGGGAAACATTTTGGATGGCGCGGATGACAGGGCAAACGTGGCAGAGCCATATCACATGCTGCTCTCAGCAGCGGGTCCAGAGACATGCTCACCGTCACCAATTAAATACAGCCTGCGATCACCTTGGATGGGCACAGGGCAGTGGTCTGTACAAGCATGCTGTGTTCTGACAAATAATAATTAGCCTCAGTCTACGAGAGCATGAGACCAAGGAGAACAGATGTACGCAATCTACAAGCACACTGCCATACTCAAGTGCGTTTACATGCACTTTAAAAGCTAGATTGCAAGGAATTGCGCCTACTGATGCCGGTTTTGAACTGAACTATTACGCTATCTACTACGCTATCTGAAATATTTTCTCAGAACAAGGGTTCTCAGAAATGTAAAGCTGTGTAAAGTTACTATGGACTTTGGGTTGTTACTTGGTGTGTTTCCACCGTAGGAACCGGGGCCTAAATAAAGTTCTGGGTAAAATGTCTTCCTCAAAACGGCCTGCTTGCAAGGGGAACTTTCGGGGTTGGGACTTGGGCGCTGAACATGCTGATTGGTTGAGCTCACGCTGCATTTTATTTCAACCTAAAAGTCTGTTGTGGTGCATGCAGTAAGAGTTGTTTACTATTTGAATCAACAATGGAGTTTAAAAAATACGACCGATTATCCCGACGACTATGTTCAGGCTTTATTAAGCTTATTTGCGGACGATGAAATCCAGTGGGAACTGAAAAGTCGCGCGCAGTCCTACGTCACCAGACTAATCTCCACGACCATCATAGAAATGTAGACAGCAGCAGGTCTGGGGGAATAAGAGTTCCTGGGACAAATTGTTCCGGGTAATTTCGGTGAAAACGGAGCTTATGTCAGTTGGGGAAACTTCTAGTGGTGAATGGAAACTACAACAAATAATTTTGCTTGCTCATTTGTCTCAGTAGCAAAAGAAAAAGATACTCGATAGAGTTTCTATGACTTCGAACAGAGGATGAAAAATATTGATAGATTGATTAACTCTTTCCCGCCAAACACAGAATTTTCCGTCATTTGTGAGAAAAGCTTCCCCGCCGTAATTTTCCGGGTTTCCAAGTTTTCACTGTTAGACGCCAGTGGGCGCTATTACACATATTCTGAATGAGTACTGAATCTCCTGATTAAAACACACGTGAGGAAGACACAGTAAAACAAGCGATCTCATATGTAAGCAGATGCATATGTAAAATAACTTGATCATCAAATTAAACATCATATAAATCAAAACTATCTAATGTTACTGAATGAAATGTGGACCCAGGGTGAGCTACAGGACTGTGCAAGCATTAGGCGTGTTGATAGACTCAATCTACTCCATCTGTGTTTGATCATCGTTCTGAATCTGATCTGGATGGATTTTCTCAGCTTTTTGTTCAAAATGTTGCTTTTTATATGTTGATGTTATATGTTATATGTTTTTATGTCTGTAACCTTGTTAATTGTGCTGCTGCCCGTCTTGGCCAGGACGCTCTTGGGTTTTTTCTAGTTAAATAAAGGTAATAATAATAAAGCAAAATATTCTATGGACTATCAAATTTTTGTGAAAATGCTCAAAAACCCTGGCGCTGGCTGGCAACTTTTTGTTTAAAACGCTGGCGCTAAAAGAGTTAAGTTGGTCAGAGGAGAGAAAGATACCAGGATATGTAATAAGATATTTAATAAGGTATACATTTAATATGTATATGAACTTGCTAGATTTATGATGTTAATAACAAACATAGTCTGTGAAAAGGGTCCATTGCATCACATTTAGCACTTGGTTAAAATGGATTGTTGGTGGCTAGTTAAAAATACCATACACAAAATGGTTTGGTGAATCTGTGCCCAAAGCGCTCTAAATATAGATTTTCCTTCCTTTTTCATAACCCTACCAAAACTTTAAGCCATTTCAGGGCATAATACTAAAGCCTTTCAGTTGCTTAAAGCCTTTCATTCAAGCTCATATTTGCTGCATGTTTTCATATTCTCTGTAAAGTCCGAGACTTGTATTTGGGCTGCTGGGAATTACCATGTGGGCTTTTAATCAAGTAATAGCTACACAACACCAGGGAGTCTTTGTTTGCCGTGAAGGGCTGTGCTAAAACAGGATCAACAGAGAAAATAAAGTTAACACCAGAGGGTGCCAAAGCTTTTTGTGTTCCTACATATCAAATCACTTATGTTTTTAACCTCTCCTCCCCTCCCTCCCCCCATTTTTTCTTTATTGCATTTTATAGATAGATAGATATATAAAAAAGGGGTTAATAGCCCTTTTAATAGATCACACAACTTGACAAAATCAGCATTTTCTGTCTCCACCTCGGGGAAATGAACCCAGGATGCTGCTAAGAAGCTTGGCCACATTCTACTGTCAAAACAGAACTGTTCAAAGGCTTTTTTGGCTGGAATTTAAAAGCAGCAGGTAGTCAGTGTGAGGCCAATTCTCTGAGTGATAGGCTTTTTTTTTTTGCTCATGAGTGTCCAGAGATATTGCAGCGGACATTTCCAACACAGTCATCATCCGCAACGCAACCCAGGGCATTGCCACTGGAAATGTGCCCCAACACTTGAATGACCTGCCAAATCGGCAATAATAAACTCTATTAGTAATCACCTCAAATGTTCGGGCTGTGGCGTTCGTGCATTCCTCCAGCTGCCAAAATCATTTGGGAGTTTGGAGGTGTGGTTGAAACGCTGACAGCAGCAAAAAGAATGGAGGTGTGGAGGTTGAGAGTTCAGATAAGGAAAGTGAACTTACTGCATAGAGAGTTGAAACAAGATACATTTTCTAGGCCAACATGGGAGTGTCAATTTCAGACACCCATCAAGACACCACAACCTATTTGCTATGACAGAATATATACTAGGGTCAACTTTGGGTCTGATGGTCCACTGGGAATTAATGCAATCCTTTTAGAAAAGCACAGAGGTCACAACCACTCGTCATCCATGACTACTCTTAATTGGTAATAGACCATCTTTAGGTCTATAGACAAATGGGTGGGGCTTTTGAGGTCATTAGCACTGGAGGACAAGTCAAATGTTGCACATTTTCTCATTAATAATTGTAGATTTTCATACATAAAGTTTGGTTTTAGCACACATGCATTTTTGGTATATTACCACATACACTAAAAAAGTACATTATTAGCATACTGACAGCATCTAAAAAAAATAATTTTAGTGTTGAAAAGACTTTACAGATATGCAAATGTTAACAAATCCATTTTATTATTATTTCTTTATTAAATTTTTGTTTGCCAAGGTCAATCTGTGCCTTGTAACTTGTAGCACAATGTAACTATACAAACGCATTTATAATAGATGCTGTCAGGAGTGTATGCCCATGTACATTTTAGGCCAATACACACTATGTGTAAAGGCCTGTTCACAAAATGAACGATAATTGTAAAGATAACTATCTCTAACTATAATTATATTAGCACCCTCACCAAAATATGATAATGTTCTGTTTATCACAAACGTGTCGTCTGCTGCTTTAAATGCTCGAGCGCCTTAAATCCAGGTGGATTCTGATTGGCTGTGAATGTTTTATCATTCTTAGTGTGAACGGGGTTTAAAAGTTGCATACGAATACTAATGAGATTAAGCTGGATTTCACAGAAACAGATAGCAATTCATGGAAAGAGCTGTGTGTGTTGAAGAGACACACACTGTTGCTTTCCACATCTGATGACAACCACAACAACCACTCAGCAAAACTCTGCCGCCTAGTTGCATCTCATTATAATACCCATTACTGAAATGAAAACTTCTGTGCAACAAGTGAAGATGCTTCGTCTGTATTACATAATACTATGCGCTCTTACCACAAGCTATTTCATAAAATGGTGGGGACAAAATCATCCTAAATGACATGTATTTTTTCCCCCCAAACTATGATTAACTGTGTTGCCCCGGTCTGTCGCCACATCTCACAGTGAGTGTTGCAAGCCAATATGTTTGCTAGCTAAACTTAATAAAAGTTCTGGCTGATCTATGGTTTGCCACAGGAGGTGGAGGATAAATTTTGTGGCTAAGTCGTACATGTCGAAGACATTTTTGGATATCTGCTAGAGATGCTGCCAGGAATGGCTCCCAGCACGGCAGGCGGCCACTAGGAGTGACAGATGTCTGATATGCTGGCATGGATTTGCCAAACCATGATTTGAGCCTCTTCCCTGGCTGAAGAGCCCCATTACAACAGAAGATTGAATGCTCCCACAACCATATGCAGCTTGTGATGCACCACGTAAGTGACTCAAACACATTAGCCTGAATAGAATCTCTTAAATTAATGATGAATTAATGATGAATCTACACCGCTAGATTTTGCTTGCACGTTCTTGAACATTAGAGTTAATTATTTATATTGTAATAATCTCAACCTCCACAAAATACCACATTTGTCCGTATTATTAACAATGAATTATTCCTAGTTATTAACTGCTTTGTATCTGTTGTAAAGTTTTACAGTTTGTTTAATTTTGTCCTACTACAGTTGCTGTAATTTAACATACATTTGTGTCTTCTACATGTAAACAATAACGATGAATATAATAATTCATAAATTGTGCCAAGAAGGGGAGGAGAATTTTTACATGCCTCATGTTTAGTCGATAAAACACTTCCGCAAAGGATACACCTGTGTATTCCCGCTCATGAATCATCAGGAAACCTCCTCCCTCCTCGATCCTCCCCTCCTCGCGGTGCACTTAGAGAGTTGGGATGTCCAACAAGATGGCTGAGCTCGACTGGTTTCCGGGTATTAGGCTGGAAGACGGAGGAGCGAAGAAAATAAGGAGGGATATTGAGAAGCACGATATATACACTCACCTAAAGGATTATTAGGAACACCTGTTCAATTTCTCATTAATGCAATTGTCTAATCAACCAATCACATGGCAGTTGCTTCAATGCATTTAGGGGTGTGGTCCTGGTCAAGACAATCTTCTGAACTCCAAACTGAATGTCAGAATGGGAAAAAAGGTGATTTAAGCAATTTTGAGCGTGGCATGGTTGTTGGTGCCAGACGGGCCGGTCTGAGTATTTCACAATCTGCTCAGTTACTGGGATTTTCACTCACAACCATTTCTAGGGTTTAAAAAGAATGGTGTGAAACGGGAAAATCATCCAGTATGCGGCAGTCCTGTGGGCGAAAATGCCTTGTTGATGTTAGAGGTCAGAGGAGAATGGGCCGACTGATTCAAGCTGATAGAAGAGCAACTTTGACTGAAAAAAACACTCGTTACAACCGAGGTATGCAGCAAAGCATTTGTGAAGCCACAACACGCACAACCTTAAGGCGGATGGGCTACAACAGCAGAAGACCCCACCGGGTACCACTCATCTCCGCTACAAATAGGAAAAAGAGGCTACAATTTGCACGAGCTCACCAAAATTGGACAGTTGAAGACTGGAAAAATGTTGCCTGGTCTGATGAGTCTCGATTTCTGTTGAGACATTCAGATGGTAGAGTCAGAATTTAGCGTAAACAGAATGAAAACATGGATCTATCATGCCTTGTTCCACTGTGCAGGCTGGTGGTGGTGGTGTAATGGTGTGGGGGATGTTTTTTCTTGGCACACTTTAGGCCCCTTAGTGCCAATTGGGCATCGTTTAAATGCCATGGCCTACCTGAGCATTGTTTCTGACCATGTCCATCCCTTTATGACCACCATGTACCCATCCTCTGATGGCTACTTCCAGCAGGATAATGCACCATGTCACAAAGCTCGAATCATTTCAAATGGTTTCTTGAACATGACAATGAGTTCACTGTACTATAATGGCCCCCACAGTCACCAGATCTCAACCCAATAGAGCATCTTTAAAATGTGGTGGAACGGGAGCATCGTGCCCTGGATGTGCATCCCACAAATCTCTATGAACTCCAAGTTGCTATCCTATAAATATGGGCCAAGATTTCTAAAGAATGCTTTCAGCACCTTGTTGAATCAATGCCATGTAGAATTAAGGCAGTTCTGAAGGCGAAAGGGGATCAAACACAGTATTAGTATGGTGTTCCTAATAATCCTTTAGGTGAGTGTATCTGAACAAGATGTCCAGGACCTCCAGCAAAAAAAAAAAAAAAAAAAAATAGGCCCACAACATTAAAGATCTAGCAGTATATTTAACCATGGGCATTGGGGTACTTTTCATCCCTGTTTGCACCAAACCCATCTGGTGTGTTTGCTGCCAAAAAACTCTTCTTTAGTTTCATCTGACCATAGAACCTGGACCCCTTTGAAGATCCAGTCGTGTCTGACAACTGAATATGCTGGAGTTTGTTTCTGGATGAGCGAGGAGGATTTTTCTTGAAACCCTCCTAAACAACTTGTGGTGATGCAGGTGCTGTTTTAGGCTTTCTGACCCCAAGAGTCAACTAATCTCTGCAATTCTCCAGCTGTGATCCTTGGAGAGTATTTGGCCACTCAAACTCTCCTCCTCACAGTGCATTAGGACAATATAGACACACGTCCTCTTACAGGCAGATTCGTAATGTCTTTTGTTAATTGGAACTTCTTAATTATTGCCCTGATGGTGAAAAAATGGTTTTCAATGCTTTAGCTATTTTATTACAGCGACTTTATATTTTGTGAAGCAATCTTTTGCTGCACATCAGAACTATTTTCTTTGGTTTTACTTTGGATTAGTTCAATTCAAAATGAAAATTTTACTGATATTTTACTCACCCCCATCTAATCCAAGGTTTTTGAGGAAAACATCTAGGATTTATTTTTCTCCACATAATGGACTTTGATGGCAACCAACGGGTTGAAGGTCCAAATCAATGCAGTTTCAAAGGGCTTTGAAGGGCTTCAGAGAGCTCTGCACTTTCCAAGCCAAGAACTAGGGTCTTATTTCAGGGTCTCTGTCATTTTCCAAAAATATATACATTTATACTTTTTTACCTAAATTGTGATGTGCCAGAGATTGCGTAATAAGGTCGGAAAGGTCACGCTAGACGTAGGAGGAAGTACCGTCCCAAGCAAACGTGCGAAGACTAATACAAGCGCCCTTTACCAAAAAAAAAACTCCATCTCTGACTTCAAAATCATCCGACATAGTTGTTTTACTTTCTTTTTTTTTTTTGTTAAAGCACGTTTGTATTAACCTTTGCATGTGCGCTTTGTAAAGACGAGGGCTGTACTTCTTCCAACGTGTAGCGTGACCTTTCCGACATGATTACGAATTTCGTGGAAAGATGAGCAATTTAGGTTAAAAAGTATATTCAGATTAGAGCTGACCGATAATATAGTTTTTGCGATGATAAAAGCAAAGAAGTAGTTGAGATATGCCCTACACAAGTATTTTATATGTATGCGACGGAATGAAAATAATCAGTTAGCTGAGATTTGTTAAGCTATGATGATTTAAGAAAGTGTATTGTTTGTATGTGGATAAAGTTAGATATAATATATGCAAGATTTGCTATAGAGGAATGCTATAACTGCCTAAAAATAAACTATTCTGTTCCTCATTTCCTTTTTTTAATAATAGCCTTGTCTGCATCTGAAAAAACATTACTAGATTATTAAGTGGGTAAGTGGAAAGCCCCGACGGTTGTGGAAATAACAGGAGAGTTTGATTAATTTATTTCCCTGGCAAAGTCAAAAATAAATGATAAAACTTCTCTCCTAATGCAGAGTGAAAAGGTTTATCCTTTCACATAATGTTCTATCTAGCATTGCCCACAGTGACAAGCAGTTGAATTGAATTAGGAAGATGTGGCTTGGGGCTCTGCTACAGCTGTGGCTGTTTGATATGGGGTTTAAGGTGAGAGCAAAGCTGGCTGGACCTGAAAGCCAGTACAGACACATTCAATATTAAATACCAAGCTCCAAGCAAAAACCGATTGCAGCCTTTCGTCCGGCGGAACAAGTCAAATTAATGTGGCATTACCAAATATCCAGTGTATGGGGAGATTTGGCTAATTAGCAATGCTTGGACTTACTTTGTTTAGACCCTTCTTGGATCCATTCTGTTCTTCTTGTTCCACAAATGATTTGCGTGTCTAAACAATGCATCTTTAGGTTTACTTTACTACATTTCCTTTCAAATTTAACTACACCAACTGATTTATTGTCATCAACGGCATCAAAAGAGGCACTTCTATTCAATTGGGGGCATATCTTGAGGGTACTAGCGTACAGTGGCAACAAGTCTAACATCAAAGAAAGCTAAATTTACTTTTTGGCTGTCAGTCTGAGGAGAACATGCTTGCCAGGTCTCCCCAGGGTACATGGCAGGGCCAATGTTTTCGATATCCCTCGCTCCAGATTGGTTTCAAAGTGCTGAGAGAAAATAGATATGGTCCCATGGAGGCCAGCATGCTACACAAGTGCAATCGTCAGATTAACTGGAGGGGATGAGGTCAATGTTTCTGTGCACTGAACCAGTTTCTTATAGGCGATGTCATCTGTGCTAAACTGTTGCACTCACAATATAACCGCTGCAGAAAGTGTCACATCTGTCTTTTTGTGTTAGAGTTGACAGATTAAATGAGATTCAAGCTTACACAGCAGGCACACAACGTCATAAGACGTTGATATTTGGTTACATTTTGGTTGCGACATCAGGTGACCAAAATTCAAGGTCAGCTCAACGTCTAATGCCAACGTTAATTTGATGTCCAATACCAACGTCAGCTGACGTGATTTATGACATTCAATCTAGCACAATGGTAGAACCAGTGTAACATCTGCATTAGATATGATGAACCTGACAAAAACAATTTAATTATTTGGACATTTAAATCCTTTTACTTTATATCCACAGGCGGATAAAAAATGAGATAAGGGCTAGAAGTTGCATTTTGGTTGAAAATGAAAATCATGTGGACGTCAGAACCCAGCGTCAGATTAACGTCAATATCCAACGTTGGACGGATGTTGCATTTTGGTTGAAAACGAAAATCGTGTTGACGTCAGAACCCTCACTTCAATCTGACGTTGGGTTCTGACATCAACACGATTTTCATTTTCAACCCAAATGCAACATCTGTCCGACGCTGGGGTCCAACGTCAATCTGAAGTCATATTGACGTCTGGTGCCTCCTGGGTAAATTAGGATTTACATATATTATAATTTATATTTTAAGTATGGAATCAGTTTTTCAAATAGTATTGCACTAAATTAGAAAACAAAAGAAAACTTTTGTCCAGTGTTAGAGGGAACGCATTACAAGTAATGTGAGTTACTTAATCAGATTACTTTATTAAATGTTGAGAGAAACATGATGGACTAAATGTAAGCATGCATTTACTCATCTCACCGGCACTAAATCAGATTCAGTATTCCTCCAAATAACTAAAAACAGTGAAGTGCAAACTCACAAACCTGCAATAAAACAAATGTACTTTATGTATTTAATCTCACATTTTTAACTGATGTCTTTGCTGCTGACCTTTGATGATTTGATTCAACCATACTAATAAGCAAAAATGAAACTCACATAGTTTCTTTTTTATTATTATTGCTAAGTAATATGGCAGCAGAAAGGCGGCACAGCTAAGAGGTTTGTTTGAGACAGGCGTGAATTAGCATTTCCTTTCACAGCCCATTCATTTCACTTTTGGTGTGAAAGGGCCTCTACATTTGCCAATAATAGAACTTTTGTGGGAGTTTTTCATTAAAAAACAAACAAGCGAGGCCAACCCACATGAAAAAATAATGCAAAAGTTACGCATTACTTTCCATAAAAAGTAACTAAGTGATGAAGTTACTTTTTAGGGATTAATGCAATATTGTAACGCATTAGTTTTAAAAGTATTTTCCCCAACAATGTTAGTGACTAATCATAAATATGACTGAAAAAAACGAAAGATTGTTTGTTTTAGGCTTTAGGTGATCTGGGTATGATCGCTAATTAGATACAGCTGCTTTTAACAATGATAAATGCAGACATCAACATCCTAACTGCTGACATCCCATCTCTCCCCAAAATTCTGTGAGTCTCCCACATATTGATATAAGCTCCCTGACACCTGCAAATGATATACAATATCCCGGAAATTCAGCAAGCGAGAGAGAAGCCCTGGTATTAAGGTATTCTTCCTAGTGTTAAGATGCATTTTCGGTGATCTGATCACAAGTGGTCAGCCAAGACAAATTATTTACACCTGGTACTAACAAATGCATCTCCTGTGACCACTTATGTTCGGAAACCCCAGCTGTGTCCAAAATTGCATACTGCATTTGAGTTTTAATCTACTTCCTGACCATTAAAAAGTACTCTCTATATAGTATGAATATGGGTAATGAAATCATTACCAACAGTTGCGTCGCTTTAATTCCCTTCCCTTCCATGCATAAATGCATCACTTCCCTTCTTCTTCTTCTTCTTCTTCTTCTTCTTTATTGGCAAATCACACTGAACAGTGCATTACTGCCATCTACTGATGCCTTGGATCAGAAACTCTACTTTCTCCTCATCAGAGTCCCTCCTAAATCCCCGGCCACATCAGAACCAAAAGCTTAACCCGCACTGTGTGTTCAGCTCCTCTGGTTAAATCCTCCCCGTTGCCTCATGGGATAGCAAAGTGTCCATCAAATGTGCACTTCAGAATCTCGGTGGAAGTAGTAGATAATCTGGGGACTTTTCGTCTGCTGTTTTTTTTAATACTATGTATTCGGACTTACTACTGTTTTGGCATACTGTTTTTCACATACTATATTCATTCATTCATTGGTCAAAGGGTTTGACCAAGGACCGTTTTACCTCATATTGTGACGTAGGCAAAAAAAAATTGAAATAAAAAAAAATATAACGCTGAATAGAACTAAAAAAGTGACAAAAGTGAAACTGAAACTGAAAATATAAATTCAATATTAACACAAACTTGTAGTAAAATATTTACTTTCTATCAAGTGCATCTTTTTTGCCAGCTTAAAATATTGATTTATTTATTTTTTATTTTCTTTTAAACACCATTTTTCTCTAAATTGACCGAAATGTACATCCTTAGACCCATTTTAAAAAATGGAAAAGTCTCGATCAATAATGCTAAAAGGAAACTTTCCCAGATAGCATGTAGTAATCGGGCCGAGCTCGGCAGCCCCACCGCTCAGACTCTGCAACGCCATACTACACCGCTCAGACTCTGCAACACCATACTACAAGTAGGATGTAGTATGTAGCATGTGTCCTTGAGCAAGGCACTTTACTCCACGTTGCTTCAGGGTGATTGTCCCTGTAATTAGTGCACTGTAAGTCGCTTTGGATAAAAGCGTCTGCCATATGCAGAAATGTAAATGTAATGTAAATGTAATGCCATGTATTATCCGGCCCGAGTGTGGCCCACAGCTCGCTCTGGCACATGTGTTTTTGTTATGGCGGTAAAGCACAGGGCAGATTCCTGTTCAACTTAACTGGCCCTGATCTGGCTGTAAAGTTTTTATTTTATCAGTCAATAATGCTTTAAAATTTTGGTCTGTTACAAACACCAAACCACAAAGTACATAAGTGGTGTTTTTTAAGGTTCATTTTTGACTAATCACTATGAGAGTATGGCAAGAGCAGCACAGCGATTCTTTTAAAATAGCCACTTTTGTGCTTCACAGAAAAAAGACCAGCTTATGGGTTTGGAGTCGTACTCTTGTTTTAGGGTGAGCTATCCCTTTAAAACATTCTCAAATGATTTATTCCTCCATCATAAGCTCTGTGTCCGACACTGATGAAATGTGCACCCTTAAGAGTAACCATTAGCAATGAATCTCACAGCTGCACGCTTGCAGTTTGCGCAGTATTGATTATACAATATACATCATGTCAAATAGAGTCAATTTAATCGAAACATAAATGAGAACACTATGGGAATAGATAACGCATAGAAAACACATGGGAATAAGTTGACCTTTGCAGTGAGAATGGAAAATAACAATTGCGCAGTACACAGAAAAATGAAATTTAATAACTAGAACTCCCTACACTGTTCCTTTGTTGGAGATGAGATGCGATTTCCCTCACAGAAGCTCAGTAGATGGTAATAAAGTTGAAAGGCATGTCCTTAAATGTAATTGACCAGATTTCTAGGTTTCCTAAGAGAACTTCCAGAATATCTGTATGGAGCTGAAATATAGATGACAATGAATACATTTGCCTATCCACAAGCATCTGATCAGTTTAGAGGAGGGCAGAACATTCAAATCCTTAGGGTCTCTGCATCTCTTTCCTGTCCATCAATTCTACCTTTCTGTTTGATTGCAGTTGATGGGATGTCTGAACGTCTCAGACACAAGACGGAATAGGAAATCAGTTTGGCTAATCAGTCATAAAAGTGAAAGCTGCCCAGGGAGAAGAAATGGAGCTAGAATGGATGCAAACAGGCATAAGTTAAGCGAAAATGAAAGCTGACATTGCCATGGGAACCATGGTGCATATCTGAATGAGAATGTATCACCATAATGGTGGAATAGATCAGCAGACATTTTCAGCCAAACCCTAAATTAACTCTGCAGATAACGGACGGGTAGGATCATATTTTATATAATCCAAAACAAGCAGAGGTTTATCATGAACTCATTCTACAACTTGTTTCTATGCATGTAAAGATGCCTTATTAAAGTTCTTTTAGCAGTTTTGAAATGTTTTTTTTAATGTTAAGTAAGTCGATTTTATTTGTATTGCTCTTTTCACACATTGCTCAAAATCTACATTTAAAATACCTTAAAGGTAAGGAAAGCAATGTTTTTCATAAACACTATGTTATACTGGTTGGTTTAAACACATTCTTCAAATCCTGATAGCAATCAATAATAGAAGTGGTATAAATATTTTTATAAATGTACATTTATCTTCTGTGGAAGTCTAAAGACCAACAATTGTTTCTGTGGACGTCTAAAGACCAAAACATTTTGGACTAATTATTGCATTCCGAATGTAATGATACTATATCCTACCTGCCTGTCAACATATGCATTTCCATACCTCCACGCACCCCGCTTGCGCTGACATCATACGTCATCATTGTGTTCCAAGAGGCTGTACAGAGTAGCCACCTTTCACAGGTTCATTCTTCGCTGCATAGCAGTTGCTATAGGGAAAACACCTTTGGTGTGACTGTTACGATCCAAGCTCTATTATTAATATCTTTATTATTATTTCTTGTTGTTGGGATTATTAATAGATTTATGAGTATTTTGCTTGGTATCTGTGGTGTCATTTTTGTATTGATTGTGGTTTATTTTCCTTCCTTCCGAGGGTAAGCTCCGCCCCTGCGCACCTGCTGGCTATTCGATAATGATGTTGAGAGTTGAATATAGGACAGAGGGAGAGTAATTGCGACGCTGGCTGGTCGTGCTGTTTCCACCTTACTCCAGCCACGCGACCACTTTAGTCACTGAGTTTGAAGAAGTGCTGAGCACCTTGAGAAGTTATTGATTGTCTGCCGAGCTCCATGCTGATGACGAACTGCAATTGGAAGAGCTTGATGTGCGACCGTCCGGCTGGTAGCTGAAGCTGTTGTTTGTTTGTGTAGTATTTTTCTATGTTTCTTTTAGTGTTGTTTATCTTGAATGTTTGTTAATTAGTTTGTGTATTGTGTTGGGTTGGGATCGTCCTCCCAGTTGCCTTATGTGACACGGGGGTCTAATAAATGTTGAAACTGCCTTTTTGCTCCCGCGTGTCCTTTTATGTTGCGTTCCCCCTTTTGAACGAGCACATTTAATGCGGGGTTCGTAACAGTGACAAATGTGTGAAGCCTTTACACCATCATGGCATTTATTGGCCAGTAGCACTTGTACTACCCCGAGGAATACGTCATGCTTCATAAAAGAGTGCTACGCACTATTTCATCAGATTTAATTTCCTCTAGGAAGCTAATTTTCTGTTGCCCGTAGTGTTCTTCTCATGTTCATCGCTACTTTTTGAGCACTTTTCACTCCTCTCAAGCGGACACGATGAGCTTTGCGTCGATCTGTGAGACAGGCTCATCATGGGAGGAGACATTTATGGTAGGTGCGTGCAATGTTTGGGCCTTCAGTATACTCGAACGGCGCTTAATGGCCTGTCTGATTGCACGCAAGACTCGCCTTCGATCTGAGGAAGGAAGGGCACTTGTCCAACCCCCACCATTCTGTTTCTGCGGTTTCCGAGGTGTAGCACGAGATGGACGCTTGGGGTGACCATTACGAGCTGGAACGCATGGAGAGTGAGCTGACAGAATTCCCCCCTTTTCTCTCTTTCTCCTCGAGCCACCTGCACGCGATAAAAGAGCGCTGCACGGAGCGGTGGTCTAGTGGTCCTTATTTTAATGCACATTTCCATCCTACCTCAGGAGCTCGTAATTTGATGTCTTTCAATTGTTGACCAATCGACAATGATGCGCTTTGTGATTTGTGCTGTTCTCTCCCTACAAGTGGACAGGAGAAACGCACTTCTCCAAGTAGATAAGCTGGGGTTAGAATGGGACAGCGAGTCGACTCTAAATCCCATTTCGAAATTGGATGGCCGATTTTTGAACGGCCACACTCCAGTTCAGCCTTGTAAGCCTCTTCTTATCTTGAACATTCACATAGTTAATGGACTCTAAATTACGGCTCCAGGGTGTGCAAATTTTTAATTACATGAACTATTGGCTGATATTAGCTCAATCACAGGGTTCAGCAGTAGCTCATCGAGACTTTATTTGATCATTTGAGGAGACAAGGGTCAGGCTTAAAACATTCAAACCAAGCCAAGTCAGCAAACAACTTTTTAGACTTGGACTTGGATTCTTGCACGATATGGGCACATCTGTCTTCTCCATATGTTCACTCATACTGGTCAGAACAGACAACATGACTCTTACTTGAATAGCCAAGGAGGACAGCGTTCCCGCCCCCTGTACAGGTTGGCGAAGCACATCCTTCTTCCTTAGTGAGGAGTTTCTGTCTGTCAGGGCGGTTCACATTCGGGGTCATCTAAACCTGGGAGCGGACCTACTCAAGGTGATGTTTGGAGCCTGAAGAGTGCAGACTACACCTTCAAGTGGTGAGCCTAATATGAAAGAGGTTCGGCTGAGCGAAAGCGGATCTGTAAGTTTCTAGCATGACTACGCATTGCCCGCTCTGGTTCTCCCTGTCTCCTCCTTCACTTCTGGAAGTAGATATTCTTAATCAAGAGTGGCTCAAGACCAGTCTTTATACGTTCCCACTGATCTGACTGTTCTTAGTGGTTCTTCTCAGAGTACGGGCAGAGAGAGTGAGACACCTGTTGCTGGTAGCCAGTAGCTCCATTCTGGCCCACTCAGATATGGTTCTCAGACCTGGTCAGTCTGCTGGACAGTCCTCCCTGGGAGGTTCCTCTCAGAGCTGACTTGCCTAATTTGTAGAAACATTATTGTGTTCTGGTCTCTCGGCTGAGATCGCAATACTGTTTTGAACTTGAGGGCCCCTTCTATGAGGTGCCTGTTTGCTTTTAAATGGAATCTCTTTGCCTTCTAGTGCAGGCAGACTTAGACCAAGTTCATTGCCCAGTAGGTTCAATGATGGAGTTCCTGCAGAGTATGTTTTTGGGAGGTGTTTCCGGTTTTCTGTAGGGGTCGAGATGGCTATGACCATTCCACCATTCACAACTGGAAGGCAGAGGAAAGAGTTTGCTCAAGCAGATAAAACATGGGAGCCAGCATTTGTCAGTTGCGTCTTGTTCCATGTTCAAAAGTTTCAGTCCTTTCAATATTAAAGTCTTAGCTACTGAGTGACTCAATCATAAAGACATTATGGGGTTCAGTCAGGACCACTTAAGTCAAAAATACCATAGACAAACTTTTAGTCAACTTGTAATTGGAATATTTTGCAAAAGTTACATTTGGCGGAATGGCTTTGTTCTAAATTCTTCATCCTTTTCATGAGCTCCATGAAAAGCTAAGACAGAGAACAGTAGCAGCTTCTGGGGAGAACCTCCCATTTTTAAACTTTGAGAGCAGAGTAAAGACCGATTTATACTTCTGTGTCAAACCTGTGCCGTAGCCTCTACGCCGTGGCCAATGCGTCGATTTTCATTTATACTTCTGCATCCTTGTCCACGTTGATGTGCAGTTACACATGCAGACGGAGCATGTGTTCCCCTTGAGGGAGGGGTTCTGGAAGACCAGGCAAAGAACTTGCGGTCTGCGTAGAATTGACGCATTGTTACATTTTTGGAGAGGTGCAGGTCAGGGAACGTCTTAGGCTACACGTGCAACACACAGCCTACAACGTACACTCGAAGCAGAAGTATAAATTGAGAACAAAGCATGCATCAATGACAACAGAATGACATTGATTAAGTTAAAGCTGGGCAGAGGTGGGTTGCAAAGCAGTGTGCTGTGGAAGCAGCCAAGCAGGCAGACTGAACTTAAGCTATGCTTATATAAGGCACCCTATTTGAGAGTTGTCAATTGAGTGAATAGGGATCAGCTGATATGGGCAGGGTTGGGATTTTTCCAATCAGCTGATGTCAGCTGATAGCGGCGCTTGACAACATGGCATGACTGAACTAATGCAGAATGCTTGATTTGTTTAATTATTGCCCTGCAACCTATAGCACAAGCTCCAGTCTTCACCACAGTGACACAAAAAACATAACACAAAAAAAAGAGAATACATAGCCTTTAATTTAAACATTTTTTCATTTTTTTTTTTAGTCCCATGTGAAGCATGCTGGGAACACATAGATGTTTATTATGAAATTAAACTGTGTTGCATTTCCTTAGTTTACTTGAGTAAAGAAAGTGAGCAAGCAGAAAAAAAAAGTTGTTTAGTGCAAAGTACATGCTTATATTTTCTTCAGAGACACATCTTGGGAAGGTTCATAAGATCATTGATTAGGTTACAAAGGGTATTAAACAACAGCTGTATGTACAACAAAAGCAAGCACATGCGAGTCTGTTGATTCATCCATCATCATTTTCCTAATGGATTTAGGCAGTCACCCATATTTCCACTGACAACAGTGTGAATTCATTACTCATGTTGGCACTTCCATCATCCAACCAGCCACACTTCCACCCTCAATCAACAACATGTAAACACACACCATAAGCAATGGCTCCTTTTCTTATATTTACCAGGCGATTGAATATTAATGTGCTGAAGACTATGTAATATTAAAATGTATTGAACATTGCTGTTGAATATATTTTGCCTACTGACAATCTGTCAAAAAATAATGTGAGCAAGGCTAGCACTGCTAAAACTGAATCCATTCGTCTTTCCTGTTTCAGAAAACAGTGATTTCCCCCCCCCTCTTTATTTTAGTCTGCATGTTGATGGTAAACATTTCCTGATAATTTCTGTATTCATTTTTCAGGACACTCTTAGCTTTGAGCTGTTTGGCTCGTGATAAATTTTAAAAACCTGCCAATTAACTCGACAGCGCTGAACAGCTTTCTTTGTTGCTCCTCGGCATTCATCAAAGCTGCGGTTAACTGTACAGCTTCTTCCCTGAATCGGTTGTTCTCAGGCATCTTCACAGAAATGGTAATGCAAAAGCCAAACCTCATGCTAGATTCTCCAGTTTTTCTTTCTGACTGGGTGGAACATAAGATTTCCTAATGCAAAGTTGATTGAATATTGACATTATATGTGTTGTTATTTAATTAATAACATAATTATCATTAAAAATGACTTAAACATCTTTTTTTTAAATAAATCCAAAAAATGACCCCATGATGAGAACTCCTAAAAGGATATGAAGTGCCCTTCAAGGTTGGCGAAGCACATCCTTCTTCCTTAGTGATGAGTTTCTGTCTGTCAGGGCGGTTCACATTCCGGGTCATCTAAACCTGGGAGCGGACCTACTCAAGGTGAGGTTTGGAGCCTGAAGAGTGCAGACTACACCCTCAAGTGGTGAGCCTAATATGAAAGAGGTTCGGCTGAGCAAAAGCGGATCTGTAAGTTTCTAGCATGACTACGCATTGTCCGCTCTGGTTCTCCCTGTCTCCTCCTTCACTTCTGGAAGTAGATATTCTTAATCAAGAGTGGCTCAAGACCAGTCTTTATACGTTCCCACTGATCTGACTGTTCTTAGTGGTTCTTCTCAGAGTACGGGCAGAGAGAGTGAGACACCTGTTGCTGGTAGCCAGTAGCTCCATTCTGGCCCACTCAGATATGGTTCTCAGACCTGGTCAGTCTGCTGGACAGTCCTCCCTGGGAGGTTCCTCTCAGAGCTGACTTGCCTAATTTGTAGAAACATTATTGTGTTCTGGTCTCTCGGCTGAGATCGCAATACTGTTTTGAACTTGAGGGCCCCTTCTATGAGGTGCCTGTTTGCTTTTAAATGGAATCTCTTTGCCTTGTAGTGCAGGCAGACTTAGACCAAGTTCATTGCCCAGTAGGTTCAATGATGGAGTTCCTGCAGAGTATGTTTTTGGGAGGTGTTTCCGGTTTTCTGTAGGGGTCGAGATGGCTATGACCATTCCACCATTCACAACTGGAAGGCAGAGGAAAGAGTTTGCTCAAGCAGATAAAACATGGGAGCCAGCATTTGTCAGTTGCGTCTTGTTCCATGTTCACAAGTTTCAGTCCTTTCAATATTAAAGTCTTAGCTACTGAGTGACTCAATCATAAAGACATTATGGGGTTCAGTCAGGACCACTTAAGTCAAAAATACCATAGACAAACTTTTAGTCAACTTTTTATTGGAATATTTTGCAAAAGTTACATTTGGCGGAATGGCTTTGTTTTAAATTCTTCATCCAATTTATATGAAGTGCCCTTCAAGGTTCTATAGAATGAATATTTGAAATAAGGAATTTACAGTTTTTTCCAACTGCTTACACACAAAATCCTTACTTGTCTCTATGTAACACACAACAATCTAAGAGTATCTTGAACTCCTCATGTGTGCAAACACTCATTGCTTTACTTAACACCAACCAACCATTGCTTTAGAATAGGCCAAAGGTCAAGTTATAGGTTTTGAACAATTAATGCAAGCAATGCAGAGATGGGGAGTTGGAGGGACACACAGACCCATACCCCCTACACACAATTGTGTTCTTTACTCGACTCTAAAGAATATACTTTTAGTTTATATATGTTTATGGTTTTGTTGTATGCTACTGCAAACAAAAGTAATGTTTGGCCTAATAAATATTTTCTGTTTCTACATATTGCATTGGTTTACAGTGTACTTGTCCCTCTCTGCAAATTACTTTCACTGTAGAAAATTGTATTGAAATGTAGATAAGCCTATGAAAGACCAAAGAGCTTTAGATTTAGAACAACAGTGTTTACATGTCAAAAAATGTACTACTATGAAAGAAGTGTTTGCCACTTGATCTGACATGTGTTTATGGCATTTTGAATGCAGTGTTACATTTGAATGAAATGTGAGGTATTTTGCATTTTGTGTGTGTGCAGTTGAATTGTGTGTATGGCGTTTTGAAAAAAGGAGACAGTTTAAAAAACGTGTAATCATTTGGAAAAAAACTGTAATTGAAGGCTTCCAATGCAAAAGCCTTTAAAAACCACCTCAGTCAAAAATAAGATAACAATACTGAGTGAATGCTCTCTGCACATAGTACTGTATACATTCATCAAATACCTTCACTTTAAACCCGCTAAATCCCAGCTTCAGCCCATTCAGTAGTACCGGCATCGGGTAGAAACCTATTCATTAGCCTGACGTGGTCATTCTCAATTCTAGTCAGAATATGAGTCTGATACTACTCCATTGGGCTTTGATTATTGGGGCGTGTTTCAACCGAACCAGGAAAGACTTCAATTGGATAAACCTACAACCAATCAGAGCAACAGCGTAAATGGCATATGCTGAGCGACGCAGAGTAGTGGGAAGTTCGGATAATTTTAAGGACTCGGATCTTTGAATCTTTTTTTCAAGTAATTTCGTTCATTTCAGCAGAATATAATTAAAATGTCACATGTTAAATTCCCCAGCACATCAAGTACTTATGCAAACGCTGATCACATTTGGAATAAAAAATCAATTATAAGCTAATGCAGCCAAGGCCAAACTTTAAGAAATTATTAATTAATTGCTTAGCTGGGTCTTCAAGCTATGCAGTCTGTTAGTTAACCTCACCTCCGAATCCGAGTCATTCCTTCTTTTGTCCTCTCACATTTAATCACGTCTGTTCTAGGGGTGCACCAATCCGACTTTTTCAGTCCCGATACCGATGCCTGGGCTTTGTGTATCTGTCGATACCCGATACCGATCCGATTCTATTGTTGAATTGATAATAAACTGTATACCTTCCTTGAAGAGACTAAAGGCTCGTTAGACTTTGCTAACTAAAAATAACTAAGACAAAATAACAGATGTATGTAAAGTGTTGAGTTCTTATTTATTTAAAATATCGGAGGGGCGATTTCGATCTTGATTCAGAATCAATTCATATATATAGCCTACTGTACATATAAGGAAAAATGTGTTTGTCTTAGCACTATTTTAGCACTATTTTAAATGTTTCTTGGGTCAAATTATATGTACTTACATTCATTAATATTCACTTGTGTGTGCTTATGTAAGTATCATTAAAAATATTAGGATGCAAGTTATTAACGTTTTAAAATGTCATATTTAAAGAAATCTAGTGTTTGATCTAAATATTTATTAAAATGCAAAACTGCAATACTTTTTTTGAGCAACTATATATATATATATATATATATATATATATATATATATATATATATATATATATATATATATATATATATATATATATATATATATATATATATATATATTAGAAGAAAAATATTTCAACTTAGAATGGCTCTAATTTACATGTATTTATCTCTCCCCATCCTACTTCCTAATGGCTATGACCATTGAAAATATACCCAAAATGTATATAATCTAAAAATGAACAAATACTAAACAATATATATGTGTTTGATATCATTGGAAATGTCTTAGTGCGACTGGTACAAATATCTCATCCCCACAGAAATATTCAAGAAGATAACAATGGTTTTAAGAGTTTAAAGAGATGTTGCATGGTATGGTAGGTGTGGCTTACAACCATTTGGTCTTCTGTCAATACAGGTCTGTCTGTATCAATACAGACAGTGATTAAATGTAAATTCCTTTGTTAACATATGTTACCATTTGAAAGAAGTTATTGTCAGGTCTGAATACTAAAGGCAGTGTAGCAGAAGAGTCAGGCGCAATTTTGTATTCAGATTCGCCCGTAACGCTTGTGTCCAGCCAACGTTACGTAACCTATGGAAAGTCATGAACGCATCTCTTTACTTAAAGAGTATTCGATGTTTTGAGGATCTTTTGAATTGATTATGTAATTGGAATTATACCTGACTGTTTAATAAATTGTTACATTTTGATTTATTCTGACTTACTCTGAATTATTAACGATCTCTATGAGATCATGAATGGGTACTTTCCACAAAGGGTTAAACGGAATAATTAAATGTGTGTCTAACTATTAAATATGAATGACCAAATAACCAAATTGGCATTCTAATCTAAATTCTAAATTATAATAAAATGGAGTCAGATAAAGAGGAATTGGAATTAGATCCATTTTGCCCAGCTGAGAACACCGAACGCGCAGATACCTTCGCCGCTCTTCGCTGCCACCATTGGAGCGATTTCAGCGGTCTTACATGGTCGTTAATTGACATTAATTATTACACAAATAGTATTAAGTACCAAAAGATCTCCTCAAAATATTCAATAAATATTATTGAACTATAGAACATTTATTTAATTGAAAAATAGTTACAGTGTATGGTCATTTGACCATCAATAAGTATGAGTGTGAGCAATTAGTAAGGAACACCTGAGGGCTAAATACAAGAATAACATTAATGTTAACAATGTTGCATCTCTATCAGTCTCCATTACAAAATGATCCTGTAGATATGGTTGACTTAATAATCAATGCACACTATGCTGTACTGTTTACCAAAACTTGCTGCAAAAATCTGTATAGTGAAACTGTTGTGTATCCGCTTAAGCCAGTCAAATACATTGACTCAGTGCTAGAAGTATTGAGCGCTTCATGTACGCGCGCCACCGGGAGATGAGAGCATGTCGTAACTCCGTTTTTCAACGCCTCTGGCTTTAACATTATGCCACATTAGCGCCAAAATTCTATTTATTGTTTGAATTTCGCATAAAAAAAAAAAAAAAAAATGTAAAAGCTTTGCTTTGTTTAATATCAAAAGCAGGTTTGACAATTTGTCGTGAGATTAAGTTGGGCAGAGTGAGATCGTGAGCAACCCTGCACCCGTCTCTCTGTCTCGCTCCATGTTGCTTCAGGCATGCGACACACATGAAGCTGACTGTAATGGAGGTTCGTGTGGTGTGGGAAGGAAGAAGACGGGTCGAGACTGGGACTGCACACTTTTATTCACTTGACTCTCAAAACAAAAATCACGCACAAGGGCGTCTGCACAATCATATACTCCAAACTCAGTATGCACGTTTCTCGTATGTCAGCGGCAATTTCACTCAGGTCACAGCAGCATTGCTGGCACCGCTCCGTCCACTGAACTGTATCTGGTGCCTCCTTTTTAGTTAGATCAGTCAGCGGGCTAGCGAGGTCCGAATAATTAGGCACAAACCTTCTGTAATATCCCGCTAGCCCCAGGAACTGCCTAACCTCCTTTTTGGTCTTTGGCCTTGGACAGGTCGCAATAGCTGCCGTCTTGTCAATTTGGGGACGCACCTGTCCATGACCCAAGTGGAAGCCCAGATATCTTACTTCCACCCGCCCAATCGCACACTTCTTTGGGTTTGCCGTGAGCCCCGCCCTTCTCAGCGACTTCAGGACAGCCCGCAAGTGCTGCATATGCCGCTGCCAGTCCGCACTATAGATGATGATATCATCCAAGTACGCCGCGGCATATGCAGCATGCGGCCGGAGAATTCTGTCCATCAGACGCTGGAAAGTTGCGGGAGCCCCGAACAAACCGAAGGAAGCGTGACAAATTGGTGTAATCCAAACGGTGTGGTAAAGCGTTTTTCTTTGGACATGGGAGACAAAGGGATCTGCCAATATCCTTTGTTAAGTCCAGTGTCGAATAAAGCGAGCCGTCTCTAGCCGATCAAGCAATTCGTCAATCCGTGGCATTGGGTACGCATCAAATTTTGACACCGCGTTCACCTTTCTATAGTCTACACAGAACCGGACTGAGCCGTCAGGTTTTGGGACCAAAACGATCGGGCTCGCCCAGTCACTGCTAGACTCTTCTATCACCCCATATCCATCATCGCCTCTAATTCGCCTGCACTACTTTTTTTTTGTGTTCAGGCAAACGATACGGCCGGCTGCGAACCACCACGCCCGGCTCCGTCTCAACATGGTGCTGGATGAGGTCTGTACGACCCGGTAGGGCCGAGAACACGTCCGCAAACTCTGTTTGTAACGCTTCACGCCAGTGAGCTGCGAGGGTGAGAGGTGATCCCCCCCTGGGGCCAGAGCGAGGGATTGAGGTTTTTGAACCGCTTCTGGCCCGAGATCCTCCTCTCCGCTCACCACCGTCGCCAGCATCACTGACTCCGCCTCTGACCATTTTTTTAAAAGGTTGAGGTGGTAGATTTGACGTGCCCCGTCCCTATCTGATCGTACCACCTCATAGTTGAGGTCGCCCACTCGCCGTGTAACCTCAACGGTCCTTGCCACTTCGCAGTAATTTTGAGCTGGAAGTGGGGAGTAATACCAGAACTTTATCTCCCGGTGCAAATTGACGAAGTCTAGCCCCTCTGTTGTATAGCTGTTTTTGTTTGTCCTGGGCCTGTAACAAATTCTCCATTGATAGCCGCCCCAAGGTGTGGAGTTTTGTTCTCAGGTCCAGGACATACTGAATTCGTTTTTGGCCCCGGAAGGTCCTTCCTCCCAAGCCCCTCTAAGGACATCCAGTACCCCCGAGGCTGGCGCCCATAGCCCATAGAGAAGCTCGAAGGGGAAAACCCGTGGAGGCTTGCGGGACCTCGCGTACAGCAAACAACAGAGGCTCCAGCCACTTATCCCAATTTTTGGCGTCCTCGTGAACGAACTTACGAATCATGGTTTTCAACGTGCGATTAAAACGTTCCACCAGCCCGTCTGTTTGTGGGTGATAGACGCTGGTGCGAATCGATTTAATGCCCAACAATTCGTATAGTTCGCGGATCGTCCGTGACATGAAGCGCCGTGCCTTGGTCGGTGAGAATCTCTTTCGGATTCCCACCGAGATTAGGGAAAACAGTGCGCTCGCCACACTTTTCGCGGAAATAGTGCGGGCGCACGGCTTCCGGGTATCGCGTTGCATAGTCTACCAGAACTAATGCAAAGCGATGCCCGCGTGCAGACCGTTCTAATGGCCCGATGAGGTCCATACCAATTCTCTCGAAGGGGACCTGCATCAGTGGAAGGGGGCACAATGGTGCTTTTGGGGTGGCCGGTGGATTTACCAACTGACATTCACGACAAGACGCGCACCACCTGCGCACGTTCTCGTGAATGCCCGGCCAGAAGAACCGGGCCATGAGACGGTTAAGTGTAGCCTGCTGTCCTAAATGCCCGGCCATAGGATTGGAATGAGCCGCCTGGAAAAACATTTCCCGGACGGCTTTTAGGTACCAACAACTGGGTTGTATCTTCCTTTGTCTGGGCGTCCTGGGTCACCCGATACAACCTATCTTTTATGACTGCAAAATACGGATAAGAGAGCTGTCGGTCAGGATGGAGAAGGTGGCCGTCGATGGAACGGACCTGACTAAATGCATGTTTCAGCGATTCATCTTGGGACTGTTCCAGGGGAAAGTCATCGCGATCCGTGAGAACGGGCATCTCGCGACCGCTCAGATCCCCTGAAACAGGTTCCGAGGCCCGAATCCACCTCTCCCAGCTGATCAACAGTCTCTTTCCACTGCACGCGTGTTCCCAGGAGGCATCCGCACATGTGTCCCAACAATGTATTGAGCGGGCCAATTAGTCCCCAATTAGGCCAATTAGGTGCGGGTTAACTGCCACCTCCACACTATGTTTTGTCCCTAAATTGAACATCCACGGGCACCAATGGATAGTTCACCACTTCCCGATGCACACCTCACCGTAACCCGGCGGCTGTTACCCAACGCTTTAGATTGAATCAGGCTTTGGTGGATGGAGGTCTGGTTACAACCCGAATCCACCAATGCCTGATACGTACCCCCTTTGATACTCACGGGAATTAGGTACAGCCCCGCTTGATCGGGGGCGGCTTGTGGAGCGTCGGGGACCCGGACCAGTGTGCCGACTTCCATGACCGGGCAGCGGTCAATGAAATGCCCCGGGTCCCCGCGCCAACAAGCCGGCCCAGGCTTCCCCGCCGCCCTAGTGGCTGGAGGTAGGTCAGCAGGTTGGCGAGGAGAGAGTGCGGGGGCGAAGAGCGAGGGATATGGGTCCGCCGCGATTGCCCCTCCCCTCGGCGTCGGACGGGGAGCGGCCGGGACCTCGCTGGATCCGCCCGTCCTCCATCTCGGGGCTGGTCTGGGCGGCATTCCCCCCCGGGTCCGAGGGGCTGGAACTGGCCTAGAGAGAGAGGTGGGAGAAGAGGGGAGAGAGAGAGAGAGAGAAGCAGATGGTAGGGGTTCGCCGACCCCGTGGCACGCTACCAGCTGATCCTCCGCCAACTGGATGGCCGTGTTCAGCGACGTCGGGCGGTGGCACTGGACCCACTGCGCGGTCTTCCGGGAAGCGCGCGGCGAACTGTTCCAGCACCACTCGATCGATGATGTTATCGACGCCGCTTCCATCGCCATCAGCCACTTGCGGCAGGAGTCCCGGAGCTGGTGCGCGGCGAAGGGCCGGCGGACTCGTCGAGGGTCAGGGTTGGAACCTCTGCCGATGCTGTTCAGGGCTCCGGCCGACCCGCTGTAGAATAGCGCGCTTCAGGTCTGCGTAGACCAGGAGATTCTGGACTGGCAGCTGGTGGGCGGCTACCTGCGCCTCCCGAGAGCAACGGCAGGAGCCGGATTGGCCAGTCCGAGCGGGGCCATCCCGGGACTCGGCGGACCTCTCGAAGAGGTCGATGAATGCCTCCGGATCATCCTCGGGGCCCATCTTCGAGAGGTGGAGAACGGCGGCCGAGTCGGTGGTAGCTGGGGGGACGGCCCGAATCTCCCGGTCGATCCAGCTCCGGAACAGCTCGCGGTCTTCATGCTGGGCCCGAAGGAGGGCTTCAAAGCGGGTTTGTTGCTCTCCCTCACGGCCAGCAGGTCTTGATGTTGTTCCTGGTGAAGACCCGCGAGCGACTGGACGATGTCCGCAAGTGGCGTTTTTGGCGGGGTCTGCATGGCGGCGATCTTCTCCTTCCGGGTTTCGGCACCAGTGTAATGGAGGTTCGTGTGGGTGTGGGAAGGAAGAAGACGGGGTCGGCGAGACTGGGACTGCACACTTTTATTCACTAGACTCTCAAAACAAAAATCACGCACAAGGCGTCTGCACAATCATATACTCCAAACTCAGTATGCACGTTCTCGTATGTCAGCGGCAATTTCACTCAGGTCACAGCAGCATTGGTCGCAGCACGACAGTAGCAGTCCCAGTCCAGGTCTCTCTCTGACGCTCTGAAAAACAAACTTGGATCGGCCAGTGGATATGTTAATTTTTCCGATCCCCGATCCAGCTAATTTGTCAGTATCGCGGCGATATCCGATCCTAAAATCGGATTGGTGCAGTCTGTACCCTGGAAAGATTAGTAATGTTACATCTCTCCTGTCTTCGGGTTTGAGTCGTTAGTTCCGTCATCAGTGTCTGATCTGGGCCGTGACAGCCCTATAAGCAATGCATGTTTAGTGATGTGCGTCACGTGTTTGAAACGTCACCTCATTTAATAGGTGTCCAATAAGGTTCCGTCTCATTTTGTATATAAACCTGTTGTTTATGCCCCTGAGTGCGTCTTGGTGAAAGCCCGCCCCTTTCTCTCACTGTGTTGGATTTTTGGAGGTACGTGTTTTTAGCCATGTAGCTCTGTTATTGTTCCGTACTATGCAGTGACTGCATGCGTTTCTTATTTTAGTGTGACGTCGATCCGTTAAGGCTGTGTGTGTGGTGTTCTGCTTACCCCCAGGTAAGTTTTTCTTTAATGCATTGTGTTGCGGTTCTATATAAAGTTTAGTTTGAATTAGCTAAAGCTATGCGTTTTAGTACGGTGTTTAATGTGCCCACTCGTGCGTCATGGCAGCACAATAGCCAGGTCGGAACACCAGCTGTTAATCAACAGACTAAAGGAGCTACTATATTACCGTTTGTGGTGCATGCGTGTGTGTTTGCGAGTGTCACTTAGTCTAATCATAAGGTGAGTGACTTTTTGTTTTGGTAAATCAACGCATGTCTTAAATCGCAATAATGCATATGATGTCTGTTTAGGGTTTATCGTACACCGTGCAGCTTCCTCTCTCTCGCTCTCCAACCCTCGCTCTGGGCCGCGCTGCTGCTTTGGGCGCCACTCTTCTGGTCCATTGGCTAAATGGGCTAGATGTTTGTCTTGTTTCGTTTCATTTCATTTGAGTAGTTTTCGTTTGGATTGTATGCTGTTCTTGTTTTTGTTTATTGATTTGTTATTGCTGTCACGAACCCTCAGTTTGTTATTTTTGACTGTTAAATAACAGTCGCTCTTTATAAGTGAGTGTTAATTACCACTATGTGGTATTTGTGATCTCGGTCATTTGAAACCTTGAGCCTTGATCAGTGCTGAGTTTGTCATCGCTTCGTGACAATATATGTTTTGTGTTATTTAGTTTTTTTGTATTTATTTGTAGAATTGATTGTTCTTTGTTTCGTTTAGTACATTGACTTTTGTTTCTTTCTTTTTGTTTTGCTTTATTTAAATGTTTGTTTTTTTAACGTGATTTCTTTTTCTGGTATTTTGCAGGAGCTGAGTGTTTCCGGGAAGTGGGCTGATTCTGGGTTGAATGGGCCTCACTTTGATATGGATTATCATTATTGCGGTGTCACTATATTTGGTCATTATTTGCAGTGATTTTTGTGGATGTGATTCTGATTGGAGGGCTTTCTCTTTTTGTGCACTGATGCACCATATCAGCCTGCTTCTCATTAAGAAAACCTCAGCCCCTGCATTTATTTAATTTCTTTTTTTATTTGACCAAGACCATTTAATATTGATGCTTGATGTCAATTTTAAATTTTGTATTTCATTTTAACGTTAATAAAACAATTGTTTGTACGGAAACTCGCCTACTGCCTACTTTAAGTGGAAAGTAGTTGCGTGTTCTGTGTTTTTTGGTTATTTCTTTATTTCGGGTGGCGTAGTCACTACAATCAGCCACCTGCTACACATGCAGTCGAAACAGAATTGATTAGTTCACCTCTCGAGTCTTCGGGGTTTGTGTCATTCGTTCACCAACTCACAGCCCCATAGGCTGAGTGCAGAGCTCCTGTACAAAACGGTCAACACAAAATGAACAAATCTTATTAGATTAGAACGAATTCAACCCAAGCGCTCTTTGGTGGCGTGGATGATTACGTTGCGTGACAATTTGATTGGTCCGAACAGTTTCTGTTCGTGCATAATTATTCCTTAATGGATCGATTCCAGACCAAAGTGCCCGACCTCAAATGTTGTGGGCGGGGTTCAATTCGGCTGGCATCCAGGCTACCTATTCATAGGAGTCTAACAAAAATGCTAATTTTAAAGAAAAACATCAGATGGACTTAGAGGCTTTTGCATCTGAAGTCTTCAAATGTTAAACTACAGAAATGCGGTGCAACATGCTAAAAAACAGCAAGATTTGATGCAATATAGATATCATGTAGATGTGACAGCCTACTGTACATGTCCAATAAAAAAACTATTTATGAAAAAATTTATCAATCTCAGACAGATTGACAAAGTGAATTTTAAATTGAAATGAAAGCATATTTGAAATAGATCAAATACTATGCAAAGGAAAAAAAAATATCCTTCCATTTCATCACTTGTTGGCTGCAGTGGTCAATACAGTATCAATACAGGTCATTCACAGCAAGTAACACCACAGGCAATAAACTGCACAACAAACATATATAGCCTATAATGCAATGTTCCAGTTTCTGATGCTGAAAATAAATATTGTTCTTCTAAGACATAATATACTATTTCCATTGGTTAGGGCCATGATCATTAATCTATTATGTACACTAAATTATATTAACAATTACATTTTTTTTAGACACATTTTGCAACATGCTCAATTCATTTCCCTCCTTGTAGGAGGTCAGATAATTGTTAGCAAACACATTGTTTCACACAATACAAAACATAATAAATGTAACTGTGAGAATATGTAAATATTTTATATTTATATTGCAGTCATTACTTACAGTTTTGTGGGTAATGAATTAAACATAAGGTTTTTTGTTTAATGGAGTATAAAGAATGTAATAATTATACAGAAAGAGAACAGAAAAAAAATATCCAGACCAATACAAGTCTGGAGGGAAAAAAAGAAAAAGACTTTGGGCCTACACACATCAATAAACGTCTCAGGTTACGTATGTAACCTCTGTTCCCTGAGAACAGGGAACGAGCGCTGCGTCTAGCTGACGCTACGGGGAACGCCCTCAGCGTGACTGGTGTCTGAAGCTACTATCGAATCACGGCAACGCGTTTTTGACCGGCGTCAGCCCATAACATCATCATCATGCGACCCGGAAGTATATAAGGGCGCTGTGCCAACACAGATACATCTCTTTCGTCTGAAGGGACTGTATGGCAGATAGGCCCTGAAGCATGGCAATGCGACGCAGCGCTCGTTCCTGTTCTCAGGGAACAGAGGTTACATACGTAACCTGAAAGCGTTCCCTTCGAAGGAACTCTGCGCTGCTCTAGCTGGCCACCAACGCCGCCATGCTGAAGGGAGTAACTGCCTATTGGCAGTGACAACTGTCAACACAAGTAATTCCACTGAAAAACCTGAGCGACTCCCCCTCAGGTCACACTGGGCTGACAGCGACAGCACTCCCTACGGTCATAGCCCAAGCTATGCCACTAAATGGAACCCCAAAGCACTGCGTGGGGTTCTATCTAGACTGCTCAAAGGCCTGGGACCACTACTTCAACAGAAGGGGTCCCTTTAAGGGAATGTGGCTAGGGGACCCGAAGGAGCCCCAGCCAGTCACTGCTCGGGAAATCAAATACCCGAGTACCACCAGGAGGCCTGACCTGGTGCCCTAAGTGTTATGGACACTTTGGTTTAGCCAACCCTGTCTGTTCACAAACAGAGCCTCTGGAAGGTGCCCCAAACTAAGGGACTGAAAGACTGGCAGTCCTACTTAGCCCGAACTCAGAGACGGGTCATCCTAGAGAGCAATACTCAGCGTAGCGTACAACCCTTGCTAGCGAGGGGAGTCTGTCTGCTCAAATCAAGGATCTACCAGGTGCTTGTGTTTCAAAGCAGTAGGGAGGCCGGAAAGGCCTATGGACTGATCTAACAGGGAGGCCTCGAGAGAGGCCTACGACCGTCTGACCAGGCTCAGGCGGCTGAGTACTCATAGACGACCCTCATTGAGGGGAGCAACTGAACCTGCCTGGCGGGTAACCTCCAGCTGTAGGCCCAACTACCACAAGTTCTGATAGCCAAGAAGTGCCTTACTTGGGAACTTCACCTTCAAGGAGGCCCCGTGGGCCTACTACCTGATAGCGGGATTTCCAGGGAGGCCTATAGAGGCCTACTACCTAACAGCACACCCTGCTGGCAACCCGAGCATCCTGGCTCGGGAACCCATCCTCAGGGAGGCCTAGCGAGGCCTACTACCTGATAGCGGGATTTCCAGGGAGGCCTATAGAGGCCTACTACCTAATAGCACGCCCTGCTGGCAACCCGAGCATCCTGGCTCGGGAACCCATCCTCAGGAGGCCTAGCGAGGCCTCCTACCTGATAGCGGATTTCCAGGAGGCCTATAGAGGCCTACTACCTAACAGCACGCCCTGCTGGCGACCCGAGCACCCTGGCTCGAGTCTATCCTCAGGGAGGCCTTGTAAGGCCTACTACCTGACCTCAACATACACCAGTTTTCAGAGCGTTCGAGCTCACCTCCAGGGAGGCCTAGAGAGCCTGCCAGTGACGCATGCTAACTGCTGAGGTTACATCTTGTTTTCTCAAGGAGGCCTAATGAGGCCTACTACTTGACAGTCAGCTACGCAGGCTAGCCGAGCATCCTGATTCAGGAACTCGCCCTCAAGGGAGGCCTATTGAGGCCTACTACCTGATAGCCAGCCTTTAGGGAGGCCTGGAGAGGCCTGCTACCTGTTTGCACCTCGTGCTAACTGTTTCTTCAAGTGACTGGGTCCCAGGAACGCCTTAGGAGGCCTGATGAGGCCTACTACCTGCCTCTGGGAGTGACCACAACCTGGGAGCTCACCCTCAGGGAGGCCTGGTAAGGCCTTACATTAACAGCAGGCCTTCAGGGAGGCCTGATGAGGCCTACTACCTGCCTCTGGGAGTGACCACAACCTGGGAGCTCACCCTCAGGGAGGCCTGGTAAGGCCTTACATTAACAGCAGGCCTTCAGGGAGGCCTGATGAAGCCTACAACCTGATAGCCGGCAGGCCATCTGTCCCGATGCACACATCGGTCCTTACATCCAGTGAGGCCTGGTCGAGGCCTTCCAACTGATAATGCGCCTTGTTCAAGAGGCCTATTTAGGCCTACAATTGACAGCCGACCTTCAGGAGAGCGTATTGCCCCTTTTTAACCTGATAGCCAGCTAGGCTAGCCGTACCTTGATGCCTCAGCATCGGCACCTGCCTTCATGGAGGCCTGATAAGGCCTACCATCCTGATAGCCTGCCAAGCTAGAATACTCCTGGGACCAAACATCGGTACTCACCTTCAGGGAGGCCTGACTGAGGCCTTCCACCTGACAGCCGACCATTAGGGAGGCTTAGTTCGTGGCCTATACCCTGATAGCCAGCCGGGCTATTTTTTCCCCCGATGCCCTGCATCAAAACCTGCCCTCTCAGGAGGCCTGGTGAGGCCTACCTGATAGCAAGTCATGCTAGCTGCCCGGGAAACCTCCTCCGGAAGCTCACTAAAAGAAGCCTATTGAGGCCTTCTATCTGATCGCAAGCCTACTAGGGAGGCCTAATGAGGCCTACCACCTGCAAGCACTACTGTTAGCAATCCTCCAGCGAGGCCTAACTTTAGAGGCCTGCTAACTGGGAACAAACATTCACAATGTGTGGCCATGACTGTCTCCATGGAGGCCTGCTGAGGCCTACCACATGATATAACCACCCATTGCTATGGGGACCCGTTCCAGGGAGGCTTGTAAAGCCTACAAGCTGTACGAGTTTTGTAAAAGACGAGAGATAACCGCCAGAAAGACAAGCTGGCTGCTATTTAAACCAACGACTCTCAATGAGAGGAGGCTCACACATGCAGGGTTGGAACAACAGGCTCAGATCCACGTAGTGTACAGCCAAAGGTGACGGTGCCTCAGCAACGCGCCTCCGTCATCCACATCCCAACTGACGCCATAGCGCTCAGTCCTAACAGAGACAAACTTAATCCACCCTGCAGTGGCTTAGGGAACCAAAGACACAAAGTAACCCTAAGCGGTAGACAAACACTCCATTCTCCCAGAAAGGTGTGCTACCGCTTAGTACTCCGCAAAACATTTAAAAGAAAAGAGCGGCGGCCTCAAACACTACTCTCAGTATGAGAGGAGGCCCTTCTTCTGATACCCATGCGCAGCGCGCAACCTACACAGCCCAGAGCCTGGCGCTGTGCTAAGCCACTAATCCAGGGAAAGGACAGTTCTCTCTGGCATAAATACCCAACTCTATACAGGAACCGGGGGTCTGTAAGAAATACACCTTTTTAGTGTTCTATACAAAAAATGACCACTCTCACCTGCGGCATGTTGAGCGAAGACTCACTGTGCAGTTCTCACCACCATGTTCTACCGCCCCTGCACGCCTGAAAGGGGCGTTCTCACTGAGCCCGTCCGGGCGGGCCGTCAGAACATAGTTCTACTCATCATGGGCCCGCCAGGCCTGATGTAAGAAGCGCCTGGGAAAAGTTAATTAAAAGAGGAAAAAGGAGAGGGCTAGGATGTAACCGCCTCAAGTGATCCATCACCCGCGCCGAGCGCGTTTGCCCTGGATCACTTCCTCAGGTCCTTTCTCCCGCGGGACTCGTCTCCTCTGTGCCCTGCTCCTCCACGGAGGGGGCACGAGGAGACGCACCCTCTGGTCCTGCCTACGGTCCTCAGACCGTGAAGGACCAGGTCCCGCCTGCCTGGGTGGGGGCGCGGATCTCAGCGGTATGCATGTCCTAAATGCTGCTGAGCGTGCCTTCGCCTCCCTGAACTTTCCAACCACCGCCTCAACGGAGGTGCCGAAAAGTTCAGTCGGCGAATCGGCGAATCGAGGAGAAAGCCCTTCTCTTTCTCCCCGATATCGGCCAGGCTCAGCCACAGATGCCTCTCCGTAACCACCATAGCCGCCATTGAGCGGCCGATAGCAGCCGCAGTCTGCTTGGTGGCCCGGAGAGCCAGATCTGTGGTGCTGCGCAACTCAGCAACCGCCTCAGGGGACAGCCCGCCCCTGGTCGAGATCCTCCAGCAGGTCCGCCTGGTATGCCTGCAACACCGCCATCGTGTGCAGGGTCGCACCAGCCTGACCTGCTGCGCGTCGCCCCTGCCATTCAACCGCGAGGTAGTTCTCAGTGGTTTGGATGGCAGAGATGGAGCTCTTAGCGCCGATGCCCGTCCTGAAACGCCTCGTCTATGGGGAGGCATCGACTCATACCCGTGCCTACCCATTCCCTCGACATCAGCGAAGCTTGCCCGCTGATGTCGGTGAATGCGGCAGACAACGGGTTCTTCCATGCCGCCTGGACCTCAGTATGCAGGTCCGGGAGGAATGGAAGCCTCGCCTGAGGTGCTGGCCTATGACTGGGGAGAAATCGATCGTCTAGCCTTCCACGGCGACCTCCCCCAGCGCGCGCCAGGGCAGCCTCAGCCTGTCCGTGGCGCGCTCCATAGCGTCCAGCAGCTCGGGCGCACGCGGGACAGGGTGGCTGAGAGGGTCCAGGCTGGTCCTGGTCGCTGTCGCCACCCTCCTCAGCCATCTCCTGCCCGTCCCGAAGAGCACCCGCCGCAGAGCTCGGTGGAGAACTGTCATTCTCCACGTCAACCTGCAGGACGTTCTCGTCCAGCCGCCAAATCGTCTGAGAGAACCACCCTCTCCAGACGATCAGCGAGCTCCATCTGGGAGCCCCACGGCGCGCGCCGCCGCTCCGCCTCAGCGAGCGCGGGACCCACATCGGCAGTCCCAGATGAAGCGCCTCCTCCCTCGGGAAAGGGCCAGACGAGAACGGAGCGTTCTCACGGGAAACTGTTCACAGTTTGCACAGGCAGCTCCCTCAAGAACTGCCTGTGCATGCTCTTCGCCCAAGCAAAAACGCACAGAGTGTGTGTGTCTCCTGATGTCAGAAACCTCTGACACGGGTCGACACACTTCCTGAAGCCCTGCTTCCTTTTCTCTGTGCGCTTCATTTTTCTCTTACCAGATCCGCAGATACCGCTTGCAAACAGACAGTCCCTGAAGACGAAGAAGATGTATCTGTGTTGGCACAGCGCCCTTATATACTTCCGGTCGCATGATGATGACGTCATGGGCTGACGCCGGTCAAAAACGCGTGATTCGATAGTAGCTTCAGACACCAGTCACGCTGAGGGCGTTCCTGGTAGCGTCAGCTAGGCGCAGCGAGTTCCTTCGAAAGGGAACTGAAAACTCCTTACAAAACAAGATGCACTTTGTTCAGTTTTAGTTTTTAGTTTAAGTCTCAAGTCAGACATCATCTTTCTGAAACAATGAATTACAGTTTCTCTCAATTGTTTACACACATATAGGTACTTGAGACACAATGACCACAACATGTAACTCATGCACCAACCCCTGAACCAATTCTGATAAATGCTGTTTGACTAAACGAGGTTCGGGAGGAACATGTCAGATAATTGACACAGGTGGAAAGTACTCAGCTAATCAACAAAGGAGGTGTATATAGACACGCAGCCTTCTTACCTCCATTGCATTGACAGTTTTCAGCACGGACGGGCTTTCCGGCAGTTTGGCCCGCCCACCCACATACACTGTCCACACGTCTCCTCGTCTCCACGCAGCTCGAAGCAATTCTACAATGCTAAAATCTTTTCCTTTCTAATTTATATATACAGCTTCCATCAGTATTCACGGTAAAATAATTTCTGCTTTTCCTGAGATGTAATCGTGCTTTGCCACGATTCACAATCGTGAGTCTGTCTTCTAACATTTTCGATTCACAAACTTTAACAAGCAATGTGCTGTTAACATGGTGAAGCAATGGCGACAGTATCAGCTGTGAGAGCAGTGCTCGGACAGCTAAGAGTGCACATCGCACTGACTCACAACAGGGAGATCTACAACAGTTCCTGTCTTAAGAAAATGTATATGGCATCCATCAAACTTTTCTTGCGATCTTGCCGCCTCCGTGTACTGCAGTACAGACGGATACTTTACAGTTAACGTTACGAGAAGTGTGTTTATCATGGAGCGCGCAGTAGCCGTGGTGATGAACAATAAATATGCTTTCTGGTAAAGCGAGTGAACGTACGGTGAGGCTAAATTACTAAAATGATGGCAATGCAACAGCTTGCATCACGCCATACAATCAGCCACTGGTTGAATCAGCTGATAATCACTGTCTTTGATTCAATATTTCTCAAACGTTATACACATAAGCACGGTCGTATTTGGGAGCAACCGTTTTCCTAAATGTAACATAAATACCTTACAGTAGGCTATTGTATAACACGAGTATCAATGTTGTTGTACGGCATTTACTTGGGGTTTAAAAACATATCACGATACTGAACATTTTAAAAGTACTGATTAAATCGAACAGACGTGAGCACTCACGTTTCAAATCTGAAAGTGGCGCTGTTGTGCGTTCTACTGGCTTGCAAAACAATTCTTCAGAAGAATTATTCAGTTGAACGCAGTTATGCAAACAAATTCTTATAAACAATTAAGTTTCTTTACCATGAATTATATCGTAATATATGTTGTACACAGTGTAGGACTATATATTTTGTCTCCCTCATATGAATTGAACAAGCATCCCACAATAATAAGGGAGGGGCATTTCAAAATAAGAGTCCCATTCGGCTACACAATGTTTCACCATTTGTCCACCTAACTTTTTATCCTTTTTCTCCCACAGGAGCTCAGTTTCTCAGGATAAATGTCTCCACTGCCCCAGCAGTGACGTTCCTTTTACTCCCACAGGAATTCAGTTTCTCGGGCTAATTTTCTCCACTGCCCCAGCAGTGCTGTTCCCTCTGCTCCCACAGCAGTTCAGTTCTCTGGCTATTTTCTCTACTATGATAATTTTCTCCACTATCACAGCAGTGCTGTTTCCTCTGCTCCCTCAGGAGCCCAGTTTCTCTAGATAATTTTCTCAACTGTCACAGCAGTGCTGTTCCCTCTACTCCCACAGGAGCTCAGGTTCTCTGGCTAAATTCTCCACTGCCAAGCAGCTATGTTCTCTCCCAGAATTTCCAATTCCTAAGTGACCTTCTTTTCTCTTCATGCTCCCCGCAGCCGAACCAGACTGCCAATTAGACAGGGGATTTCTCTGTTACCCATAAAACTTCAAGCAAACATTTATCCCGCTTCCTTACATTTTCAATTGTTCAATTGTTCAATTGTTTTCTCGTTGTACTTGAATAATCTGTGCAGCTTTCCCCCACAGGCAGTGCAAACTAAATGATTAGCTAGCAATCATCGCCGAGCTCGCACTATCCTATGGGGGAGGGCATTTCTACACGCCAAAAAAGTAGAACCAGTGCACAAACTGCAGTTCAGACGCTAGTGTGGGGTAGCATCCGCTAGCTGCACAGGCCCAATCATTTCAACAGTTTACAACCTCACCCACGTCCAGTGGCCTGCAGCTCCAGCAGCGCAAACAAGTGCAAGACTTCCTTCGCCTGAAAGGGAAACCAAGCGTGAGGCTGCCACCGACATCCGCAGACCCAGTGTATAACCCTCCGACCTCCCTCATGCAAAACCCATTGGACACAGTAAGAAATCTGTCACACACTCATGTTTTCCTTATGTTTTTCAGCGCTCCATGAGAAGTGGACAGTTTCCATGCAGTGAGAGTGCAAGTTGCCACACAGCGAATCATCAGGAATTTCTTATGCAGAGCAAAAGAGTGGAAAGTTTCACGCAGCCAGTCAGTGGAAAGTTTCCACGTAGCAAGAAAGTGGAACATTTCCACACAGTAAATAAAAAGTGGAATGTTTCCACGCAACGAGTTAGTGGAAAGTTTCCACGCAGCAAGTAAGTGGAAAGTTTCCACACAGCGAGTAAGCGGAAAGTTACCACATAACATTCCTGAACCAATGGAATGGCATATCCTTTTTCTATAGCAATCTAGTTTCGTCCCCTACCAATATCCGGTTGTTTACAGACCCAGCCCCCTCGATCGGTTTCAGGGGATTTTATCAAGGTCGTTGGTTTGCATCCACGTGGCCACCGAAGCTCCAGGACATAACTCAGTCCTCAGCACTATTTGAGCTTTACCCGCTAGTAGTAGCGGCTTTCTTGTGGGGGAAAGAATGGGCCACTAGCAGCATCCTAGTGCACTGCGACAACGACGCAACAGTATATTGCATAAACAAAGGGGCGTTCCCACGCACCGCCATGATGCCGCTTCTAAGACGTCCTACTTGGATTTCAGCCTGCGATCAATTTATCATAATCGCTAAACACGTTCCCGGATCAGAAAATCAAATAGCTGATTCTGTCTCGTTTTCTGTTTCAGAAATTCAAGACGCGTTGGCGCCAGAGGCGGACCAATTCCCAACCCCAGTACCTCCCTATTCGGAACTAATATTCCCGTAAATCACCCGTTAAAACCACTCCTCGAAGCATCGCTCGACACCATCCTTCAAACAGGTTCTCCCAGGACCCTCCAATCCTACGTGACCACTGGGAAAAATTTTAGTGCCTTCCACTTTTCTTTACAATATACCGTTCCCCGATTTTCTCTCCTTTCAATCACCTCGTTCATCTCTCATCTTAACACTATCAAGGGCCTCCAAGTCGGGTCCATCAAAAGTTACCTCAGCGGCATTCAGTTTTTCCACAAACTAATCTTCGGCGCTCCCTCTCCCGAGATAAACAATTCTCAGACCTCCCTCTTGTTCAAAGGGATCCAAAGATCCCAGCCCACCCGTCCCGACACCAGGCAACCCATAACGCTAGACATCCTCACCAAATGTATTCATACCCTCCGCACAGGGTACCAGCCCCTCAACACCGCCCGAACACTCAACGCCATGTTCGTACTAGCCTTTTTCGGTTTCCTTAGATGTTCCGAACTCGCCATAACAACTTCAAAATTCGACCCAAAAATCCACCCCACTGTCTCAGATCTAGCAGTAATGGACGAAGAAACAATTTCTTATCTGATCAAGCAAAGTAAGACCGATCAAACAAAAAAGGGTCATTTCATCTACATCTTTAAACTTGCTTCACCGATCCAACCATACCAGTCAGTCCTGGCATATATTCAATGGAGAAGTTCTCAAACTCAATCTCCCCTGGAACCCCTGTTCAAGGATGAATCCAACAAACCCGTGACACGCTTTTGGTTCCAGAAACATATAAAATCCGTTCTTCAACAATCAGGCTTCCCAGCAAAGAACTTCTCTAGCCACTCCTTCCGCATCGGGGCTGCAACCTCAGCAGCCCAAAAAGGCCTCCCAACAACAAATCCAAGCCCTCGGGAGATGGTCCTCAGATGCATTCCAAAGCTACATCAGGACCAATCGTTTCCATATCAAAGAAGCCCACAAAACCCTCATTAATTAAAAACCCTTCAGGCCATCCACAGGGAGGTTTCCTTTCTCCGTCCAGTGAGCATTTGGTCTCCCAGCGGACACAATGAAAATTTTTTGACCAAACACTCACGATTTTCCCTTCTGTCTTTCAGTGCTCCACGAGAATTGCAAATCCCCACGCAGCGAGGAAGTACAAATCACCATCTAACGTGAAGTTCCCACACAGTAAGAAGTGGAAAGTTTCCACGCAGCAAGAAAGTGGAAAGTTTCCACGTGAAGTGGAAAGTTTCCACGCTACAAGTGGAAAGTTTCCACAAGGTAAGGAAGTGGAAAGTTTCCACACAGTAAGGAAAGGGGAAAGTTTCCCCACGTAAGGAAGTGGAAAGTTTCCACGCTACAAGTGGAAAGTTTCCACAAGGTAAGGAAGTGGAAAGTTTCCACACAGTAAAAAGTGGAAAGTTTCACGCAGGAAGTGGAAAGTTTCCACGCTACAAGTGGAAAGTTTCCACAAGGTAAGGGAGTGGAAAGTTTCCACTCAGTAAGAAAAGGGGAAAGTTTCCCGCGTGAAGTGGAAAGTTTCCACGCTACAAGTGGAAAGTTTCCACAAGGTAAGGAAGTGGAAAGTTTCCACACAGTAAGAAAAGGGGAAAGTTTCCCCGCGCAAGGAAGTGGAAAGTTTCCACGCTACAAGTGGAAAGTTTCCACAAGGTAAGGAAGTGGAAAGTTTCACACAGTAAGAAAATGGAAAGTTTCACACAGTAAGAAAGTGGAAAGCTTCCACGCGTAAGGAAGTGGAAAGTTTCCACACAACAAGTGGAAAGTTTCCACAAAGTAAGGAAGTGAAAAGTTTCCACGCAGTAAGAAGTGGAAAGTTTCCACGCAGTAAGGAAGTGGAAAGTTTCCACGCAGCAAGTGAAAGTCTCCACACGGCAAACTTCACTCCCCATGAGGAACTACTCTCAGGGGCCTCCTAGCCAAGCTTCCAGGCCCCTTCTCAGAAGCCAGCCCGCCAAGCTCGGCACTCTTTGGGGGTATTTAGCCAGGCGGCTGTCCTATTGTCTTTTAGTTTTTGGGGGGTACTCTGGGTTCGGGCCGTAGTCCGAGCTCGAAGCCCTCCCCGGACAGCACGCCAAATACGCAATTAAATGTACTCTATAAATTATATGTAAGTGTGAACTCGTGAAATGCTGTTTGACTAAACGAGGTTCGGGAGGAACATGTCAGATAATTGACACAGGTGGAAAGTACTCAGCTAATCAACAAAGGAGGTGTATATAGACACGCAGCCTTCTTACCTCCATTGCATTGACAGTTTTCAGCATCCCTCCACCACCCCTGCTCCACATTTTGCTCTTTTTCCTTTTAAGTTCAAATCACTTACATACGGGGGGTACTCTGGGTTCGGGCCGTAGTCCGAGCTCGAAGCCCTCCCCCCCCGGACAGCACGCCAAATACGCAATTAAATGTACTCTATAAATTATATGTAAGTGTGAACTCGTGAAACCACAAGCACAATTCCTGCTTTATACTCAAAATGTAGTTCTAAAACACTTTTTTCAAAACACCACATACAAACTCATCACACATTTTTCCAATGAGCAAACAGAGCTTTAGCATAAAAGGGCAAAAGCTAGGTGAGCTCTTCTGTTTTGGAGCAGCATAGTTTTTGTTTTTTTAACTGTAACTGTATTCAGTAAATGCTTCTGTCGTTTTGTATGTAAACCACTGTATGTGCAACTTTGTGTTTGTTGGGATGTACGCTGTGTACATTGTTTCTGTGGGAAAAATTACAGTTTTTCTTGATTGTTTACACATATTTTCTCTCAGAACTCTCCTGCAAAATAAAACTTTACTTTTAAAACAATGTTATTTCTTGTCAAAATTGTATTTTATTTTCAAATGACACACACAAACAATCATATGAATAGACATTTATAAGAACCAGTTGAACAGTGATGTGCTCAATGTAAAACATATGATGAACATTTCTTCTCCATTCATCATAATGACTTTTTGGTTCAGTGTTACACTCAATAAAGACAGTATATTAATAAGTGTGTTGTAAAATATTTTAAAGTATTGTTTTTATACTCAGAACACACAAATACACTAACAAATTCACACCTCTCAAAAAATGTAAGGAACACTTTTTAATCAGAGAATTACGGTGGCCCAGTAGTGCAGTCGTACTAAATTAAACCACAACACAACGAAATTACCACAACACAACGGAAACAAGCCACAACACAACGAAATCGCCACAACACAACGGAAACAAGCCACAACACAACGAAATCGCCACAACACAACGGAAACAAGCCACAACACAATGAAATCACCACAACACAACGAAATCACCACAACACAACGGAAACAAGCCACAACACAACAGAAACAAGCCACAACACAACGAAATCACCACAACACAACGAATCACCACAACACAACGAATCACCACAACACAACGGAAACAAGCCACAACACAACGAATCGCCACAACACAACGGAAACAAGCCACAACACAATGAAATCGCCACAACACAACGAATCGCCACAACACAATGAAATCGCCACAACACAACGAAATCACCAGAACACAACGGAAACAAGCCACAACACAACGAATCACCACAACACAACGAAATCAAGCCACAACACAACGAAATCGCCACAACACAACGAAATCGCCACAACACAACGGAAACAAGCCACAACACAACGGAAACAAGCCACAACACAACGGAAACAAGCCACAACACAACAAAATCACCACAACACAACGGAAACAAGCCACAACACAACGAAATCGCCACAACACAACGAAATCACCAGAACACAACGGAAACAAGCCACAACACAACGAAATCGCCACAACACAACGAAATCGCCACAACACAACGAAATCGCCACAACACAACGAAATCACCACAACACAACGGAAACGAGCCACAACACAACGCAATCAAGCCACAACACAACGATATCGCCACAACACAACGAAATCACCACAACACAACGGAAACAAGCCACAACACGAAATCGCCACAACACAAAGGAAACAAGCCACAACACAATGAAATCACCACAACACAACAGAAACAAGCCACAACACAACGAAATCAAGCCACAACACAACGGAAACGAGTCACAACACAATGAAATCACCACAACACAACGGAAACGAGCCACAACACAACGAAATCAAGCCACAACACAACGAAATCACCACAACACAACGGAAAAAGCCACAACACAACAAAATCGCCACAACACAACGGAAACAAGCCACAACACAACGGAAACGAGCCACAACACAATGAAATCACCACAACGGAAACGAGCCACAACGCAATCAAGCCACAACACAACGGAAAAAGCCACAACACAATGAAATCGCCACAACACAACGAAATCGCCACAACACAACGAAATAGCCACAACACAACGAAATTGCCACAACACAACGGAAACAAGCCACAACACAACGAATCGCCACAACACAACGGAAACAAGCCACAACACAAAGAATTTGCCACAACACAACGGAACGAGCCACAACACAATGAAATCACCACAACACAACGAAATCACCACAACACAACGGAAACGAGCCACAACACAATGAAATCACCACAACACAACGGAAACGAGCCACAACACAACGAAATCAAGCCACAACACAACGGAAACAAGCCACAACACAATGAAATCGCCACAACACAACGGAAACGAGCCACAACACAACGAAATCGCCACAACACAACGGAAACGAGCCACAACACAATGAAATCACCACAACACAACAGAAACAAGCAACAACACAACGAAATCAAGCCACAACACAACGGAAACAAGCCACAACACAATGAAATCGCCACAACACAATGGAAACGAGCCACAAAACAACAAAATCACCACAACACAACGGAAGCGAGCCTCAACACAACGAAATCACCACAACACAATGGAACGAGCCACAACACAACGAAATCACCACAACAACACAACAGAATCGCCACAACACAACGGAAATGCTCCGACCATGAGGGGCTCTCGAGTGCAATAAAGTTAGTTTTCCTTGCCATTGTCCTATAGATTGGCCAGTCTTACAAAGATATAAACACTACGATCAGTTTTAAGTGTGTAACGATGGTATATCGACATGAAATATCAATTCAAAATCACCTATAGCTGCATATTTATACTCGCTGTCACGGCGCATGATGCCCAAGGGAGCGTCTGCCAATTCCACCAAGTGGTTGAAATAATTTTAATGAAAATGACTAAAATTGCTTTTTGTTTTGTTTAAATGTTCCAATGTTGTGCATTATTGAGTCAATTTTTAGAATACTGCAAAGCTGTGGAATTTTAACATGTCTGTTTTTAAATGTTAAAAGTTATTTTAATTCATACAAATTATATGTTTCAACTGCATGGTGGAATTGGCAGACGTTCCCTTGGGCATCAATCGCCGTGTATACGCGTTTCGAGTATAAATATGCAACTATAATGCATATAGGTGATTTTTAATTGATGTGTTGTGGCTTGTTTCATTGTGTTGTGGCTTGATTTTGTTGTGTTGTGGCTTGATTTCATTGTGTTGTGGCTTGTTTCATTGTGTTGTGGCGATTTCGTTGTGTTGTGGCTTGTTTGTTGTGGCGATCTCATTCTGTTGTGGCTTGTTTCCGTTGTGTTGTGGTTTAATTCCGTTGTGTTGGGGCGATTTGTTGTTGTTTAATTAGTACAGCTGCACTACTGGGCCACCGTGAGAATAGCATCAAGTCAGTTAAACTCCCGGTATAATGATCTGGTCAGTTAAGTAGCAGAGGTGGTTGTTAATTAGGTTCAGCTGCTTTGGTGTTAATGAAAAAAAAAAAGGTGCACTAGATGGGCAACAATGAGACGACCCCAAAACAGGAATTGTTTTACAGGTGGAGGCCACTGAAATTTTGTCCCAACTCATCTTTTCTGACTGTTTTTCACCAGTTTTGCATTTGGCCCTTGGGGTTGGTGCGTGAGTTACATGCTGTGGTCATTGTATCTCAAGTACCTGTATTTGTAACAATTGAGAAAAACTGTAAATATATTTGTTACCGTGTATTTGTGTGTTCTGAGAATAAAAGCAATATTCTCAAATATTTTACAACACACTTATGTACTGTGTACTGTCTGTAGTAAGTGTAACGATGAACCAAAAGAAATTCCCTAAGTCATTATGATGAATGGAGATGAAGGGTTTTCCATTCATCATAGTGTTTAACATTGAGCACATCAGTGTTCAACTGGTTCTTATGATGGTTTGTGTGTCATTTGAAAACAAGAATAAATAACATTGTTTCGAATGTAAAGTTTCATTTTGCAGAAGAACTGAGGGGTTTTGTCCTTTATGTGTGTGTTTTTTTATTTATGTGTAGAGTTCTGAGAGAATGAGGCATGTCACCACAGCAATATCAAATACATTCAAGGCTTTTCCATAAATGGTAACATTTTGCCCGTCACTGTACTCTTGTGATGTTGAAATGTCCACTTATGTTGAAAGTGAGAAGTTTCCAGTGCATGGCATAAGATGTGCTTTTCATGTCCCTCTATGACCTTCTGTGTAAGGGGTTGCTAAATAGTGTTGCTTTGGAATACATTTTACCATCAAAGTCTGTCTTGATGAAAGTATTTATTTCATAGCAAGTAAAGGAAAGGTTTTGGGAATAGAGCATGATTTTATGCGTTGCTCTTAAGTGACTGCTGTGTTGTGTAGACCCAAGTGTGCTAAATGCCTTACTGCCCTTTACCACACCCGTAGGAATATACTGTAGCACAAGAGCTTTACTTTGATCTCTTAATTGTATTGTTGCTGTGGTTTAATTCTGAATAGTGTTTATTTCACCACTGAAAAATGGCCTTTCAAAAAAAAAAAAAAACAGTGCTATCTGACTAGAGAAAACAAAGAAAATAGGTATTTGCCAAATAGGTAGGAAAACTCCAACACCCATAATGCACTGGATGTGTTGCCATCCAAGGCCATTTCCACCAGTCTGCTATGGATATGCTCAGAGTCAAATACTGCCTTGTTTTTTGTATGAATATTTCTTAGCAATCTCAACCATTAGTCATAATGGTGTCGACTTGTATTGTTCTCAAGAATTCAGAGAGTAAAGGTTTAGCAGGAGAGAGTTACTTTTGGTTTCCATTGAAAGATCACATAGGTTTTCACATACCATATTTTTGTAGCTCCTATGCCCCGTCTTTCTAAAACATTTAGATTTCTACAAAGCCCCTCCTTCCGAAAGTGTAGCGTGCTCTGTTTGGCCAGCTGACCCAGTGCGCTGTGATTGGCAGAACACCTCAATCATGCATCAGAAAAGTAATGCTACTTACCAAAATCGCGAGCTTCAGCATCCAAAGCAATGGAGTGGTGCAGGTATGACATCACTTTGTAGGCCAAAATGCGGAAGCGAGTTAGCATTTCAGCACTTCTGGTTCTCTCGTACGGAAGTCAATGTTTTTTTTTTTATAGGATTTTGTTTAAATGGCTGAAACAAGCTCAAGACACTTTCACGTTTTATTCTACGACATAAAATGCATCAGTATTACCCCACTCGTGATTTTTTTGAAGCTGTTATGTGTCTTGAAAAAGGCGGTTGTAACAAGTTGCTCAATGGGACTACAGAGGCTGTCGAGAAGATTAAAGGTCATCACGCCGAACAGGTAAACTCAGTTCGCTTTTACAGCCTTATTATGCTCATAATTGTGCTCTTATAAACCAGTCTAACTCAAACGCTTTGGGAAAATGTTTTTAGGGAAAAAACTGAAAGAGACGTTGAAATCGTGGGACCGTGGTGTAGTCTTCTTTCCTTGCGTATGCATTTATATGCACACATAACACATTAATGAAAAAGGAAAACATGAAAGTGCATCATATGACCTATGTAAGTCACTGAAAATTTTAAAAAATTACCACAATGAAATTGTAATGATCAGAAAATAAAGAAATAAAGATGCAAATTAATATAATCCCTTTCCAAATCTAGTACTTTTATTAATAAATGTAAATTATGTGCCTGCTGACACCATTCTGTTCAGTTTGTTTTCATTTGTCATGTGTCTTTGTTCTGATTAACTTCACTCATCAGTATCTTTGGTTACCGTCATTATTAGTTAATCCATGTCAGCTGTGTTAGTTTTATCCTCTTATCGTTTGAGTTTGTGTATAGGTCACCTTATCCTGCACCCTATATTTGCAAGATGGCCACAGAGTAAACTGACTTGTAAAAGGCACATAATTCATATTTCAGCCTTAGTGTGATGACTGCATGGCTTATCACTTTATCTGTAATAAAATAAAATAAAAATGTGAATTAATAGACCAGTTAACTCTTTTCATAATATTGTTTTATGATATATATATATATATATATATATATATATATATATATATATATATATATATATATATATATATATATATATATATCCAGGGATTGCAAGGTATCAGCAGCCGGCATCGAAGTGAGGACAGGAAGGAAATGGAAGGCTGGGAAAGCAGTGGAGGAGGCAGAGTCACGCCTGAGACAAAAGGTATTGGTGGGCACTGTGGCGACAGGCAGAGCGGGTTTGGGCTACTTCCCAAAGACTCTGGTCAGCCAGGTCCACGGCAAGGAAAGGCATCATCTACTCCAGGAAGAGCTCCGAGCAGGTGTGGAGGAAGAGCAAGTGAGCAGGGCGGTGGGACTTCGGCAGCAGGGAGCATGGACTAGGTGGGAGAGTACACTGCAGCGCAGGATTACCTGGGCAAACATCTTGCAGGCAGACTTCCATCGAGTCCGTTTCCTAGTACAAGCTGTCTATGATGCCCTGCCAAGCCCAGCGAACCTTCATGTCTGGGGGAAGAGCGAGACACCTTCCTGCCTTCTTTGCACTGGAAGAGGCTCTTTAGAACATCTCCTTAGCAGCTGCCCAAGGGCTCTGGCTGATGGTCGCTACCGCTGGCGCCACGACCAGGTGCTTAAAGCACTAGCTGAGAGGTTAACCTCAGCCATTAACACCAGCAAACACCATCATGCTCCAAAGAAGGCAGTCCCCTTTATCAAAGCTGGAGAGAAACCCCAAGCACGGCCACAATTAACAACAGGCCTACTCCATAAAGCCTCGGACTGGCAGCTGCAGGTCGACCTAGGAAAACAGCTAAGGTTCCCTCAGCACATTGTAAAAACAAATCTCCGCCCAGATATGATAGTTACCTCTGAGGTTTCAAAACATATGATCATACTGGAGCTCAGGGTTCCTTGGGAAGAGCGTATTGAGGAAGCAAATGAGAGGAAACGCGCTAAGTACCAGGAACTGGTGGAGGGGTGCAGGGAGAGAGGCTGGAAAAACTTCTATGAGCCGATACAAGTTGGCTGTAGAGGCTTTGCGGGACGTTCTCTTTGCAAAGTCCTCTGTCGTTTAGGCATTACAGGGGCGGCCAAGAACAGGGCCATTCAGTCCGCGAGTACAGCCGCAGAGAAGGCCACAAGGTGGCTTTGGATTAAGAGGGCTGATCCGTGGATTGCTACTAGGACGCAAGTCGGGGCTTGATCAACCCCGGCTGGGTCGCCTGGGTGAGGGTGTAAGATGTTGAGAGACCCGAAACACCCAATGATCTCAGGATACATCACTGAGGATGCGTCCCAGCGCATCCATGAGATGTTTCTTGCATAGGTATCATAAATATCATATATATATATATATATATATATATATATATATATATATATATATATATATATATATATATATATATATATATATAAATGTAAATCCTGAATATATAGTTATAACTCTGAATATATCAATGTAAATCCTGAATATATAGTTATAACTCTGAATATATTAATGTAAATCCAAATATATCTGAATATATAAATGTAAATCCGAATATATCTGAATACATAAATGTAAATCCTGAATATATACTTATAACTCTGAATATATAAATGTAAATCCTGAATATATAGTTATAACTCTGAATATATAAATGTAAATCCTGAATATATAGTTATAACTCTGAATATATAAATGTAAATCTGAATAAATAGTTATAACTCTGAATATATAAATGTAAATCCGAATAAATAGTTATAACTCTGAATATATAAATGTAACTCTGAATATACAAATGTAAATATGAATATATCTGAATCTATAAATGTAAATCCAAATATATAGTTATAACTATGAATATATAAATGTAAATCCTGAATATATAAATGTAACTCTGAATATACTGGTTATAACTTTGAATATATAGTTATAACTCTGAATGTTTACATGTAAATCCTGAATATATAAATGTAACTCTGAATATACTGGTTATAACTTTATAACCAGAGCCTAATATACAGGCTCTGCACCAGTATACCTAAACTCGCTTGTTCAGACTTACACACCTTCCAGAAGCTTGCGTTCTGCAAGTGAACGACGCTTAGTGGTGCCATCCCAAAGAGGCATGAAATCCCTCACTAGAACCTTTTCCTGGACCGTTCCCACCTGGTGGAATGACCTGCCTGTCTCAGTTCGAGCAGCCGAGTCTGTAGCCATTTTCAAAAAACATCTCAACTTCTTTTCCAGCAGCACTTGACCAATAAAGAATAGCACTTATCACTCTATTTGTTTCTGTTTGTTATTAAAAAAAAAAAAACTGTCCTATGTGTTTTGTGCTAGATTACATGAGACTTGTTACAGCGCTTGCATATTGTTACCCTTGACTGTTCTTGGTTGCTTCTATTACTCTCATTTGTAAGTCGCTTTGGATAAAAGCGTCTGCTAAATGACTAAATAATAATAATAATGAATTTTATTTGTTTTGCACTTTACATTTCTGCAATCTCAAAGTGCTACAGAGCGTCTAGAAGTACAATAAAAAACACAGTTAATTAAATACAAAAAATAAGAAAAACTATTTAAAACTATTTAAGAAACTATTCAAGAACAACTATTTAAAACTCATTCAGTGGACAGCTTTAGTAAAAAAAAATGTTTTTAGGTTTCGTTTAAAAACATCTGTAGTCTGTGGGGCCCTCAGGTAGTCCGGAAGGGTATTCCACAGCCTCGGAGCAGCCGATGAAAAGGCCCTTCCGCCCATGCAGCAAAGTTTTGTTCTGGGAACTTGGATGGCAGCAGAACGAAGTGTGTGTAGGGATGTTGGGTGGGTGAGAAGTTCCAAGGGGGGCATGTCCGTGAATACACTGGTGGGTGAGGAGGGAGACTTTATATTCCACTCTGAGCGGGACAGGGAGCCAGTGAAGAGATTTAAGGATGGGGGTGATGTGTTCATGCTTGCGCACCCTCATCAGGATCCTGGCCGCGCTGTTTTGGATGTACTGCAGTCGCTGTGTGCTTTTGCCAGAGATCCCGATGAGGAGTGCATTACAGTAGTCCAGCCTGGAGTAGACAAAGGCATGGACAAGCTTCTCTGCATCTGCCAGGCTGAGTGTTGGACGGAGTTTGGCCATGTTTTTGAGGTGGAAGAATGATGTCTTACAAAGGTGTTTGATATGGTTGTCAAAGGTAAGGTTTGAATCTATTTTGACACCCAAATTATTGACAGATGTGGAAAGGGAGATATTGTGGCCAGAGAAAGTGATACTGGTGATGGGTGAAGAGCGAAGCTGATGTGGAGTACCAATCAAGATAGCATCTCTTTTAAATATATATAAATATTAGGTAAATGTAAAATGTACCTTTTAATATATAGTTATAACTCTGAATATATAAATGTAAATCCTGAATATATAGTTATAACTCTGAATATATAAATGTAACTGAATATATAAATGTAAATCCTGAATATATAGTTATAACTCTGAATATATAAATGTAACTGAATATATAAATGTAAATCCTGAATATATAGTTATAACTCTTTAATCAGAGCATGTGAGCTCCGCTCAATATTCTGCTCTATGCTAGCGCGCTCCACTCAATCACGGCCCAACTCCCAAATCCCGCTCAGACATGAAATTTCAATGTAACGTTAGCCTTTGTTGATGCTTTTTAAGGCATTGTTGGGGGCGTTTACCATTTTGCAGATGGCCTCAGCACATTGCCTATGAATATAGCTCTCTGTGCGTGGGTGATCACATTAATTATAATTATCTGAGATAAGCAAAACTGTGTAGGCCTATCTCTTTAAATTCATACAGATTACATTGCAGGATAATATTTGTTTAAACGATAATTGTTTAATTTATTTCTTTAGACGTATTTCATGTTTGTGTGATAGGCTTTTTGTTGAGTTTCAGTTCATTTCTGAGTTGCAGAAAGTTTCTCGCAGATACAGAGACAGTTAAAGCTCTTTATTTTAGGTTTTGGTGTTATTGTGAATGTACACAAATAAAAGCAGACCCTTTGTAATTGTCTTACACTAATCTGTACGGCCAAAAATGTACGGAATTGCTTCCACTGTCATTAAAGAAAAATCAATCAGAACACGCCGGCGGGATTTGGGCGCTTGGGCCGTGAGCGATAGAGTGGAGCGCGCTAGCATAGAGCGGAATATTGAGCGACGCTCACATGCTCTGATTAAAGAGTTATAACTATATATTCAGGATTTACATTTATATATTCAGAGTTATAACTATATATTCAGGATTTACATTTATATATTCAGAGTTATAACTATATATTCAGGATTTATACTTAAATAGGCTATTCGGATTTACATTTATATATTCAGTGTTATAACTTTATATATTCAGAGTAACATTTATATATTCAGGATTTACATTTTATATATTCAGAGTAACATTTATATATTCAGGATTTACATTTATATATTCAGAGTTACAATTAGATATTCAGAGTTATAACTATATATTCGGATTTACATTTATATATTCAGAATTTACATTTATATATTCAGAGTTATAACTATATATTCAGAGTTATAACTATACATTCAGATTTACAGCTAAATATTCAGAGTTATAACTATATATTCAGAGTTATAACTATACATTCAGATTTACATTTATATATTCAGAGTTATAACTATATATTCGGATTCACATTTATATATTCAGGATTTACATTTATATATTCAGAGTTATAACTATATATTCAGAGTTATAACTATACATTCAGATTTACAGTTAAATATTCAGAGTTATAACTATATATTCGGATTTACATCGAATTATTTCCTGTTTGGCCCCCCATTTCTTTTATTTTTTTTTTAATTTATGCAAAGCAACATGATTAATGCTACAAAGAAAATATACAGGAGGGGTGTTTGGGTTGCTTTCAAAGGTGACTTGTTAACTTGGTTATCCGCCAGCAGCTGCATGCTCACTGCAATATTCAGGGCTCTCGTCTTTTTAAAGTTTTGAGTTAAATTTTCCATTAATGCCGTGCATGGGCCTGCAAGTCACTGATAAGAGACCACCTGATGTGATACATATCTGAAAAGCATTTTAGGTGTGGGGATCAATAAGCTCTGATGCTGGGCCTGCACAGACCCATCATGCCCACCCATGTCATGAGGGCTTTTACAATGAGCCCATTGACAAATTAGGTGACCCAGCGTGACCCAGTGAGTGACAGGGCAGGTTAAATGAACAGACAAGTGCTAATCTAAAATCAAAATTCTGCCTTTCCTCCTTGAGACAATCTACTACATACCTACCAAAATCAATACTATAGTGTTTGATACACTCACTATAAAGCAGAACCACAATTTGAGATGTGGTTCAATATGCAAACCAGGTTAATTTGCCTGTGGTGTCATTTCCACAAAATATTGCTTTTGTAACGTTTTGAGGTACTTCAAAGTGAAATATCCAGTAAGTTGCTCTAAAAAAAGTGTGTTATTTTTATCCAAGTCTGTTGAACGTGAATCTGGCAATGTTTCACTAAGCTGGAAAACCACTGATTTTCATGTTTTTCGATTGTTCTGCTGACAAAACACTGCAAAATATCTTTCAGAGAAAATAGACAAAAATACCCAGACTATGCGAGCTGTGGAAAACTATAAGGGATCTTTTTACAGTCTATGCCACACAGCCTCACTTTCATACCTGTCATGGCGCTGCTCTGAATAAGGTCTATTCATGAGAGCGGCAATCACGTATAGTGTATATTATCAAAGACACACACTCCATGACTTCTTTTTCACTGCAAATTAGTGCACAGACAACTCATATCACATATCTCATATCTCATATCAAGTTTTTTGCAGGGTACCATTTTTTAATAAGAAGAAATCTAATCTTGTGTTAGAACTTTAATGTATCACTTCTCTCATGTGTTTTATTGTGAAAGTTGGTTTGTAGACCGGACAGAGTTGTCTGCGATTCTTGAAATGTTGTGTAATGTGTGACCCCCTGTCACCGAGCCTTTGTGTAAAGGCTGGCCAACATTTTCAATGTTGTGATAGACCACAAAAATGGCGATAAAAAATCATCAGTGCTGAGATGACCATCAGCACACCACACGCTAACAGATTCTATTCACAAACAACCAGTCCTGACCGTAAACACGGGAAATCTGGCAGAATCTCTTGTGGTCAAACATGACTTTAGAGTAAACCAACATGGCGGACGACGGGCAAGAAGAAATGGCTGTAATGTTTGGAGAGATTTTTATAGAAAATTGGCGCGAAAAAAAAGGGTTGAACAAAGTCATGTTGGTTCTGTCAGCTCATATTCTAATTTGTATTGTTTCGTTCCATATGACGCATTTGTCCTCTGGGATTTAATTCGATTTCCGACATGTTGAATATTTACAATTTGAGATTGGTGTGGCCCCCGACGTTCTTCTGAGCAGATTCAATCACTCTTAAAGGGATAGTTCACCCACCCCCAAATGTCATCATTTACTCACCCACATGTCGTTCCAAACCCATAAGACTTTCTTTCATCTTCAGAACACAAATTAAGATATTTCTGATGAAATCTGAGAACTTTCTGTCCCTCCATTGACAGCCTATGCAACTACCACTTTCAATCCCCAGAAAGGTAGTAAAGACATCTATAAAGTAATCCATGTGACTCCAGTGGGGTAAGCCTCAATTTTATGAAGCGACACAACTAAAACATTACATATAATTTTAATTTACAAAATATGACTCTTGTTCATGTAACAAAATCAGTTTTCGTGTCAACACAACATGCATGCGTCATGGTGCTCTTTTAGACGAGTGTTGGAGATTAATTCTTTGTAAATAAAATGATAAAATATGTTTGTTTTTTTCTCAAACAAAGCACTCACATCACATGGATTACTTTAATGATATATGTTTTACCTTCCTGGGGTGATAGTGATAGTCGTAGTTGCGTTGGCTGTCGATAGAAGGCTCTCAGATTTCATCAAAAAGATCTTCATTTGTGTTCAGAAGATGAACAAAAGTCTCACGGGTTTGGAACGACATGCGGATGAGTAATTAATGACAGAATTTTCATTTTTGGGTGAACTAAGCCTTTAACACACATCACACCACAGACACATCTGATAAGATAATCTGTAGAACCATCAAGATAATCAGGGCTTTACCTAGGATTGTTAAAATGGTAGAAAATCGGCCCAATTATCTTGCAGTGTGTGGATGCCTTAATGTGCACAAAACAGCAATATGGTACCCCAGACAGTTTGAAACAGTTTGACGACTTTGAACATTGTGTAGTTTGTTCTGGGAATGTCATGTGAGTGGTGCTAAATGCTCAATGCTTTACTGCATTTGAAAATAGCACACTACCACCTATACTAAACCCTACCCCTAAACCTAGCATTGTAAAGAGTCATGTGAAAATAAATCTTTATTCATTGATAATCTGTCCTTGTAATCATAATTTGCATGAAGAGTAATAAATGTTGTTGGTGTTTTACTGCCACTAGTGGTTATTTCAGATGGAAACTGCTGTGAATGTGTTATATTTCTGTCATGACAACTCTCTGAGTGTATTGGCATGGTAATGGAAATTACTATTTTGATATCTTTGGTCTTGGCAGACTAGATCTGCTACGTTGCTTCTGCAGAGCAATTACGGGACTTGCTAATGCCAACACAACACGCTGCTGTAAGCAAGTAAGACACACTGCTGCTGTACAATATAGCATATATGAATTACCTGTAGCAGATCTATACAGGTGGAGCTGGGGAAGGTGGAGGGTTTCTCAATGTGCGATACATTGCTAAGGCAAATGCTAACTACGTTTTTGAAGGTTGAGAACGCAAGCTTATAGGCTACTGATACGACAGAAACCAATCAGCCTTGCCGTATAGAGAATGATATATTTGCAAGTGTTTGAGTTAAGGAGCCAGCCTGCGACATTTAGAACATCATTACAGAACTTTGTATGTACGTTTTTAGAGTTTTGTTGCAAAAATATAGGTATAGGCACTTTTTTTTTTTTTTTATTGTTAATGTGTGACTGAATGTTTGTGAGAAAAAGACAAGGTTTAGTTTAATGCTAACATAAATGTGGCAAGCAGGACGAGGCTGAGGGGCCGCGAAAATGTGACGAGGTCGATGGTGAGTGATAATGAGCACCACCTGCGCACTACACCGGTCTCGTGTCTCACGGAGGAGCTTGGGAGCATAAAAGGAGGAACGACGACAGTGAAGGACGAGCGAGGACCAGCCCTGGAATTTACATTGTGTTTTGTTTATGTTTTATTGTGTAAATTATGTATTGTGTATATGTGTGTTTCCGGCAGCCATTTATGAGGAGCTGCCTGCGTTTTACTTTCATTTTGTGTTTATTTATTGATTAAAGTCTTGTTAACGTTCGTCGGTTCCCGCCTCCTTCTTCCCATAACTACGAACTGTGTTACAATAAACCTTTAAGACCCTTGGTTCTTTTCATTTTCACTTTAATAAAGTGGTGTTTGGCTATATGTGCATCATTGAGTGCAGCATTGGGCAGTAACATTGCTACACATACAGTTAACAAAGCTCTTTTAGCTATATCTCAGTGTCTTAGCATTTTTCTAAATGTAGCTTTTCAATAAAGCTACATTTAGAAAAAAAAAATCTTGTTGATTTATTGGAGCAGCAAAGTAGCACTGACAAAAGTTGTGACTCCCATATTTTCTGTTGGGATGATAGCAATATCTGTCTGTATTTTCTGGGTGCTAAAGATATTTGGAGAATATAATTCTCTGATATTTGGAGAATATAAAGTTGGGACTCTTTTATTGTGACACAAATTAAAGATTAATATTCTTTGTTCAAAGAATATTAATCTTCATACCTGTAGCCTAATAAACCTCTTGTGTTTTTTGTACATGTGATGCAATGAGATCCAGTCAGACAGAAAAAATGAACTTTATATCTTAATAGCAGGTAGTCAAACAATAAATGAGTAAAAGAATTTGGAACAATTCAATTACAACATTTAATAAGCAGTTTAAAATCACTTCTAATGTCTCTGAGTAAAATATTCTTGCCTAAGAAGAATAAAGTGAACAAAGGGCCCTCTTGCAGTGAGTGACAGTGTGTGTAAGAGAGGTAAGAGTATAAGAGTCAGAAAGAGTGTAATACATGCAAGAAGCTTCGCACATTTCTTATACCCCTGTCCTGATCAGATAATAAGGCAGATTGCCTCTTGGTACCACAGCTGCTAAATTAAATTGCTGTGGTTTTGACACCTTCAGAGCAATAGAACAAACAAGATACTTTATTATTTCACTAGAAAAGTTGTGACAGGACATTTGGTACTTCGATTCAAAGAAACGCTTCGGTTACTAACGTAACCTCGGTTCCCTGAGAAGAGGGAACGAGTATTGCGTTTGCTAAACGCTATGGGGAATTCCTTTCCTCGAGATATTGAAGCAAAATTTTTATCCTAAAAATACCATATGACACGCAGTGCAGCTGCACAGTTTAACTGATGCGATCGCCAGCAGAAAAGCGGTCTTTAGTGACAGGAGCTTTAAGCTCACCGAATGCAGAGGCTCGAATGTAGAGCCTTTCATGGCATCCAGGACCGTAGACAAGTCCCATATAGGGACTGAAGGGGGGCGAGGTGGGTGAAACCTTCTAGCCCCTTTAAGGAAGCGCACGATAAGATCGTTCTTTCCCAGTGACAGTCCGTTCACTTGAAGGTGATGCGCTGCTATAGCGGCCACATAAACTTTGAGCGTGCAGGGGGAACGACCCGCGTCCAACACCTCTTGTAAAAAAGTAAGCACTTCTGACACTTCACAATATGTGGGGTCAGGCTTCGTGCTTTACACCAGTCCGAAAAGACTGACCATTTGCCTGAATAGAGCCGCCTGGTCGCGGGGGCTCTAGCTTCAGAAATAGTGTTTAATACATTTTCAGAGAGGTTCTCATGTACCCGTTAATGGGCCAGACATGAAGCACCCATTGATCGGGACGGGGATGCCAGATCTGCCGTTTCGCCTGCATGAGGAGTCTCTCCTCAGCGGAATCGGCCACGGAGCTGTATCTGACATATGACTTAGCAGTGAGAACCATGGTTGATTTCTCCAAAGCGGGGCTATTAAAAGCACAGCGCAGTTGCTCTCCCTGATCCTCTCTATGACCTGAGGTAACATTGAGACTGGGGGAAAAGCATAAAGAGGGAGGTTGGGCCATTCGTGGGCCAACGCATCCTTGTGCTTGGAGAAATATGTTAGGCATTGAGCCTTGTCTTGTGAGGCGAAAATATCTACTTTGCCTCTCCAAACCTGCCCCAAATTGTCTGAATCGTATGTGGTCGAAGAGACCACTCTGCTGGGGACACTTTGTCCCTGGACAGCATGTCTGGACCCAAATTCAGAATGCCTGGCACATGAGTCGCTCTCAGCGAACTCAGGTTGCGCTCTGCCCATATTAGGACTTTTTCCGCCATTGTGTGCAGATCGATAGATCTTAGACCGCCCTGGCGATTTATATATGCTACCACCGACCTGCTGTTCGTTCGGACCAGGACATGGTGGTGCTTTATGTACGGGAGGAAAGCTCTTAGCGATAACGTGACCCCTTTCATCTCTAGACAGTTTATGTGAAGGCTCTTCTCCGAGTCTGACCAGAGACCGGAGACTGGCCTGCCCTCGTGAAGGGCTCCCCAACCTAGGTTGGATGCATCTGTCGAGATAACTTTCCACTTCGTAACAGTGCCCAAGCTCACGCCCGTCTGATACCAGACAGAATTTTTCCAAGGAGCCAGAGCCAACACACAGCTGTGATCTACCTTGATTTGTAATCGGCCCGAGAGCCATGCGTGAGCTGGAACGTGGCGAATCAGCCGGCGCTGTAAGGAGCGTGTGTAAAAGATCTAGTCTGAGAACTGGTGCCGCAGAGGCCATGAGACCCAACATCCTCTGAAAGTGTTTGAGAGGAGTGAGTTCACCGGACCTGCGGGAAACCACTCGGTTCTGAACAGAGAGCGCACGCTGTGACGTCAGTTGCAAGGCTGGAAGTACTTTGGCAGGCCTTGGAAGGGTGCACAGCTTTTGACTGGCAGAGGGTGGACAAAGGTGTGCAGCGACGGCTTCCTTGAGGGGAGGAAGGGCTTGGAATCCTTTTTTCTGAGCAGGTGTATAAGCTCAGCGTCAGCTGAGGTTTTGCCGCCGCTGGCTGTCCGCGTCAAAGTGGCGTGCTCCGAGACGGTATCCGACCACCCGCTTTCGGATGCAGCAAGAGAAAGACTGTCATCCTCCTCCTTCGGTCCGCCGAAGGAAACAGTAGCAGCCATCAAATGAGGGGAGAGCAGCCATCAAATGAGGGGAGCTGTGCTGTTCATCGACAAACATGACAGGCGATGGGGAGGTACGAGGGGAAATGACCGGCGTGTGCTCGCCAGAGCACTCCCGGGGCCTCTGGTCGCGACATTTCTTTTTCCATGGCTCGAGAGGCTGAGAGCAACGGACGGGATTCGGGTCGAAACTGGCGAGCCGAGCCTGAAGTGTCTGCAGCGCCAGTTTGTCGCACTCCGGGCAGCCGCCCTGGTTGAGTGCAGCCTGCGCGTGGCTTAGTCCGAGACATGATGTGTCGATCCTCGTCCGAGATAAAGCCTCTGCACAAGGTGCATGAACGAGACATATTGAAAGGAATTCTGTTGCCCCTTGTGGCGGGAATTTAGAATGACCTGATTGATCCGTTCCGCCCAGCGGTCTCGCCATTGGTTGCTGCAGTTGCAGCGGCACAGCCAATCAGCACGCAGCAGCTTCCTGCTGAGAGCTGTGCAGTTGCACTGCGTGTTATATGGTATTTTTAGGATAAAAATGTTGCTTCAATATCTCGAGGAAAGGAATTCCCCATAGTGTTTAGCAAACGCAATACGAGAGTACTCTCGAAAGGGAACCATGTCTACTGTATTCATGAAACAACAGTTGAAGTGAGATACTATTTTAAACACCGTAGATGTGGCACTAAAATACATCATGTAAAAAGCATGTGATTAACAAGAACTTGTTCTAGCAGTTATTGGTAAAAAAAAAGACTATGTCTTTAGAACAAAAGTTAACTAAGATATAGATGTGGCAAGCAGTGAGGCAGAGGGACCGTGAGAACGGGGCGAGGCCGGTGGCGTGAGTAATAATGAGCGCCAGCTGCGCGCCACACCGGTCTCATGAGGGGCTGCCGGCATTTTACTCTCAGTTTGTTTATTTTGGATTAAAGTGTTGAACATTCGCCGGTTCCCGCCTCCTTCTACTCATATCATCATACTTCATTACAATAGATATCCATTTCTACAGTGTACAGTGAATTAGAGAAGTATAAAAATATGTAATTTTTTTGTAAAACTCTGACGTCTCATGATTTCGAAACTGATCAAATAATACATCAATGCATTTATTCTGTTTATTCTTTTAATTCTCTGATCATATAAAGCACAAAGAAAGCTACAAGATTTGATCTGTGCAATAGTGCTTCAGATTTTTTTTTTTTTTTCAGAGAGAATAGCATGTGGGTAGTCATATGTTATAGTTGGTCGGCCTACACTCTTCCATAAAATATGATCAAATACAGACTTCAGACAAGGAAAACTTTGACAACTTTTGAAGATGTAGTCAAAGAAGCAGCACATTAACAACACAGCTGACGTGAACACATATTGTTGCTTTGAAATGCAATGCTTTTTTCAAAGGTGTTCAGATTTGAGGAGACTGTGAGGGTGTCAAACAATGATAAAACTCAGAATGTCTCAGAAGTTCCTGTATTGCTGAGGAACTTGGATAAAAGCTTTCATGGCAGGAAAAAAGGAAACCAGATGGTCATAATGTCTCTATTAAGGTCAATTTTGTTTTTTTGTTGGAACATATTATCTCTGGAAGCATTAATAGTAAATATATGCAAAATAATAATTAAAATACAAATATCCAAATATACAAATTTTCTAATGGTCTCAAAGTAAGCTACGGTCCTTGGCAGGTCACTTCTCTGGAGGTGTAATAATTAATTCTGGCACAAAAATCTTGCAGTGAGAAACACTGCACTTGGAGATCTTAATTCTGCCAACTTGATTTTTCCCAGAAAAGACATTGCTTGAAAGTGACATGTTAGCATTTCACATAGGAATAGTTTTCGGATACTAATCATGAAATCATGTGGGAACTTGTTTCTCTGGTCAAACCTCAGCTTCCTGTGAACATGAGTCACTTGCTTATGTGGGTATGCAGATTATGCATTTTTCTTTCCTTTTCAGAGTATACATCAAGTGGTCTTTAATACTTCGAGAAAGCTATTCCATCTTGTTCAGAAGTAATTGATTTGAAATATGATGTTCCAGATTTTTTTTTTTTTTGTCTTTTTGTTTTTCTGAGCCGTAAATGCCATGTGAATAAATATTCTGGAGCCAAAAGAAAATTATGTCATGGTAGTGCTAACTGGCTGAATGCACCACAAGAATAAAAATAAAAGCAATAAGCAATAAAATCAGCAAAAAAAAAAAACAAAATAGAAGTCAGTGTATAAGTTGATGCAAATTTTAGTATGCCAGTTGGGTGGCTAATGAAATTAAATTAAATAAAAATCTGTTTTGACAATGAAAATATAAAGAAGAAAGAAAAGACTTATTTAGCTGGTGGGGTAAAACTGGTTCACTTAAAATATAAATTTTACACTATGCAAATTACTAACCACACAAATTATACTGTGTCTATTGCTAAGACCATAATGAAACTAGAACCAGTTTCTATGGCCCTGAATGTTTCTGTGTAATTTCTTAACTATAAAGTTTCCACCTCAGTAAAACAAGCTGAGTGAGCGCATGCAGGTATGTCTGCTTCATTAAGATGTGTTTTGGTCGATCGGATCACATGTGGATGAGGGAGACACATTCCCGTTTGCACCTCGTGTTTTAAACCAACATTTTTGTCCACTTTCAACCACTTCTGTGTTTTCGTCTCCAAACCAAACTTGGGTCTTCAGAGGACTAAGTTTAAATCCCATTTAACTAGCGCGCTTCCCATAATGTTTACACATTTGGTCAGTAGGTGGAGAGTAGGCAGTCTTTTCTGGCTGTTTGAACACCAGGCACGTGCAGAGGGGGGGGCTTTGGGTGCTCGAGCCCCTGCCCTTTATCAAAATGAATCAAAAGTGCCCCTCTCAGACAAATATCAATGATAATATTTGTGGTCAACAAACTGCTCAAAAGTCGAAAAACTTCTGTTTATTTTTTCATATCAGTCGGTCTGAGGCGTTGCCATAACCCGTTGCTATGGGTTGCATGTGTTTTACTGGCTGATTTTCCTCAGTCTGTTCGGAAACGGCTCTCGAGCCATATATGGTTCTTTCAGAGAGTGTCTGTGGCTTTTCGGGAGAAAAGCATTCCCCCAAACAAACCAAAACATTTTTTCATCAGTAATTAACGCTAATGTGTTGATTTAATTAAAAATCTATATTTTAGATATTTTTAAATTTTACATAAATCGTCAATGCCGGGCCGTTTGTCATATACACCAACCATTCGTGATCTGGCAAAGTTCAGATTCCATTGGACAATGTGAAGTGGAGCGGTAATTTTCTGTTCTAATTCATAAATCGGTTGAAAATGACATGGACAGACGAACTAACGTTTGTGGAACGATTTCCTGACGAAATGGATCATCCTGACAATCGTCCTGATGTTCCTGACAACAAATAAAGCACTGCACAAAACCACGCAGCACCAAAAGTTGCATTAATGTAAGTAGTGTTAAACTCATTTGTATTTATGTAAATTGATACACGTTTACTATTTGATGAAACGATCAAAGCTAATGAAGCCAAGTGCCAACGGCACCTACAGGCCAATTATGTGAAATGGTGGCATGAAAGGACTTTATTATATTACCATTTTTGATAATGATGCAGCATTATGAAAGAAGTCTCTTATGCTCATCAAGCCTGCATTTATTTGATCAAAAACAGCAAAATTGTGAAATATTTTTATAATAGGCTAATTGTTTTCTATTTTAATATACTTTAAAATTGAAAGTATATGTATACCTGTGATCAAAGCTGAATTTATCATCATTACTCCAGTCTTCAGGGTCACATGACCCTTCACAAATCATAGATTTGACGTCAATGTTGGAAACAGTTGTGCTGCTTAATATTTTTTATAACCTGCTGTGATACTCAAGATGAAATATTCTTTGATTAATAAAATGTTAAAAAGAACATGTAATAATATCTCACAATATTAGGCTATCGTTTTTCTGTATTTTTGATTAAATAAATGTAGGCTTAATGAGAATAAGAGACTTCTTGCAAAAATAAAAGTTAAAATGTAGTATCAATACATTTCCACACACGCGCATAGCCGCACACATAGCCTATACACACACACACACACACACACACACACACACACACACACACACACACACACATACATATATATGTGGGTTTTTTTATTATTTATTTTTTTAGATGTTGCCCCTTTTTTACATTTGAGCCCCTGCCTCTGAAGAACTCTCTGCACGTCCCTGTTGAACACATTCGATCACATGAGCATTTACATGAAAGCAATCTGGTCAAATGCATTTTCACCTACCTCTGGAAGTGTTCGAAAGTGGAAAAGCACAAAAAGTTTTAGAGCCCGTTTTGTTAGATTTAAAGCCGTCCACTTGTAATCCGATCGACTCATCCGAAACTCATCTTAATACCAGGTGTAAACAGGGACTAAAAAGCTATATTTTCGCCCTTGTGATGGCTTGGAATTCAAAGGGGCATCGGATATACTGGTTTAGAGGCAGGTCAGATGTCCAGACATCGGATATGTACATGTTGTAAAACCACATTTCGAAATGGCTCAGAACGGATGCGGAAAAAATTGGAACTTGTGTGGATTTTTGTGTTTACGCCTGTGCAATGAATTCCGTGTGATTTTTGTTTTTATTTTTTTTTGTGCCAGTTTAAATGCAGCCAATGATCATGAAATGTCTATCTAAAATGATGGTGCCACCATAGATCTAATTATCTGGCCTTATGAGTTTGGCATAGTTTCATAATTCTTTGTCCAAACTGTATTTAAAATGCATAACCAGGGGGACATCTTTAATCACATTGACTGGAGCTTGTCGGTTTCTCTGTCCGATACGATCTGGTCCTCACTGTCCCCAGGCAGGGCAAGAAGTTCCCAGCGGCGGCACGGAAGTCTCTGCGGAGAAAGATGTAAAACACAGGATCCAGCAAGCTGTTAAGGCTCAGAAAGCCTCGTGCTAACTGATAGGGCACAAACACAGCCTTCTCCCAACCGCACGCACTGCTGTGTATCAGCAGTCCGATGTACTTCACACAGCCGATGAAATGATAGGGCCCCAGCACCGTGACAAATACAGCCAACAGAAGGTTGAGCAGACCCCTGATACTCCTCTTCTCCTCAGATAAAAGTGAGTTGATTGCCATCAGTGAGCGGATGGTCTCTCTGTGGAGAACAACAATGAAGCTCAGGGGTATGATGAAGGACACAAGCAGAGTAATCAGCCTGTAGGTGATAAAACTGCCTTCTGAGGGATACTTCTCGATACAAAGAGTATAATTTTCCTGCTTGGGAAAGAGCTTGTCAAACGCAATGGTGGGTGGCACAGCAATGAGTATCCAAATGGCGAGTGCTATCCAGCGAGCAAACCTCAAGTTACGCAGATGCTTGAAGCTGAGAGGTCTGGCGATGGCCAAGTGACGCTCTAGAGCGATGATACACATGAAGAAGATGCCCGCGTAAATGCTAATGTAAAAAAACAGTCCCATAAACTGACAGCTCCGGGCTCCGAAGCGCCAGTAGTGTCCGTTGGCATAGTAATCTATCCATAAAGGCAAAGTCAGGAGTTGAATGAGATCTGCGATCAACAGGTTGATGACGTACACCGGTAGAACGTTCTCCGATTGGATTAGTTTGTAGAGCCCAAAGAGCGCCAACAGGTTCAAAGGGGTGCCAATGATGAAGAAGATTCCATACAGGATGGGAAGGAAGATGCCGTCTTGACTGAAGTCGATTCCGCAAGCATTTCCCACAGCTGATGGGATGCTCAGGCTGGTGAGGCCACTGACATTGAAGTGGCTCTTCATCTTTTGCCTATATGACAGAGTGGTATTCTGCTATTTACATGGTTTTGAAGCATATTCACAAAACAAACAAAAATATGACAAGCATTTATGTAACGGTTTCATCTAAACTAAGTTTATGCAGGATTATACATGGGAAATAAACATTTACAGAACAAGTAATTCAAACCACTGTAGGGGGAATTCACTAAGAATGAATTGCAAAGTTTTAATCCCCAGATCACATGAGGAATTGTATAAATCAGGTAACGGCACAAATATGCCTACGAGCTCTGAATGCAATTTGCACGACACAACTTAGATTTATTCACTTATCTAAAGATAGCATCAACATAGATAACAATGTATTGAACCCATTAATTTGTCATAGCAAGCACCATGTTCAATGTGTTGAGGTCGAGGGAACTGTATCACTAGCATCTACCAACACAAAGAGCATAATATATAGAAGGAAGGCAGGTTTGCACTAAAACTATTTATCAGTGATTTCATTTAATGTGGTAAATCACTATTTCAGCACATTTACTGCATGGTTAAACATTGTGAGTGGTTTTTGGGAAAATAAATGTATTTACACAAGTGGCAAAACTGTTTAGTGAATTTGCTATTGTGAATTCTCATAAGGCTTATATCTTAAATCCAAAGAATAAATAAGAATAAATAAAAAAATGTACTTACCTAAAAGGTTCTGATATAAACTGCTGCTGACTTCAGAGACAGCTCAATTCACCTCATTTGCCACACAAAAATGATATCAGAATTCTGGAAAAGGAAAAACGGAAGAAAAAAGTTATAAGACTTATGAGTGAGCTCAGCCACAGATGCAAATTACCACATGCCTAACCTCAACTCTGGTACATGAGGAAATGTGTCAGGAGGATGTGATGTTACTTATTTCAAAGGCTTTACAAGTATCTAACCAACACCCAAACTGCAATTTTTTTTTGTTTTTGTTTTTTGCCATGAACTAGAAGACAAACATCTCTAACCAATAAAACTTACATGCATCTGAAACATACATGCATAAATAAATACATACATACATACACATACATATAAATACATTTTATTTAATAATAAAAAAATCTTCAAAGAAATAAGTTACCCATTATAGAAATGCTTAGTACTCAATTTATATTATTGATTTAAAAATGATTCATTATAAATAATGATTTCATTAATTTTATTGATTTACATTTTTTACCTGTTCTATGTAACATAAATCTGCTTTTAATGCCAAAACTAGATTTAAAATATTAATTCATCCATCAAATCCCCATAAAGGTAGTGACATTTTGAAGCAAGATCTAAACATGACAATAATTATTAGTGTGCACTGGTATTTGGAAAAGCTGAAAGGGGAATTTAAAGACATGTTACACATGGGGAAGAAGACTGTCAAAGGCACGTACAGTGCTGGTGTCAGACATTGGATTGCATCATTTTCATAGAAAACAGCTTGGACCTGAAGAGTGAAGGGTAGATTAAAGCTTGGAACATATAAAACCGGCTCTGGCTCAGCTAGATCGTTTTTTCTTTTTCTTTTTGTCCATTACTGGTCATACTTGAGAGGAGAGAGGAATGTACTAGAAAAACTATATGAGGCATTGATGGTATTGGTAACCTACCTACAGTACCTTTGGAAGCTGCATACATATTTCATATACTTGCAGGCCAGGAAGTATAAAACTGCACAGCTTCTATCTGCTTTTGAAGGTTTTATCAGTCCGCGGTTGATCTACAACTCTAGGTAACGCTTTTCAAGCAGTCTGGAGTGGCATTTCTTCGGGCTAGTCCAGCCTGAGGGAGCTCCTCCAGCAGCCTCAATAGTTGAAGCAGATGTTTGCCTCATCCTTCGAAGCGGATGAATACATTGTGCAGTTATAGTAGCTACATTTCATATGGTGATTTCTTGTGGAGGTCTTTGAAAAAAGTCCAAAGGTGCTTTGAAAGGAGGGGTGGCATCGCCTGTTAAAGACCAAGTCATGGGTTCAATTTCTAGAGAACACACTAACAGATTAAAATGTATAAATGCACTATAACAGACGTTTTCTAACTGATTTTTTATTTATTTATTTATTTATTTATTTATTTATTTATTTATTTATTTATTTATTTATTTATTTATACCCCAAGGACTAAAATATAAAGGCAGCTATATATAAATAGAGAAATTCCAAACCATCAGAACTTCTGCTTAATGGCATGATGGATATTTGGACTTTTCATGGTGTCATCTGAGAGCCAGCACTGCAATATTCTGTTGCAAAAGACAAAGGAAGGAAGCAGGTATAGACAAAATTTGGTAAAACTAAAAAATGTCTTATTTGTTAACATTAGTTAATGCATTAGCTATAAACTAACCATAAGCAATTGACTCTATATCAATTCATATATAAACCATGACTCTATATAAATTCTTTTAACAAATTAGATTATGAAATAGAATGGCTTCTGGCGCAACAGATGCATTAGAGCTGCAATTAGCATCAAGCTACATGCATAACAGTTTAAAAGATTAAAGGGCATATTGCAGGTTTTTTTTCGTTTCTTCTAAATTAATATATACCTTGTTTGAAAATATGAAAAGGTTATGCAGGATTTAAAATGTAAAAAAAAAAACATTATGTCACGAGAGGGAGTCGTTTGCTGGGCTCTGTGTTGGCTCAGTACAGAATAGGTTGGTATTCAGTACGAGTCTGTGTATTTTCTGTAGTTTTTCTATGTCTTTTTATCATTGTCATGGTAAATCATTGTGTCCAGCCTGTCAGGACATCAAGTCCACAGGTTTGGGTTTGGGGAGTTCAGTGTCATTCCATATGTATGGATTCAGTATCAATCCATATGTAGTATATAGCCTACTGTACATATAAGGAAAATTGTGTTTGTCTTAGCACTATTTTAAACATTTCTTGGGTCAAATTATATGTGTAAATCGCATTCATTAATATTCACTTGTGTGTGCTTATATAAGTATCATTCATAAAAAAAAATTAGGATGCAAGTTTTTAACGTTTTAAAATTTCACATTTAAAGAAATCTAGTGTTTGATCATATCTAAATATTTATTAAAATGCAAAACTGCAATACTTTTTTGAGCAACTATGTTAGATACGTGTATATTTATTAAAGAGCCGTAAAGGCTCTTATACTGTCAGAAAAAGGTACAGTGCTGTCACTGGGGTGGTACCCTAAGGTACAAAGTGAAAAGGTACATCTTTGTACCTTACTCACCCCTAAATGGTACATATTAGTACCTTAAAAGGTACACATCAGTACTTTAAGAGGGCATAATAGTACCTTAAAGGTACATATTAATACCTTAAAGGAACATAATAGTACCTTTTCGGTTTTGTACCTTAGGGTACCGCCCCAGTGACAGCAATGTACCTTTTTCTGACAGTGTACTGTAATGGCATTACAAATTAACATTATTATTTTTTAGCCACAAAATGACTGTTATTTGCCTCTTTGAATTGGAATTCTCTATTTTAACCTTAATTACTACTAATTGTAATCTAAATAAGAAAAATATTAGAAGAAAAATATTTTAAGTGGTCATTAATTTAATTTAGAACTTAAATATTATTGAACTAAAATATATATATATATATATATATATATATATATATATATATATATATATATATATATATATATATATTTGGCGTGAGTTTAAGTTGGGCAGCGTGAGAGCATGAGATAGAGCTTCAAAGCGTGTGTGTCACGCAACATGCATGAGAGTTGGCAACCCTGATAACACCATAGTGTTTGTGGTTCGGCCGCCTGCGGGAGACGTGACGGTCACGGATCCGTCAGAGATGCAGCTCGAAGAAATCGCGAACTGTGCACCGATTTCTGTCTTGTTTTTTAAACATTTGCTAACTACCAAATTAGTCGTGATGAGAAACCGCTTAGTGGTTTAGTGTGGATTGTTTATTAACGAGTGTGACTTATGCCTGATGTCAAAGTAAATACAGAATATACAGAATAGCTAGAGTCGGATCTAAGATTCATCTGTGGCAAGGACGAATAAGAAGAGGAACAAGAGGAGGAGAAGCCAAGCAAGAGAAACAAATAAGTGTTGTAAATCTGTTTTTAAAAAGTTGTTTTTCAACTAAAGATTTCCGAGTGACATCAGATTGTGTACGTGTTTTTATTGTACTCACCCTGTAACAACATGAAACAAGAGGGGAACAAGAACCACTTTAATTTCCAGCCCGTAGATTCATACTTACCTTGTAACTACATGAATAATTACCCCTTAATTAAAAAATACTTACAGTATAAATCATTTTTTAATTTTCCTGATAGTTACCCCTTTATTCCCCAAATATTACATATTGTTCCCTTATAACTGCACATACTTACTTACTAGCTACACTATAATTATGGAAAGTTATGATGTAAATTCTTTCCGGGCTGTAATCTAAAGCATTACCCTGCCAACACACATTTATGTTCAACATTTTGCATAATAGGTGCCCTTAGTTAACCTTTTCTACCCACTATATAACATAGGCAATTTTTTAAATGAACACTTTTTGCTATAATGGTGTAAACGCTCTTCACATCCTGATAGCAATCAATAATATAAGTGGTGTAAATATATTAAAAAATGTAGGCTACATATATCGTCTATGCAAAAAATGCTTTGTGATTTTGGCATCACTTCAACCAGTTATTTGACATGTGAACAGACAGACTTCCTCCCTAATGCGTAACACGTGAGTGGTATAAAGTATTTGAGTAAATGTACTTAAGTATCTTTTTGGCTACTTGGTGGTTTTACTGAGAATCAAAGAAATGAGCAACTCTTGCTCTCTACTTGACTATATTTTTTAAGAATAATTTACTCCTTACCAACACATAATCTAATTACTTGTTACATTTTGTATGGCACCTAACTTTTTCTGCAGCAGTTTATTTTTTGCCACAAAATAAGTGATATCACCATCTACAGGGCATTAAAGGTACTTTATCATCTTGTGCGTTTTGCCCTTACTCACCCAAACTTGTCAAAAAGGCTAATTTACACACATGTGAGTGCATTAGCTGGTAGTTGCTGAATCGCAGGTGTTCCATATGAGATGAGTATGTGGCTGAAACCAGCGATGAGGCAGAAACAATCACACACAATGTGAGTAGGCTGTGATTATTTCATTTTACTCCAGTTACCAAGTGTATAATTGTCAGAACTGGCACAGCCAATGTCAGACCAAAAAGCAGTTAGCTGTTTGTTATGAGTTCATTCACCTGCAGATCAATAGGCAACAGAAAATAACCCTAAGAGGAGCGAACTTTCAATAAAACTATTGATTTCTACTGTGAAAAGACTTACAATATGTCAAGACGCAACTTTGCCGATGTGCACAGCTTGGTTTAAGTGTCAGGACAGGCCAAATGCAGTTTGAGCAAAATAGCAAAGCAATCTTCAATGTTCCCAGCGAGAAACAAACAAGCACAGTGCACAGCATCCTTCTGTCACAATCCTGTCCCTCGCTCAATCAATACCAGAGCATTCAGAGACTTTATAAAAAGCCATTGATGTCTAGAGATAATGCAATATCATAATATGGTGGATCTTTCTTTTCTCAGCCCAACAGATGCACTCATGCTATTAACATACATTGATGATTTAGTACACAGTTAACTGAATTTTCTCTTTAATTAACAAATCAATACAGTGACTGCTTTCTGCTGTTGCAGTGAAAGGTCATTGGTGTGTTTTTGTATGCTGAATAATTGAATTGATATGGATTAAGGAAATTTAGAAGAAGTTTAGCATTCATCTGTGGCCAGACCTGTTAAATAAACTCATTGCAGGTGATCTTTGACACAATGGCCCTGGTGATTCATGGCCAAACTGTAAGCGCTCTACCTCCGGAGGTCCCATCTGCAGGGGTTGCTTGCATGCAATACATAAGAGGTGAAATTGTAGTTGATGCATGAGCACTCTGTGAACCAATGGGATTTGGCCTAAAGAAAACAGCATGACAAAATGCACTTGCAGAGAATTCTGCCTCCACATTTGTTACAAGGCCACTTGCAAGACATAAATGAAAAGGCTGGCGGAGGAAAGGCTTGTACACGGTGACTTTGACATAGTGATTTCATAGGTATGCTTTGCTGGGACTTCTTATGGTGGTGACCCATTTTATTTGGTTTCTGTTTTTGCTATAAGTGGGGGTGGTATGATAATTTTACTCTAAAAATCTAGGACCTGGCGATATTTTGAATCATTGAACATTTAATTGAATTATGAACATGCAGTAATGTCAGTCTTCATAATAGAGTCATTGGTACAAAACTAGAACTTTTAAGATGTAACATCAACCTCCATTATCGTTATGTTCTTACATTACTTAAGATAAAGGACTAGTTCACTCCAAAATTTAAATTCTGCAATTTAAACTCACTTTTGTGGTGGAAAACTATGCCTTAAATTTATATATCAATGAATACAAATGCTATATTCTGAGAAGAGAGGAACGTTGGGATGGCTTTTATTTATCAACTGTTCTCTTAATATCATGCTGCCTGTTCAGACTCATTCATCCCACTGGAATTACTCTCAAACCTCATTTTCTTTTGTAAATGTCCTTATTAATATTTACAAAACCTTCAGCATGCATTAATGGGTTGCGGAAGACTTTACAGATATGATATTTACAACTTTTTTAAGAAACTCCAAGTGCTGTGTTTGTTTTGTTTCCATGAGAATGTTGATTAGAGTGTACTCTCTGCAAGTAAATGGAAAAAGGAGAAAACATACTACAAATAATCATTGAGATTATAACGACCTACAATTAAACTGCAAGTCATATTACACATTAAAATACAACATTAAAAAATGTAACATTGAATTCAGGAAAGAAAATTGTCATTACTTCATAAAGACTAGCCTATAGCAGGAAAAAAGGAACCCACTGATTCTCCAATTGATGCAGAAAGGATGTTTCACTTTCTAAAAATATTATGTTGTAAGCAATCTGTCTTAGTTTAGAGAATAGATTAAATAGAGAAATTCCAAACCATCAGAACTTCCGCTTTATGTCTGAGAGTCAGCATAACCACTCCAATATTCTGTTGCAAAAGACAGGAAGAGGAAAAGGAAGCAGGTATGGACAACATTTTGGAAAACTATTTTAAAAATGTCTTATTTTTTAACATTAGTTAAAGAGTTACTTCAGCGATTAGCATTAAGCTTTGTATCAGTAGAAACCCAGGAGTATATTCAAATTATCGTACTTTCCCCCCTCATATGACCCTGAGACAAGAGAGAATTATGTATTTTATTTCTGGAAAAATTCCTCCGATGACGCAAATATCGTCATTTTGCTCATTTGATGAATGTAATCCGACTCCTACTGTGTTTGTGCCATGATATAATATATAGAACAGACACGTTCAGTTTTTAATTGTAGCGTCTCTAACTGAACTGATTTTATGAAAATGAATGCGGTGGGCAAGTAAACCAGTAAGCCGTGCCTAGAGCAGCCTGGGCAGCGAAGTGCTTTCTGGGAATTGTTGTCTTTCATTCCCATGAGACAAAAAGTCTAGAAGTCTTCTCAGTCTAGAAGGCACCAAATTCAAAAATAATTTCACATTTCTACTACATTAATGACCCAGTTTAAATACAGATTCATCTTCCCAGCGCTGAAGTACCCCTTTAATGCATTAGCAAAAAAACTAACCATGAGCAATGTATTTTACAGAATTTGAATCCTTGGTAAAGTTAGTTAAAAATACAATTGTTCAGTTGTTATTCATATTAGTTCACATGGTATTAACTAATGTCAACAGATACAAAGTTTGACTTTTAAAAAATGCCTTAGTAAATACTGAAATGAACATGAACTAAGATTATTAAATGCTGTACTCTTAAAAAAAAGGTACAATTTACTTAATGTTTTGACAGATTTTTGCACACATATTTTTAGAAGTACATTTCACACATGGAATTAAGTCAACTCTACTTAACTAAGTTTTATTAAAATGCACAAAGAAGATTTCACGAGTTTGTGTGCCCATATAATCTTAGTGAAAGTGGTAAACAGATTGGGCTTGCTGTCTGCTATAAAGGGGCCCGGAGAGGATATTCTACCCGAGCTCTGATTGCCCCCCTATAACAAGCAAAATTGTACAAAAAGGAGGAGCAGGGGAGGAGGAGGAGGTATGCTGCAAGAACTAACAACAGGAAGAGGTAAGTTGTTGGTTTTATACCTTGGTATTAATTGGAAGATTAGATGGGCATACTCCTACTGAAATTATGTTTAATAAATTCACAAGTAATTTTAACTTGGCCAGTGAAAGGTTGAGTAATTTACTTCTACTTTTTACACAAACAATATAACACTGAATTAAACATGCTTATAAAGTTGTAGCCACAATGAGGATGGCTGTTCATCTGGCAAACGGCCAGATGTCTCGCGCCTCTCGTGAAGCGCGTTATCAGATCATGATCATACGATTGATGGTATAAACGGCGCCACGATGTCTGAAAGACCACTCTTTGATCACCCTTGGGAGATAACAACCAGGCTCCGTAATGACTTTTATTGCCCAAATGGCCCTGCCGCGAACTCTGACACCTCACACACACACACCTAGCAACACACACATGGAATGTTCACCAAGCTCATGGAAGAATAGATGGTTAAAAGCCCCCTAAAAACGTAATAAATGTATACTTTTCTGTCTGAATGTTTGTATATGTGTCTGTAATAATTAGGAGGATTATATGAATGTTAACTCAAACTATTAAGGACAATAGACAGTGGAAAACCTGGACTTGTGTGTTTTCCACCTCGCAGACCAGTGGTTCATGGTGTCTTTAGAACCGAGAGAACTCCATCGTACCGAATCTGGTAAAATAATTTAAAGGACATGCATTATTACAAAGATGCTAGCTTTGTAAAGAAAAATGCATGAACCTGTCGCGCCGAAAACGCTCAGATCGATTGGACCATCCAGGAAATGGGCGTCGCTCCACCTGATCTACAAATACCAATGCATTCCAACGCTTAACGCCTTTGCTAGTGCATTGCATTGCAATCCGCCACCTACTTTCCAGCCCCGAGGGCATTCTTCGGAGAGGAGGATACAGCACGCTTCCAGCACAGTTAAGAGACCCGCCCAGCCAAACTTCTTCGCAAACCAAGAGCCACTACCAACCGACTTCAAGAAGGATCACGGAACACGCGGGACATTTGAACTCAGAATACACGCACACACCCAATGAGCCAAAACCAAAGCAAGTATTCTTATTTTCTACAATCCGACCTGCTGTTGAAAGGTCGTGTTATTCCCCTTTTAGGGACGAGTTCAATTCATTGAGGGCTCTTTGTAACGAACTGAAGTGAACGCTGTTCTCTCTCTCTCTCTCTCTCTCTCTCTCTCTCTCTCTCTCTCTGTGTTATCTTCTCTCTCTCTCTCTCTCTCTCTCTTTATTTTTGTTTTCTTTCATTCTTTTCGTTTAGGTACCATTTTAGTTTCATTTCCTATCTATATTTCTACTCTCTTTAGGCATATTTAGTATGTACTTTCTGTGTGAATTGTAGTGTTATCTTTAGTCTGTGTTTATTAAACTTCCAAAAGATATTTTTGAATTGAAGCTGTTATTCTTCTACATACACAAAGTCAATGAAACTTACAATCCTGAACGTTACCTAAATCTGCCTTGTGCTACGATTTTAGTAACATAACTGTACGAACATACGAAATATTAATTTGTCCTGATCAGTAAAGTTAATGCTTCTTATGCTCTCGTAAAAGCAGTAATCCCTTATTGAGAATTGATTTGAAAGTCTATAACTAATTTGCAGGACAAACTTAGTAAGATAACTTCAAGCAATTCCTTAAAGGTTACTTGTATTTAATTAAACATTTTCCTTATCGGAAAATTGTAAATTTTAATAAACGTAATGAACGACTAGCAAATTATATTCATAAACTCATGAATATTATATCCCTTTTGAGTTAATTATTCCCCGAGATATTCGACTCATAGTCGATATTGTTACAAAGTGTACGTTTTACTTACATCTAAGTAAATAACACAATAGATATGTGTAGATAACATATCTATGTAATAGTAGTGACGTGAACACAGAGACCTTAGTACTTGAAATGTGTCATTTTGAGAAGAAAAGGAACAAAAAGCAACAAAACAACAAAATCAATGATATTACAGTGCAAATACAGCTGGAAAACAACAAAAATCAACCTTATTAATTATGTAAACCCCAGTGCATGACGGAAATACTAGTAACAGAAAAGTCGAGTAGTTTTATATTTTATAACGTTGATATTTATGCTTTAATTTCTACTAGCTTGAATTGAGTACTAATATAGAATTTCAGGTTTTTTTTTTTTTTTTCATTCTCGCCTAAAGTAACTTTTTCATGTAGAATTTTTTTTTTTTTTTTTCTGTAGTATTTACTTCACCACAGAATATTTTTATCGGTGTAGAGGTATTGTTCTAATGTTAACAAATAAGACATTATTGTAAAGTGTTCCAGCTGTGCAGTCCATCCTGATTATGCAGTACCTTTTGAACTTAAAAATAAGTATTTGCTTGCGTTACAAGTTAAGCAATATTTCAATAAAAGGATATACAATACTTTCAGAAATGTGCTCTGTTCATGCTCAGACACTTAAACTTGATAACTTAATTTGTTTACACGCCATCTAGAAAATCAACTTACCAGGACGCATAAAAGGATTGAAAACAGAGAACTAGAGCTAGACATTACTCTGAAATTTAAAAATTATCATACCAATTTCTGTAATTGGTTCTGAATTTTTATAATGCTTTAGAGCCACAATTATGTCACTCCACGGAGAATTATGCCATTACTCAAACGCAAGCGGCAAACACATTTTAAAATGTATGCACTGTACAGAAGGATTAACCCATGTGCCTCTTTGGTCTGCATGTGTCTAAAACATCTTTGTCAACCTTTAGGTGGAAATAGTCCTTCCATCTGTAGCAAAATGAAAAGATGCTGTCTACTATGTAGAAATGTATAGCTCTACCTATTAAACATGTACACTCACAGGAGAAACCTTGAACCATTTGAATGAGTTATACACAGGGAGTATACTGACAGAGTGACAAATGACACCATGTAGAACCTTTTTCATTATCCATGTGAATGACGGCTGGAAGATAGAACTACAGCTGATCAGAGTTGATTTTAGTTTAAAAAATGATAGACCTTAATCTAATAAGGTTCAAAGAAAGCATTGTGCTGGGACGGAATACGGTAAAACAATCCTGAAAATCTTACGTCATCTACAAAGAGATTTGCTAATTTCACACTGAAAATAGACCACAAAAATGTAACTGAATTATAACACTGGAGACGTTTTTTCTTTGCAGTTATGTGCTTTAATTTAGATTTGTGGTCACTTTTAAAGCTGCTGTCCGTAAGCTTTGCCTCTGTCGCCATCTCTGTTTGAAACCTGCAATTGCAGTTGTTTGCGGTCTAACGATTGCTTGTATAACATCAATCCATGCCAATTATTATTATTATTGTTATATTTTGTTCTCAAATTGTTAATGTGAACAGCATTAGCATTGCGTGACTATAGTGTATTTAGTTTTTATTAGCTTTACCTGTAGATTTCAATTTCTGTACAGTCTATTCTTTTGCTTTTGACTACGGGTGAATAGTCCAGTTGTCACTGTCATTTGGGCCTTTCTGGATTACAATCCACCATCAAAATGATAAGTTTACTCCAGCTGCTGTGAGAATGCTCCTCACATGCGTTATTGTCATTATCCGGACTCATTCTTTATGTATACAGATGTGACGTACTGATGCAAAGACATGCTTGAATTTCCAGCGGAAATCCACCATCCCACGTCATTACAAACTTACAATTGTGAATGGAGCTACGGTAAGGAGATAGTTTTGAATACTGGTTTGTTGTGTACTTGCTCAAAAAATGATTTTGGATCATTTTTAACCAAAAAAAGTTACGGACTGCAGCTTTAAGAAGTTGTGATTTTTTTTTAAATATTTTTTTAGACATTTTAATTCATAGCAAATAAACAAGAACAAACTTTTAAAGTGGTTAATTGTGATTACAAAACTGCAGCTCTTGTGGGGTGTTCAGTCTGCAGTGGTCAGTATCTATCCAAAGTGGTTCAAAGAAAGAACAGTGGTGAACTGGTAACAGGGTCATGGGCGGCCAAGACTGATTGATGCACGTGGGGAGCAAAGGCTGGCCCGTGTGGTCCGATCAAAGAGACGAGCTACTGTAGCTCAAATTGCTAAAGAAGTGAATGCTGGTTCTGATAGAAAGGTGTCAGAATACACAGTGCATCGCAGTTTGTTGTGTATGAGGCTGCATAGCCTCAGACAAGTCATGGTGCCCATGCTGACCCCTGTCCACTGCCGAAAATGCCAACAGTGGGCAGATGAACATCAGAACTGAACCACGGAGCAATGAAAGAAGGTGGCCTGGTCTGATGAATCACATTTTCTTTTCCATCAAGTGGATGGCCGGGTGCATGTGCGTCACTTATCTGGGGAACACATGGCACCAGGATGCACGTCTACCAGAAGAAGGCAAGCTGGCTGAGGTAGTGTGATGTAAGGGTGTACTCAGTTTATCACCGATTGCTTCTCCATTTTGGTCTAGTTTTTGCTAAATAAATAATGGCACAGGTTGTATTTAGCTAATTTTAAGGACCAGATGATTTTTTTAATGTCCTGATTAGGGGTTGCACAGACTAGTCGACTGACGCATTAAATTTGAAGTCAACTAGTTGCTGGTCATGATGGCACAACAGGATAAGAAATATTTGAAGTCTACTTTTGCGCTCCATTTCAAACAAACAAATGTGCTCCATGAGACATTTTACCACCTGGATGCTCAAAATTGATCAGGAGAATGTACGTTTTAGACAGCTTATTGTACAAGCAAGTTAATCGCTGTTCTACACGAAAGCGCTGTTTCTGCACTGTAATGCACACACATACTGTAGCTCACATGCGCAGATTGCGCGCACACAGAATCATTCCGTAGCGCAGAAATGTATTGTCAACACTGTTCTGTGATTTTGATCAGTATAATTCTTATTAACTAAAACCCACAGCTTCACTATAAGTAGGGATACACTGTCAGGTAGAATTAATTCACACGCAATCTCTCTCTCACTAATGCATTCATATAAATGTAATCTTTACTGTGCTACTTTAAATGCATCTGATTTAGAACGAGCAGATCTGTGATAAATATAATAATCCAAAGACAAAAGAACTTGTGGCAATAGTAGGAACAATAGCCTTGTGGGCAGCACTGTGTCATATGCCATAGCTGTACACAAGGCGACACACGTTCGTGTCTCGCTTCGAGGTTCAGGCTTATTTGTTCATTAATGACATCATCAGCAACTAGACAACATCGAGTCGACATTCATCACAAATGTCAACTTAATAAAATCTGAAGTTAGTCAACCCCTAGTGCTTAAATGTAATACCATAGAATAGGGCCAATAGGGGCCAAATGTATTTTTATATATCAATAGGGCCAATATGTATTTTTATATATCAATAGGGCCAATTTGTATTTTTCACAGTTAGCTACCTTGCTAGCATTTCCCATTTCAGTCACATATTAGAAATTAAGATAAATGGAAATGCTAACAGATAGCTTTCTCCAGGTACTATAGACACTTTGGTTTAGACGGTTTCTTTTTTATTTTATCTTTAAGTTTTATTTCATTTTTACACCACTCTTGTATATTCATGTACATTCTACATCTGCAGAGCTTCGGTTTGGTTCTAATTTACATTCAAGAAGAGAACTAGAGATTCTAAAACCGATTACATAAACAAATCTTTTCATGTACAGGCTTTTGGTGTGGTCAACGCCTCAGAGATGTTTTGAGTCATCAATAGAGAAAAGCTTTTTGCTTATTTTATGATTTCAAACCTTTATTCTGTTTCTCGCAGCCCTTATTGACAAGAGGCGTCGTCAAAACAGATGTTCTGCAGTGCAGCCCTCAGCTAATTTTATCTGGACATCAAATCGATGTGTAATCATTATTGGAGGCTTTGCCACATGGAATGAAACATTGAAGTAAGATCAATCCAGCTTGAGTGGATCGCTACAAACAGCAGAGCTGTTTCATTTGTGAGCAGCACTGAAAATTGCACTTTGAATGCCAATAATTAAAGGGTGGAACTTCTTATGTTTTTTTGTATTTTTTTGGCCTAGTTGTCCATTACTGGAAAATTGCATTCAACATAATTGTAAGCATTGTCTAATTATAACTAATTACATTTAATTGACTCCTCATTTAACAAAATGGTTCATTTTCTGTCAAAAAATTGTGACAGACACTCCAAAAAACAGCCGGCAACATCCAGGATTCTAGAATATGTTGTTAGCTGTGGTAACTCATCATCCATTTGCCGCACAGACTTTAATTAACTCATAAGACCTTTGCGAGGGTCTGCTGTGCCTTTGTGAATTATGCACTGTTAGTGAACTTTGAACTTTTACATTTGGTGATGCTCATCATAAAACACTGAACAATTTACCATGAATTACAGTAACCAGCTTTTTTCGTTTTTTGTGGCTGAAGTCGATATGACCAGTGGGTTCACAAACCCAAGGACAGGAGGTGAATCGCAGCAGGTGTGGTGGCACTATCCCAGGATCTAGGACAGTAGATTTCCTCCAGCTGGCCGAAAGCCTTTCCCCCAGGCCGCTGCGCAGCCAGCTACCTGAACCAAGGTGAGACTCTCTGCGTACCAGGGGGAACTTGAATCTTAATGTAAACCGACTCATCTATAAATGATGGCAAGCGGCGATTAATCAAAATTTGACAATGTGTATGGAGGGGTGGCGGAGGTCAGGGGCTCTTTTTTCCCCCTTGGTGCTTTGGAGACTCTGCCATGTTTCTTCTCACCGGTTGGTGAGTTACTCACTATCAAAGCAGCACAGAGCAGTGGCATTCACAGCCTCAAAGCCAGTGTTTCGTCTCTCCAGCTCTGATGAAACTAGGCATAAAAAAAATATATAGGGCATAGCGTCTAGTAACATTACAACATTTATGCTGTTGAATGGATATGTCGCAAAACAATTAAAATAATGTTATTTACTCACCCTCATGTCCTTCCAATCCTATCTGCTGTTGTTTTCCAGTGACCACAAAAGGAGGAATTTGAAGAATATTGATGCAGAGCTTTACCATACGACAACGGTTCATACACTCTTAAAAATACTCTTTTGTATTGGCATCAATTAACATCCATGTAATCTTTCCATTCCACAAAAGGTTCTTTATAGTGATAAAAGGTTCTTTAGATTTCTTAAATGCTCTTCACATTAAGGGTGTGTTCAGACTTGGCATGTTTGGTTTGATTAACGAAGCCTGGTTCGATTCCTCTGTTAGTGCGGTTCATTTGAATAAGTGTGAACGCTGCCAATCCGATCCCTGGTGCACACCTAAATGGACCAAGACAGCTGAAAAGATGGATATGAACGCAACAAATGACCGCAACACGGACTAAAGAAATGTAAATGAACTGATAATGGGACATGATGTCACAAGATTTGACCCTAAAAAGGACAGAACGCTCATGCATACCTGTTTTTTCTCGTCATAGTCGCGATGTTGCCCATCCCAGTTCGGTACAGGCATCAGAATCGCGTCTCCTTGCAGCAGATCTTCGTTTGTGTGTGTGACGGAGGGATTCCTGCTGCTGTTTTGACTCCTTTACACATTTTATAAGCTCTTTTCAACGAGTTCTCAGCTAGTTAAAATACCATTATATGTAGGCTACGCACATACAACAAGTGCATTCAGCCTAGCACACAGCATTGTTTTGGATGCCATCTGTAACGAAATAGACGTAATAAAAGCCGACCAATCTGGGCCGGGTTTCCCTATAACGATGTATCTTAGCTCTAAAGAGCGCGTTCTACGGGCGAAGTTACGATCACTCGCAGCGATTCCACGTGCGTTTCCCAAAAATGTACTTAACAAGAACTCCCAAGAACGCGCTGTAACTGCTAAGAGTGCTTAAGAGTCGCTGTCCATTTGCGAAGGGCTGAAATATAACCTTATATGGAATCGTTTCCTGTGAACGTTTCACCTAATAATTGTCATCTGATGTGGATTAGCAATCAAAACACGTGTATATAAAGCAACTACCTACAGGCTGAGGCACTGACAAAGAAAAGATACCTTTCAAAAAGATGAAATAAATATCCTTTTAGAGGTGGTGGAGGAGGAGGAGGGTGACGAAGATGGCATGGGACCACATGCTGGCCAACCAAGAAATGTCCAATACATGGCTGGTTTTCGTGCACGGCAGCAAGTCATTGACAGATTTTTTTTGAGTTTATCTCTATTTTTCCCAGTCTTTGAAGTATATTTTTTACATTACTTTTTTTTTTTTTTTTTGCTGTCATTTAATTCAGATGTGTATTTATAATTTTTTTGTTTGATACCTGCCCTCATAAAAAAAAGTGTACAATAAAGTACAATCAAAACCTAATAGTATTATCACTGCACTTTAAAGGTGCACTTTACAATCACAAGTTAAAGGTGTAATTTGCCAGTTGTCCTGTAGGTGACCTCATAACTCTTCTCGCGATACACTTTGAGCTTTACGATTACTCCGTAGCACTCGTAGATCGATCATTTTCAAGTGCTACTTAAGTTACTATGCTTTTGGGAAACAGACCTTAATATTAAGATCACTCGTACGATCGTTTTTATGATCAACTTAGGCTTACGATGCTTTTGGGAAACGCAGCCCAGGTTGTAAAAATATCCCGCTGACTTTATGTGACCAGTGTTAAAATTCCAATGTGAACGGTAAGCAGACCAAGCTTAGAAGCTTTGGGTGTGAACACTTTTCTTTTATGGCATCACTGTGAAACAACCCCTTTTGGATCCTTTACAATATTTTTTAATAATGTAAATAATTTAATAAATAATGAGTCAATATGAGTCATCATCAATCCTTCTTTCAAGACATGTTTTTGACTTAACCTGATTCACTATGGTAATCTATTATAAGAGTTTATTGGAGATGGCAAGAACTGACGAATTTGAAATGTTGTAAAAGAGATGTGGAGATGTTTTTTTATTACTCAACAGGTGAGTAAGGTATTTTATTAAACAGATAAATTGCCATAAATAGCTCTCTAACAGATTTCTTTGTAAAGCATTATCTATTATGAAGGGTCATATTCATCTACACGCAGAGATGAAGCACCAACAAAACAATGCTCTTCCGCAAAATGCGTGCAGTTCCTTATTTGTCAGTTACATTCAATGTTATGTCAAAGACTGACAAAATGAGGAGTCTCACTTGGTAGCCCCAATCACCTCTCGAGTTTTAGAAAAATAATGAATGAGTGGATGCGTTCCGCCATCTTAAATGCCCGTATGTGTGGGGGAGTGGCTCAGAATGCGAAATCCCTTCGCTAATACCACTGACCGTTTTTTTTTTTTTTACTCAGAGGTGATTGGGGCTCCCAAATAAGACCCCATTTGTCAGTCTTCGACATAACGTCTCCATTCTCTCCACCAGAGAATGTGGGTTACATCATTAACCAAGATGTTTTGTTTTTAAACTGCTAGAGGGCCAAAAGTTACATAGTGTACCTTTAAAATTCAGCAGATTACATTATCTTTAGAAACGTATTTGTTATATTCCAAGTCTTCTGAATACATACAATAGCTTTGATGAACTTGACTGGAACCTTTTTGAAGCTTTGGAGACATGGACATTCTATCGCTGTATGGAACAATCTGAATTGTGCTCTATATATGGAAAAATTTGTAACATTGAACAACATGAAAGTGGCAGATTTTCTAAAGGACAAAAAAGCTGTGCTATTTATATAGATTGTGATGTTATAGAAATGATGTTGAGTGCTCAGTGATCCTCTCTAATATTGATTGGAAATATGGAGTTTGCACATGAAGCTTAATGAGGCAAAAACGAACAAACTTGTACAGACCAATGAGCTGCATCATCCTCTTAACACAATTCACACACAAAAATAACACCTGGCCACATTTGTCAGGTTAACTGGCCAATTTAAACTTTGTAGTTTATATATATATATATATATATATATATATATATATATATATATATATATATATAATTCACCTAAAGGATTATTAGGAATCCTTGCTTCAATGCATTTAGGGGTGTGGTCCTGGTCAAAACAATTTCCTGAACTCCAAACTGAATGTCAGAATGGGAAAGAAAGGTGATTTAAGCAATTTCGAGCGTGGCGTGGCGTGGTTGTTGGTGCCAGACGGGCCGTTCTGAGTATTTCACAATCTGCTCAGTTACTGGGATTTTCACCCACAACCATTTCTAGGTTTTACAAAGAATGGTGTGAAAAGGGAAAAACATCCAGTATGCGGCAGTCCTGTGGGCGAAAATGCCTTGTTGATGCTAGAGGTCAGAGGAGAATGGGCCGACTGATTCAAGCTGATAGAAGAACAACTTTGACTGAAATAACCACTCGTTACAACCGAGGTATGCAGCAAAGCATTTGTGAAGCCACAACACGCACAACCTTGAGGCGGATGGGCTACAACAGCAGAAGACCGCACCGGGTACCACTCATCTCCACTACAAATAGGTAAAAGAGGCTACAATTTGCACGAGCTCACCAAAATTGGACAGTTGAAGACTGGAAAAATGTTGCCTGGTCTGATTATTCTCGATTTCTGTTGAAACATTCAGATGGTAGAGTCAGAATTTGGACATGTAAACAGAATGAGAACATGGATCCATCATGCCTTGTTACCACTGTTCAGGCTGGTGGTGGTGTAATAGTGTGTGTGTGTGTGTGTGTGTGTGTGTGGGGGCTTGGTTCTTGTCACACTTTAGGCCCCTTAGTGCCAATTGGGCATCGTTTAAATGCCATGGCCTACCTGAGCATTGTTTCTGACCATATCCATCCCTTTATGACCACCATGTGCCCATCCTCTGATGGCTACTTCCAGCAGGATAATGCACCATGTCACAAAGCTTGAATCGTTTCAAATTAGTTTCTTGAACATGACAATGAGTACACTCACCTAATAATCCCTTAGGCGAGTGTATATATGCAGACTGTAATATGTGTAACTAAATAAACACTTGTAACATACCTGGGTGGTCTTGAACAGGTACATAGCATGCAGTCAGGTCATTGGAAAAAAACATGTAATGTATAATCGTTGTTTTGACCAAGTAAAACAGCGCTGCGTTACCCCACAATTTGAATTCATCAAATAAAGTGACCTGTATGAGTAGTAATTCAGCATTTGCATCTGTTTCGTTAGAATGAAATAAAATAATGTGGATTTCAGTGATCAAACGTAACCGTAACCAAGTTCGGGAAAGGAGTAATAAAACATAATTTTAATCATAAAATGTGCTCAAACAACAAAGCAAAATGAGCGGCAGCATCCGACTGCAGCAAAGAAGCATAATAAAAAGCAACGTAAAATGTCCCAAACTCTCGGCCCTGTCCTGGTTTATACCATAGTCACGTTTATATAACTTTAATAGGCCTACAGCTCACCCATGAACATGACTCCGGAGCAGGTTATGTTCCAGAGTTAGTTTGCTTAAAAGGTATTCAGTTGTGTTTTGTATAATTAATGAAGTTATTAATATAACCAAATTTGTTTCAGTTATATAATATATAATATTATATATTCATTCTAAAGAATTAGAATAAAAAATAAATTTAAAACAAGTTTAAATGTAAATGCAATTTACATATAATAAATTTTATTTAATAAATATTATTTATTTCATTGTCATCTCACACATGGATCTGCATTCAATTAATTAGCATCAAGCAAACAATATAATCCTTATTTTCAGTGATTAAAGATTACTTATTAAACTAAGGACCCGTCCACATGGAGAGGCGTTTAGCTGTATACGCATACATTTTATACCATATCAGCATTTCGTCCACACGGATCCGGCATTTTAGCAGCATGAAACCAATATTTTTTGAAACCGGGTCCCAGAGTGAATAAATCTGAAAATGCCACCCTTGCGTTTTCATGTGTACAGCCAATCCGTATATTTTGTGAAATGCTGATGTCATCACACCAAGTCCCTAAATCGGGATACAACTATGGGCACTGGACATGCGCACATGAATATTGTATCATTTAATTACTGTACTTGCATTATTGTATGGGTAGTTTTAGGGTTGGGGGTAAGTGTAGGTGTTAATAAAGTATATTTGGTAAGTTGCAAATGTATTTATTGTTATTTTATTGTGCGATTTTTGCCTCACCTCATACCACTGCTATACCCCTTCTAGCAACAACTCTTCTTTCCCATTTTTAGTGTATTTATGTGGCAGAACTACAGCGCCACACACTGGTCTGGCATGTATACTACATTGTTTTGAGTTTTGTTTTCAGTGATCTCATGTGTACGCGGATATTTCTTGAAACAAGGGGGGGGGAGGATCGGAATTGGGTAAGTTTTGGCTTTGTGTGGACAGGGCCTAAGACATTGAAAAAGGGATTGCATAACCACCAAATAGGTGGCGCTGTGCACTAAGTAGGTTATGTAACTCGCCATTAAACAAAAGAAGAAGAAGTAGAATGGCTCCCTCTTTTTTACCTCTGTTTCCATGGTGAATAATTGATTCATAGCTCTGTTGACAATGTCTTGTACGTTAACCGGGAACATACTCTGGGTTATCTGAACTTACTCCCAGACTCATTTTGGAACCAGCATACCTCAAGTAAGCAACGTTTGGGTTAATCAACCGAGAGTTCAAGGTAAGTTAACCTTGCTGTCTGGATTACACCCCTGTTGAATACTTCCTGTTGTTGATCATGATTGCCAATATGTTTTGTTTATTTATTAGAATTTAGTATTATTCCATTATTTAAAACAAAAATTATTTGCATAATGCTGCATTATTTGGTGGCAACTATGGAACCAAATTTATGGAACCAAATTTTCACTGCCAAATTTAATTAACAGAATCCCACTGAGAACAGAAATGACTCTAAACATATACTGTTACTAAAAGGTCAAGCAAAGGGCAAAAATGCAAACTATCAGTTTTATCTCCATAAACTCTTAATGGCATGACCTTTTTGGGAACCCTTTCTGACATGTTTTGTCATATCTCATTTGAGGTAGTGTTTATCTTCAGTATGTTGGTAATATGCAGAAGAACAGCTGATGTTTCATGGTATAGATACTTTATGGGATCTTAACCCAAAAAAATTCTTGCTTGATATTTGCACTTCTTCAATGTAGAATTGAATCTAAGAAACTAAAGTTTGGCCAACTAATTTTTCATTATATTTTTTTACATCCACTACAATGGACAACAGTCGTCATATTTTAACCATACTTATGAACTAGAGTTTGTGAACTACTGATGAAATAGTGTTGAAGATTTTGAAAAGAACACATACTGTAAGAATGAACAATGCCATAAGAATGTAAAAAAATAAAAAGTCTAAAAACCTTTTTTGATTCTTTTTGTTGGTTTCAGTGGGTGAATCGGAGTATATGTGTATATGTCTTTGTGTGGATGTGGATGTTTTTATGTGCATTTGCTGGTTGTTTTGATGTATAATTTAATATTAATTAATAATATATTATTGTATGCATTATAGCATCAAGACATTGCATGTGGAGGGTTTGATTCTCTGTGTTGCTGTGTATTCTTTGATCTCACATCCACTGTGGCTGTTTCTCACTAAAACCAATGAAAAATTGATGGACAGTTTATCATAGATCATGCTTAAGAGAAATCGTATTAATTATATTTAATTTGTTAACATTCATTCATAAGACATCGACATTAGACTTTTTAGCTCTGTATTTTAGCTTTAAAACACTTCAAATTTCACAACCTGGCACACAACTAATTCATGAGGTTCCTGCTGATATCTTTTAACAACTGATGTCTATTGCAATGGGCATTAAACTTTAAAAAGAATCCTGTGTTCTGCAACTCTGAAAATGTCACGTTAAACTCAAAGAAAACTGGTGCGAGGACTCAAGTGCAAGAAAAAGGATTTAATTATAAAATAAAACAAACATAAACCAAAAACCCACAAGGGGGAAAAACACATAATCAAAAGAACTTAACACATACCAAACGGGTCACGGGGAACCGGGAGACGCAGACATTACAAGTATCCGACAAGGAGTATATAAAGGGGAGAAATCAAGCTGGGAATGAGGGAACAGGTGGGGCAAATGAAACCAATAACGAGATAACAAGGGGGTGGGATCTAACAAAGACAGAGGCACATGGCCACACTAACAAAACCCACATGTGCACACAAGACAGGACAGGCATGTGACATTACCCCCTCCCTACGGAGCAGCTACCAGACGCTCCATCAGCCCATGGCGGGGCGGGAGGGACAGACCAGGGCGGGACGAGCGGGACAGACCCGGGCGGGACAGAACGTGGCGGGACAAACCCGGGCGGGACAGACCCGGGCGGGACAGACCAGGGCGGGACAGACAAGGGAGAAACAGATAAGGAAGGGGAAAACAAGGGAGGGACGGGGAGCACAAAGAGTTCAGGCGGCCGGGTGGCCAGCAGAGTTCAGGCGGCCGGGGGCGGGGTGGCCAGCAGAGTTCAGGCGGCCGGGGCCAGGGTGGCCAGCAGAGTTCAGGCGGCCGGGGGGGCCGGGGTGGCCAGCAGAGTTCAGGCGGCCGGGTTTGCCAGCATAGTTCAGGCGGCGCGGGAAGAGCAGGGCGCCGGGAGAGCAGGGCGCCAGAGCGGCGCGGGAAGAGCAGGGCGCAGGGGGAAGAGCAGGGCGCCGGGGCGGCGCGGGAAAAGCAGGGCGCCTGGGCGGCGCAGGAAGAGCAGGGCGCTGGGGCGTCGTGGGAAGAGCAGGGCGCCGATTGGCACATCCAGCACAGCAAGGGACCACCGGCACATGATCCACCGGCACAGGGACCACCGGAACACGATCCACCGGCACAGGGACCACCGGCACAGGGACCACCGGAACTGGGACCACCGGCAAACGATCCACCGGAACAGGGATCACCGGAATATGATCCACCGGAACTGGGACCACCGGAACGGGGACCACCGGAACACGATCCACCGGAACTGGGACCACCGGAACAGTCACGTAGGGAGCTTACCTTCTCCTCCTCTGTTTCGCAACCTCCGGGACACGATCCACCGAAACAGGGATCACAGGAATACGATCCACCGGAACTGAGTCCAACGGCACAGATTCCGCTGGAATGGGGACCACCGGAACGGTGACCCAGTTTTTCCTCCTCCCTCTCCCCGAAGGGGTCATCGGAGGACTGGGGACTTGGCAGTCTGTGAGAAAGAATGGGGGAGGATCAAGAGGTGGAAGATCACCCTTCCACGGCGTTCCTTCCCCATCCCGATTGTAAGTAAATCTCACAAACTGCCAAAATGATAATGTCCCCAGCATTCCCATCTCCCACGCACTGACAGGCTGATTAAGGCAGTTGTTAAAGGTGTCCTTGAGTTCAGGGAGGCTGATGTTAAGCCCCTCTGCTGCGAAGGCGAACCGGTAAGCGAACTCCTTCAGGCTGTCTCCCTCCTGCCGAAGGGAGAGGAGTTCGCTCCTTCGTAAATCAGTCAGAGCAGCGGAGGGGCCAGGAGATGGGAATAGGAATGTTTTCATCTTGCTGAGCCCTCTCTATGGTCGGATCCTTCTGTCACGTTAAACTCAAAGAAAACTGGTGCGAGGACTCAAGTGCAAGAAAAAGGATTTAATTATAAAATAAAACATAAACACAAACCAAAAACCCACAAGGGGGCAAAAAACATAATCAAAAGAACTTAACACATACCAAACGGGTCACGGGGAACCGGGAGACGTAGACATTACAAGGATCCGACAAGGACTGACAAACACAAGGAGTATATCAAGGGGAGAAATCAAGCTGGGAATGAGGGAACACAGGTGGGGCAAATGAAACCAATAACGAGATAACAAGGGGGTGGGATCTAACAAAGACAGAGGCACATGGCCACACTATCAAAACACACATGTGCACACAAGACAGGACAGGCATGTGACAGAAAGATTTTGAAATAACTTATCACCTGATAATATTAACCTTATAATAGTGCAAGCTGATGAGGCTACCATGAACATAAATATAAAAGTATAATATAAATAATTAATATCTGCATTTAAAAGATAAAAAGGGGGCTTTTTCCTCCTCATGTCTAGCTGGTTAGCCATGCCTGTCTTTTATGATGCCTGAAGCTCAATCAGATGAAGTTAGGGGCCATATCTTTATAGTGATTGGCAGATCAGAGACCAATCACTTACCAGGCATTACTCATATTATCATATTATAAACATGACATTTTATTGGTTCAAACTAAAAACCATGTGATGTCCATTCCAATGACAGCAGGGTCTGAAGGGGTTAAATTGCACAATTCTACACAGACCCCACAGCAGCATACAACCAATACCTTTATATATATTTTTCTTTTCCAAGGTGTTTTGGCTGGAAACACACGAATAGCTGCCACTGGTAGGGCATGGAGATGCATACTAATGAAGAATATATTTACGATTCTGGCCGAGGAAGATTCTCTCATATTTCTCCTTATTTCCACCTCACCCAGCAGCAGCTGTTGCAATAATTTCCCAAATTGGCCATTGTGTGTTCAATTTCTTATAAGACACCTCCGTCACCTCCATTTTCAAATAGAACTAGCGTTGGCACAACCAGTATGCCAGTAATGCCATGTTCAGCTCCTTCCAGCGCCGCCTTTCTGTACATATATCAACTCTGGTGTAAATTAAGTAATGCATATTAACTGCATTCTGCATTCAAATTTTTTTCTGTTATGAACACTAAACTAAAGTGTTTGTCCCTGTCAACCAACAGTCTCAAAGTCAACAAAATCAGAATCAAAAGTTTTTTATTGCTAAGTGTGCTAGAACACACAAGGCAAGTGAAGATGTTAGTGCATGCACATAAACACAGACACATAATAATACAATTACAGAATAAAAACATGAAGTGTAAAAACACAGTTAGGATCAGGCATAGAAGAGAAATATTTACAGTTATGAACACATTTACAGTTTTCAGTATTATGGATAATAAATAGAAGTCCAGCAAATCAACAATATATTGATTGCATTAAATAGTGGAACACTAAGAGAGGCCTTGGGAGGGGTGCACTGACAATAAATTCTTAAAATTACAATTGGCTAAGCTAATAATTATTTTCATGTTATGGACAATAATTAATAAATTGACAATATTAAAATTCTATATTATTTTGTCTAAATAAATAAAAAAAACAATACACTAAATACTATAATCAATCGTTTGTAAAAATTGATGCTTGAAAAATCAAATCAAAACATATATTATAAAAATGAATATTTAATTTAAATCATATTTCATATGTTACAAGAACAGCATTTTTCCACCTTAAACATTGCTAAACTACGGAACATGCTATCCATTTCTGATGCAGAAAAGTTAGTTCATGCATTCATGACCTCGAGACTAGATTACTGTAATGCTTTATTAGCTGGTTGTCCTGCATCCTCAATAAACAAGCTACAGTTAGTTCAAAACGCAGCTGCTAGAGTTCTTACCAGGTCAGGAAAATATGATCATATAACACCAATTTTATCATCTCTACACTGGTTACCTATTAAGTTCCATTTCAATTACAAAGTATTGCTACTGACCTATAAAGCCCTAAATGGTTTAGCTCCTGTGTATTTAACGGATCTTCTATCGCCCTACAATCCATCGCGCTCTCTAAGATCACTAAACTCGAGGCTTCTGGTCATTCCTAGGATATCTAAGTCAACTAAAGGAGGGAGGGCATTTTCACATTTAGCTCCTACACTCTGGAATAGTCTTCCTGATATTGTTCGATGTTCGGACTCGCTGTCCCAGTTTAAAACTAGATTGAAGACGCATCTCTTTAGCCAAGCATTCACATTATAATTACCTTTTATACTACATTTAAATCGGATCAAACGCATTAATATTCTGAACAGCAGCTATGCTAATTATTTCCCATCTGCTTTTCTGTTATTATCTCGGGACACTAGTCCCGAGGTAAATAGTTTGTCAGCTCCAGTTTGTATCCAGCCTCTCATGGAGACTTCAGATGCCTCAACACCTGTGATGAGACGACTCGACGCCTGTGAAGAGACGACTCAACGCCAGCTATATGGCCTAAATTAAAACATGATTGATTTTTCTAACATTTCTCTTTAACATTGTTGTTCTAACAATTTTCAATGTTAATTTATAAAATGCACTTTCTGTAAAGCTGCTTTGAAACAATGTGTATTGTGAAAAGCACTATACAAATAAATTTGAATTGAATTGAATTGAATTGAATTTGCTCAAATTTGCAGTTTTTAAATTATTAGTGTTTTTAAACTTTAAGTGAGTTTTTGATTACTTATAATCTTATAAAAATTAAATATTGCAAAACATATAAATGTATTTGTAGGGTCAATTTAAGTTTAAAAATAACATGAACTAATGATCATATCAGTGCCTTCCTTCTCACATAATAAAATAATTATTAAAACTCAAATCATTACATGTCCATATACACCAATCAGGCATAACATTATGACCAGTGAATAACCAGTCAAAAGAAGTTGATGTGTTAGAAGCAGGAAAAATGGGCAAGCGTAAGGATTTGAGCGAGTTTGACAAGGGACAAATTGTGATGGCTAGACGACTGGGTCAGAGCATCTCCAAAACTGCTGCTCTTGTGGGGTGTTCCTGGTCTGCAGTGGTCAGTATCTATCAAAAGTGGTCCAAGGAAGGTACAGTGGTGACAGGGTCATGGGCGGCCAAGGCTTATTGATGCACGTGGATGGCCGGGTGTGTGCGTGTCGCTTAACTGGGGAACATATGTCATCAGGATGCACTATGGGAATAAGGCAAGCTGGCGGAGGCAGTGTGATGCTCTGGACAATGTTCTGCGGGGAACCTTGGGTCCTGCCGCCATCCATGTGGATGCTACTTTGACATGTACCACCTACCTAAGCATTGTTGCAGACCATGTACACCCTTTCATGGAAACAGTATTCCCTGGTGGCTGTGGCCTCTTTCAGCAGGATAATGTGCCCTGCCACAAACCCTCAGGGGTCTAGTGGAGTCCATGCATCGACGGGTCAGGGCTGTTTTGGCAGCAAAAGGGGGACCAACACAATATTAGTTAGGTGGCCTTAATGTTATGCCAGATCGGTGTATATATTTATCTAGTAAGTGGCCAAATAAATAAATATCTGTCCTCATAAAATAATGACTGTACACTATTGTGTTTTTCCATCACCCTCACATGAAACAACAGAGAACTGATAATGGCATATTCATAGTTAATGTGCATGCTTTCAAAACAACTCTTCTTGTGCAACAGGAATTAGCTCAAAAACCAACCAGCCCCTCACATTGAAATGGTGTATTTCAGAAGTTATTTGTCACTGTCATGTCACTCATTACGATGCAGTTACAGTTTACTGATTATGCTTTTATCAAGTGAGCTTTGCTGTCAATGTGTGAAAACACATGTTTATTCAGTCTTTTAAACAGGACAAGAGAGAGAGAGGCCGCATGCTGGCACCCAACCAGATTAAGACTTTCATAAAGGCAGAACGAAGGTGTGCCAAGAACGAGTGAGGTCGCATCCCAACAGCCTGCTGCCTGCCGAAAGCAGAAATGTATTACTTTACCTGAAAATCCGAGATACCTCCGGGGTCTCGGATAAGAAAGTATGTTGTTGTGAAGGAAATTGACTATTCAAGGTGTTCAGGGGGGAAAGCAGAGCAAATAACATTTAAAAACAAACAATGTTTTGAGCTTATGCCATAACTCTGAAACACATTCAGACACAGGTCATTTAATTCCACCATTATAGTTAACACCAGATGCACAAATTACAGCTGACGGCAGCTCTGAAGATTTTGACCCTTCGCTTGTTCCCTAGAGCTCCTTCATCATTTGCAAATCGCCGCCCTCCTCACAATGCTGATAAATAACTGCAAGGAAAATTACTTTTGAAAAATGAGAAACGAATGACCTTTTGGCCACGCAAATGCCACTAACAAATCTATGTAATTAGACAACCCCGGGCACCACGAGGATAACAATTAAACCTAACCTCCAAATAATGTGCACTCTATAATCATGCAACGGAAGTCACCTCCAATATTGTGCCTTGGATAGGACACAACACGCCTAGTGATGTGAACAAGAGCGCAGGAATTGCTTTAAAACTTGAGTGTGACACTTGAAAAGTAAGCCTGTCCTAGTATATAAAGTTATACGAGCTTGACACCCACCAGAGGGTGAAACTGGGAGCAATAGGGGTATGGCACGCTACTCATGAGATGCTGCTCTGGATGAAGGAAATGGTGTAATTAATGACTAGTTTGTGAGACAGCGCTGCACAAGGGGTTCGGCTGGATTTCGCTCTCCTCTTTTGACAAACAAGCTCCGGCCCTCACAGTGAGGTTGTAAGCCCTCCTTTGGTGAGGCGCCCTTGTACCGTGGTGCTGGTGTGTCCTCAGTAATTAATCCCATGTTTGCCATGATGCTGAAACAACCTAGATAGCTCCGGCTGGTAATTGATCTAAAGAGAATGCTTCTCGGAGAAGGGGGCAGGAAGGAGCGTTTGGATATACAGCATCCTCACAAGAGCGAAAGTGAAAAAAGGTGTATGGGGTTGGATGTACTGTAAATGAATCACTCAACCCTCATGTCGTTCCAAATCTGTATGACTTTCTTTCTTCAGCAAAACACAAAAGATTATATGTTTCATGGACAACATTGGACCCGACTGACTTACATTGTAGGGACACTTTTTTTATATCTTTTGTGTTTCTCAGAAGAAATAAAGTGCAAGTTTGGAATGACATGAGGGTGAATGTGTCATTATTTGGGTGAACAATATTCCTTTGAGACTGAATAGGAATGTCTATTTTTCACAATGCTTCTCATTTATTTTGACCTTCCTGAATACTGTAAGTAAAGCTTTACCGTTGTGCTGCCTGGTACACCATCTTTATGCATTTTGCCAATTTACTCACCTTTTTGCCAATTTTCTGAGTAGCCTAAAATTAAAGTTGGTAAATCTAGTTCTGCTGCATGGCATCTCATCCAACTGAACCCTTAAATTTTATTTTATACCACATTTTCATTTATTTACCTGTATTACTTGACATGGGGAACATAACATGTTCTTCAAACATTTTGAAGAATGTTTAAAGAACAGTGTCTCAAATTGTTTAGAGAGAAATTTATATATATAGGGTTAGGGTTAGGGTTAGGGTGTACAAAATATATATTTTATTTATTTATTTATTTATTTATTTTTTCAGAGGTATTTTAATGTTTCTGACTTTTCATCAATAACGATACACCAGTATGACCATCTTAATTACTTCTGTCCCTTAATTATACATTGTAATGCATTAATTACATCTATATCTATATATATATATATATCTCACCTAAAGGATTATTAGGAACACCTGTTCAATTTCTCATTAATGCAATTATCTAATCAACCAATCACATGGCAGTTGCTTCAATGCATTAAGGGGTGTGGTCCTGGTCAAGACAATCTTCTGAACTCCAAACTGAATGTCAGAATGGGAAAGAAAGGTGATTTAAGCCATTTTGAGCGTGGCATGGTTGTTGGTGCCAGACGGGCCGGTCTGAGTATTTCACAATCTGCTCAGTTACTGGGATTTTCACACACAACCATTTCTAGGGTTTACAAAGAATGGTGTGAAAAGGGATAAACATCCAGTATGCAGCAGTCCTGTGGGCGAAAATGCCTTGTTGATGCTAGAGGTCAGAGGAGAATGGGCCGACTGATTCAAGCTGATAGAAGAGCAACTTTGACTGAAATAACTACTCGTTACAACCGAGGTATGCAGCAAAGCATTTGTGAAGCCACAACACACACGACCTTGAGGCAGATGGCCTACAACAGCAGAAGACCCCACCGGGTAACATCATCTCCACTACAGATAACTAGACCTTCACATCAACTGCAAATAGACCTCTGCAAACATGCCTAAGATTCACCCTGAGACTAAAGTTTTGATTATCAAGAGGCTGAAGACCAGATCCACTGCTGATGTGGCAGACACCTTCAAAGTGTCTCAGCGTCAAGTACAGAGGATAAAAAAAAAGATTTGAAGAGACTGGAGACGTTTATGAGAAACCCAGGTCAGGCAGACCCTGCAAGACAACTGCTCGAGAGGACCGTTTGTTGGCTCGAAAATCCAAGGCCAGCCCATTTTCCACTGCAGCAGAGCTTCACGAGACCTGGTCACCTGAAGTCCCTGTGTCAACCAGAACAGTTTGTCGGATTCTGTCTATAAATGGCCTCCATGGTAGAATCAGTGCCCAGAAGCCAGCACTAAACAAAAGACAATTGAAAAACCGTGTGGCATTTGCCAAAGCCCACAGCCTGCTAAAAGGACGGACGCTGGAAAAGTGGCAGAAGGTGGATTTTTCAGATGAATCTTCTGTTGAATTACACTACAGTCACCACAGATATTGTAGGAGACCTACTGGAGCCCGCATGGATCCGAGATTCACCCAGAAAACAGTGAAGTTTGGTGGGGGGAAATCATGGTCTGGGGTTACATCCAGTATGTGGGTGTGCGAGAGATCTGCAGGGTGGAAGGCAACTTCAATAGTCTAAAATACCAAGAAATCTTAGCTACCTCTTATATTCCCAACCATAAAAGAGGCCAAATTCTGCAGCAGGATGGTGCTCCATCGCATTCTTCCATCTCCACATCAAAGTTCCTCAAGGCGAAGAAGATCAAGATGCTCCAGGATTGGCCAGCCCAGTCACCAGACATGAACATCATTGAGCATATGTGGGGTAGGATGAAAGAGGAAGCATGGAAGACGAAACCAAAGAATATTGATGAACTCTGGGAGGCATGCAAGACTGCTTTCTTTGCTATTCCTGATGACTTCATCAATAAATTGTATGAGTCCTTGCCAAACCGCATGGATGCAGTCCTTCAAGCTCATGGAAGTCATACAAGATATTAAATTTGGATCTCACAGCACCACTACTTAATTTGCTGACATATTTTTTTTATTTGCAGTAAATTTGTTCAATTTCTGTATAGGCGACAAAACTTTTGTCTTGCCAACATTTGACCTTTCTGTCTTGATTAAATAATAACTCTTTTTTCAGTGAAACTAATTTATTTCAGTGCATTAAACATCATTTGGGAGGGTTTTAGATTTTCATGTGAGCTATTTCTAACACCAATTGATGAATTAAAAATCAGGTAAATAGCAGGTGTTTCTACAAAATAGATAAGCTGATATCATCAAAAAGTTGATTTATTTCTCTAATCCCATTCAAAAAGTGAAACGTGTGTATTATATTAATTCATTACAAACATACTGATATATTTCAAATGTTTATTTATTTTAATTTTGATGATTATAACCGACAACTAAGGAAAATCCCAAATTCAATATCTCAGAAAATTTGAATATTGTGAAAAGGTTCAATATTGAAAAAACATGTTGTCACACTCTAATCAGCTAATTAACTCAAAACACCTGCAGAGGCCTTTAAATAGTCTCTCAGTCTAGTTCTCAAGACTACACAATCATTGAGAAGGCTGCTGACTTGACAGTGAAAAGACGACCACTGACACCTTGCACAAGAAGGGCAAGACACTAAAGGTCATTGCAAAAGAGGCTGGTTGTTCACAGAGCTGTTCCAAGCACAGTAATAGAGAGACGAAGGGAAGGAAAAGATGTGGTAGAAAAAAAGTGTACAAGCAATAGGGATAACCGCACCCTGGAGAGGATTGTGAAACAAAACCCATTAAAAAATGTGGGGGAGATTCACAAAGAGTGGACTGCAGCTGGAGTTAGTGCTTCAAGAACCACTACGCCCAGAGGTATGCAAGACATGGGTTTCAGCTGTCGCATTCCTTGTGTCAAGCCACTCTTAAACAACAGACAGCGTCAGAAGTGTCTCGCCTGGGCTAAAGACAAAAAGTGGTCCAAAGTTATGTTCTCTAATGAAAGTAAATTTTGCATTTCCTTTGGAAATCAGGGTCCCTGAGTCTGGAGGGAGAGAGGAGACACACACAATCCATGTTGCTTGAGGTCCAGTGTAAAGTTTCCACAGTCAGTGATGGTTTGGAGTGCCATGTCATCTGCTGGTGTTGGTCCACTGTGTTTTCTGAGGTCCAAGGTCAACACAGCCGTATACCAGGAAGTTTTAGAGCACTGCATGCTTCCTGCTGCTGACCAACTTTATGGAGATGCAGATTTCATTTTACAACAGGACTTGGCACCTGCACACAGTGCCAAAGCAACCAGTACCTGGTTTAAGGACCATGGTTTCCCCTGTTTCTTAATTGGCCAGCAAACTCGGCTGACCTTACCCCATAGAAAATATATGGGGTATTGTGAAGAGGAAGATGCGATATGCCAGACCCAACAATGCAGAAGAGATGAAGGCCACTATCAGAGCAACCTGGGCTCTCAACACTAGAGCAGTGTCACAGACTGATCAACTCAATGCCACGCCGCATTGCTGCAGTAATTCAGGCAAAAGGAGCCCCAACTAAGTATTGAGTGCTGTACATGCTTTTCATGTTCATACTTTTCAGTTGGCCAAGATTTCTAAAAAATCCTTTCTTTGTACTGGTCTTAAGTAATATTCAAATTTTCAGAGATTTTCCTTAGTTGTCAGTTATAATCATCAAAATTAAAAGAAATAAACATTTGAAATATATCAGTCTGTGTGTAATGAACGTATATAATATACAAGTTTCACTTTTTGAATGGAATTAGAGAAATAAATCAACTTTTAGATGATATTCTAATTATATGACCAGCACCTGTATATGTTCCATTATGCCACATCCAAGTCTTCAAGTCCTGAAATCACAATTTTAAAAAATGCTTTATCTATTTTAGCATTTTGGTGATGCCATAATAATGGAGGATGATGGGAAATCTGTCTTCACAAAAAATTATGAAATGGATAGGATTTTCTAGTTTTCTGACAAGCTCAAGTGCAGAGAAAAGTAAGTATAAAATTAAGTAAATAAATAAATTAGATTTAAATAAATAAATAAATAAACGATTGAATGCTAAATTAACATACAGTATGATACAAAATGTAAAACGTAAATAAATTAATTAATACATTAGATTAAAGTAAATATATGTTGAAAAGCCTAGAGTAAAACTGTGAATATGATAATAATAACAAAATAAATAAGCAAACAAATAAGCTTAAATAAACCTGCAAAAGTTTAGAGAAAAAACATATACTGTATATTGAATTAAGTACACAATAAATCAATTAGATCAAAAAAAAAAATGATTAAATGTTAAATAAAAAAATAATTTAATTTAATTAAATTCTTGCTGTACTTTGATATTATACACCAATCGGTCTCCGCAGCATCACTTCAAGTCGAACACACCTATTTGAAGCGTTGTGTCACTTTAAAAAAGATGATTTCTTCTATTTTCACTATACCGTTTCAATACTGTAGACATCAGTGTTCATATGCAAATTATAAACTTTTATCCCAGTACTCCTGTGACAATTTGAACAGTTGTAAGACAGAAATAATGATACTGTGTGGTTGAAAAAAGATACTGTGTGGTTGTTTGTTAAGCTGTTTCATACATGACAACTGCTCTGGGCAGATTTGAATGTTCCAATCTTGTCAAAGGTTTAATACACATAAACGAATTATACAAAAAACAAAAACAAAAAAAAAAACACAAAAACAGACACCATAAACATCCAACATATAGGATCTGTGATCAGTAGATCAAGTGATCGAAAATGAATTAGGTTTCTTTATTTTCCAAATCTGTACCATTTCAAACAGTATCCCTCCTCATGGTATTACAGCAGAATATTTCAAAGAGCGCACAATCATTTTTACGTGGTATGTAAAGGACTTGTTCCTTTTTGAGGTTTCTTACTTGCTTTAAAGAGCAAACAGCATAACAAATAAAACTGGGACTGATGGAATGCTGTTTCAAACTGTAGCAACCAGATGGAATTTTTTTTTTTTTTTTTTCTTGAGTCTCTTATTTTTGTTTGTTTGTTTGGCTGTTGCATAATTTATAAGACTGTCCTTCACTTTTGCTCAGCTCCACTTCTATGCAAGTTTAATACAACCTACTTCTTCCACACAAGAAAATCTTCTTTACCCTCTTGTTGTCTCGCTCCTGTTTGTGACTTGATGCACAGCCACAGATGGCCTGGATGCAAGAGAAAAATATGAAGCCAAGGTAATGAAATTGTAAAATTTCCTAACTTAACTTAACTGAAAATGGAGTATATAAACCTAACACAATGAGAGGTGAAGTCGACCTGAGAGAACAAGCGCTGTCTGTAACATCTTTGCTGTTTCTATCTCATTTTCTATCTACATTTATGGAATATAGACAAACATTGCACATTTTTGGTGAGGATATATAGATGTACAGTCTGTAATTATGCTGGAGGTGTATTTTTTGTTATCTTTAGAACAAACAGTGGGTGTTTTTGATGACATTTACAATACACATAAGTATACTGCCTGCAAAGTTAAAAAAAAGTGTATTTTTCTTTTCTTTTCTTTTCTTTTCTTTTAATAAAGTAGATTGTCTTTTGAATATAAGTTTATTTTTTGAAAACACTTTACAATAAGACTCCATTTGTTAACATTAATTCACCCAGAAAAAAAGGGTCATGTCATCATTTATTCACCCTCAAACCTTCGAAACACAAATACAGATCGTTTTGATGAAATCTGAGAGATTTCTGTCCCTCCATTAACAGTGCATGTAACTATTACTTTGACACTTCAAAAAGTTCATAAAGACATCGTAAACTAATCCATATGAATTGAGCGGTTTAGTCTGAAGAGATATGAATGCTTTATATGATGAACAGATTTAATTTATGCTTTTATTCACATATAAACATTCATCAAAGCATACACCAGTGATGGTAAACGGAAGCTCAAGCATGCTTGCTTGATGTGCGATAACCTGTGAGGTTAATTCTCATGAGTTAAGCAGTATGTTTGAGCTTCCACAAGAACCAGTGAGGTTCATTCTTTTGTTAAGCAGCACATTTGAGCTTCAACAAGAACCAGTGAGGTTCATTCTTTTGTTAAGCAGCACGTTTGAGCTTCCACAAGAACCAATAAGGTTCATTCTGCTGTTACATAGCATGTTTGAGCTTCAGCAAGAACCAATGAGGTTCATTCTCATGTTACGCACAAGCGGCAACCTCCCGCTGTCTCTCTTGAAGCCAATATGGAAGTGACTTAAACTGCAGTTCATTGAGTGGCTTCTAGAGACAGGCTCCAGAAGGGAGCAGAATCTCATTGAGCTCCATGTTAAAATGCCCAACTTTACAGCAGAATAAAACATGTTTACAGCCTGGTACAAATTCTGGTTTTGGTCTAAACAGCAAATTTTGCTTTGGTCACATTTTTTTATAACGCATTCGTTTACATTATATAAAGCCTTAAAGTTCTGCATAATTAAGTGCGTGGCCACTTTGAGTAGCAGGTGGGTAGCCATTTATCTGTTGTTTGTTAGTCATCGCGTCACCTCAGCTCCGCCCACCTCCCGCGTCTTTGCCCATTTTCTGTTATCCGGGAGTGAGGTTGATGACACGCTTCTAAGATGGCAACGGCCAGCTCGTCCCAGTTTACGCTTCAAAACGGCTCTGCAAAATCCTATGGGTGACGTCACGGACACTATGTCCGTATTTTTATACAGTCTATGGTTACACACCACGTTTGAGCTTCCACAAGAACCAAATAAGGTTAATTCTGCTGTTAGGCAGCACATTTCAGCTTCAGCAAGAACCAGTGAGGTTCATTCTCGTGTTACGCACCACGTTTGAGCTTCCACAAGAACCAAAAATGTTAATTCTGCTGTTACGCAGCACGTTTGAGTTTCAGCAAGAACCAATGAGTTTCATTCTGCTGTTATGCAGCATGTTTGAGCTTCAGAAAGCACCAATGAGGTTCATTCTCATGTGTTACACAGCATGTTTGAGCTTCTGCAAGAACCAATGAGGTTCATTCTCGTGTTACGCACCACAATTGAGCTTTAGCAAGAACCAATGAGGTTTATTCTCGTGTTACGCAGCACGTTTGAGCTTCCGCAAGAACTTATGAGGTTCATTCTGGTGTGTTACACAGCAGGTTTGAGCTTCAGAAAGAACCAATGAGGTTTGTTTGTGTGTGTTACACAGCATGTTTGAGCTTCAGAAAGAACCAATGATGTTCATTCTTGTGTTACACAGCACGTATGAGCTTCCACAAAAACCAATGAGGTTTGTTTCGCACATCAAGCAGGTATGGATGAGCATCTGTTTATGTTCGCTGATCAATATTTATATGTGAATAAAAGCCTAAATTCAGTCTGTTCATCATCATATAGGGTGATCATGTCTCTTCCGAAAATGTTGATTAAACTGCTCAAATCATATTGATTCATTTTCCGAATCTTTATGAACGTTTTGAAGTCGTAGTTACGTAGCTGTCAATGGAGGGACAGAAATTTCTCAGATTTCATTAAAATGTCTTCCTTTGTGTTTCAAAGATGAATGAAAGTATAATGGGTTTGAAATGTCACTGATAATTGATGGCACCTTTATCATTTGTGGGTGAACTAATCCATTAATATCTTATGCAGAGTTGCTTCTCAAGTAAATGTATTTTGTTTCAATGATTTTGGAATATTTTACCAGGAAAACTGCATGCATAACATTTCTTAGGTGCAATCCTAATCAGATTAGCTGCATTCGTTGTCGGCTTCTATTTGCCTCAAAATATTATGATATTAATAACCACACTGTATGAAAAGTAAGGCAAGTCAATAGTTTCACAAACATGCATCTCCATTTGGAAAAAGGCATTTGGGCTCTCCTCCATGGCTCAGATAGAGCGATGAGGGGTAATTTAAAATGCATGAGCTGGCTTTTTTCACATTCATTGTTCATCTCCTACCATATGGGGAGCCAAAGCAGGGCCAGAGGTCTCCTCTCACTAAATGAGCCATCTTTCTCATTGCATGGCCTGTGCCTCGTGAATAGGTCAAATCATGTTGCCATTAATATTTGAAACACACTAAATTGAAAAAGATGTTCATATAGAGCATGCCGCTTCCACTCTTCTAACATAATGATACATGTATAAAAAAGTCTTCCACATCAGCTCAGGAGATAGGCTTGTCTATTTCTCATCGAGCCATTTATCTAGCTTTTTTGTCCGCTGATGAATTCGTTCTAGTGACAATTTCTGTCAGGATAATGAAATGCCACCCAAAGTCTGTCCACTGCTTGAATGGGGACATAGCAGATATCTCCCCCAATTATTGTAAAAATTTTCTCACGAAGGTGATCCATCTTTTTTTTTTTTTTTTTTCTGAGAGCTTATATTAGTTCACATCTCATTGTGGCTGTGACCCACTCTTGCTGAAGTCTGAATAGCCCCTTCAGCCAGACCTCTGTTCAATTGTGTTCAAATATAGGTTATCTGCAAGATAAGAATTTAATGTCATTGGCTGCCCTAGTTAGATTATGCTACGCTGCACTCATCAATGTTAAACTTGAACCTGAGTGTCTTCACTTGGAGATTGTGATGGCCAGTGGTGTAAAATTGTTTCATTTCAGTTCCTTCAGAAGTGACGCCATTATCATAATGCTGCATGTATTCTGGTTTTTATGAAGGCTTAACCATAAAAATATTCAGATTTTTAGACTATAAATATTACAAATGTTATTTTCAGAGTCTTTCCACTTAATATCTTTGCATTACCCACTTACTGTATATTGACAACTAGCCTACTTTCTGTGCACTGCACAGCTTGTCATATGCTTTTTTTGGTCAATAAATCATGCAATGTCACATGCAAAAGCTCTTTTGTTCTGCTCATTCAGATACTGATAGGCTAGAAATTCTGAAAGGACGTTCTTTCTGAAATGTATCTTATGCTGTTTTATGCTATATGAGCAACGGTGTGATATAAGTGTGATATTGCTTTTACAGTTCAACAAACAACAAGTTGATGTTAAATAACTTACATTTTAGACACAATGGCGCCCATCTATTTCAAGTGTGGATACCTGCAGGTTGGATCATTAATGGGAGTGTCGAAAGGTCTTTACAATTGTTTATAAAAGCTGCCTGTTAGGGTGTGGGGAAGGGTTAATCACTGAATCACTATGCAGAATCACTGAAGATAAGAGGAACAACAAGAACAGAAAAAAGAGAAGAGAAACACAACAACTACAACAGATTTACAGCCACCCAGCGTTAAGCCCTATTCGGACAGGATTAGTTTTAGATGGAGTAATGTAATTTTACCATAGGACGTCTGTAATATTAATAGCCAATTTGCACAGGATAAGAAATCTCAGTAAAACTAGCAGAAGTGGGAGTAGGAACTCAATTTACGCGTATTTAGTTGCTTTCTTATATCATGTGCTCAAACCTGTAACAAAAAAAAATGGACGTATAGTATTCGTGACATCACCCGTAGGTTTCTGAAGAGATTTCCCTTTCGAGGGAACTCGCACTGCGTTGTCGTGACGACACTTTGGGGAATGCCCTCGGCGTAGCGCGTCTGAAGCATGAATGAAATCAGTCCAATCCTGATTGGTGTTGCGTCATGACTTAGTATGTGACGGCATACCCGGAAGCTACAAATGGACGCCGGCACAAAGCACAGATAGCTTTTCGCTCTTCAGCGAGGCGCTCTGTGTATGAATTGTTTGTCTATTTGGTGTTGTTTGTCCAAGAGGAGTGTTTTGTGAAGTTGGCAGGCTTGCGAGCCCTGTGTCCCGCGTCTGTTGAGGCAGCGCGGTGGCATAGATCAGTGGGCTCGCAGATGTACTTGTCAGCGGGTCTTGAGACTGCTGAGGCACTTTCTCAGTCCCTGTTTGACAGTTCAGATGTTCTCCTTCCCCGTGTGGAAGCCCGCGCTGCGGCTTCTTCCTTCACGGTGGGGAACCCGATGCACTGGTAGTCCGATTCTGAGGAATCAGACATGCCTTAGATAATCATCGAGGCATGTGACGTTTCAGCACAAACATGCCACTTCATTCGCTTGTTCTCGCATTGCCGAGGCAGCGCGTAAATTACGGGTCTGTAATAGAGTGAACACACGGTGATACTGGGGGTGCTGGCTGTGTTCATTGTGAAACATATCGACGCGTACACACTTGCGCTTTTTGGGTGTTTCAGCCTCACACCTGTGGACTTTCAACTTGAGGGATGAAAGCCAAATATGTTTGAATGGGTCGAAACTCGCGTTTGCCGAGGCAGCGTGTAGATGACGAGTCCGTACACATATTAAAACAGTATCGTCTGGTGATTATGGCTATATTTAATTCTGAGGAATTAAAGGTGAATATTATCTGACTTTGAGAAGTTAGAAATGTTATTCAGCCTATCATTCAGACTATGTTCACTTGATGAGTGATTATGGTGGTATTTAATTCTGAGGAATTAAATGGGATATAGTATCTGACTTTGAGGAGTTAGATATTATCAGCAAATCATCCAAACCGTGTTTCACTTGCCTATATATTCATCTAAAAGAGGGAGAAGATATGCATGAGCAGTCTACTGAGGGAGCTGCTTTTGTGCATTGTGAGGTTGCTCCTTCATGGAGCCCTCAGGGAATTGGTGTTGCGGGACACATCATTTTCCAAGAATTTGCAGTGTCCACACAAAGTCGTTGCGGCCCTGTTGAGTTGCTCCCTTAGATGAGGCCGTGGCTGGCCAGCCCCCTCTCCCGGGAAGGAGCGATCGAGGTCGCCTCCCCCGTGGAGCTTTCTGGAAGTCGATGGTGGGTTCCGCCGTCCATGACGCTCGGGCCACATCGATTTCCATCGAACGCATGCTGTTCACCACTTCAGGGGGCCGGGAAGGAGGCTCTGTGGGTACCAGAGTCCAGCCTTGATAGGCTGGTTCCCCTAGTAGAATATCTTGGCGCATGTGTATGCCTCTCGAATATATCTGCTTGGGTCCTGTGTATCGTGGACAAGAGGTACTGACTACAGTCCAGTGGTCCACTACCATGGTCAAAGGTGTGGTCTGGTCTGTGGTGTGCCCAGCCCAGTGGCCTGCCGGCCAGCCCCCTCTCCCGGGGAGCAATCAAGGTCGCCTCCTCTGTGGAGTTTTCTGGAAGACGATGCTGCGATCCGCTGTCTACGACGCTCGGGCCACATTGACTTCCAGCGAACGCATGCTGCTCTAGCCGCCTCTAGAAAGACTTGCAGCTGGGCAGCAGACGTGTTCGCACACCGAAAATCCTCCCCGACTAAGCTCTGCCGGGTGGCCACTTCAGGGGGTCGGGCAGGAGGCTCGGTGGGTACCAGAGACCAGCCTTGAGAGGCTGGTTCCCCAAGTAGAATATCTTGGCGCATTGTTATGCTTCCTGAATATATCTGCTTGGGCCCTGTGTACCGTGGGCAAAGAGTACAGATTGCAGTTCAGCGTTCCACCACCGAGGTTCATCGGTGTGGTGTGCCTAGCCCAGTGGCAGGTTATGGAACAGCAAGTGTGCTCCCTGTTGGTATAGGAGGCCATAAAGCGTATCCCTCTGCCAGACAGGGAGTCCGGCTTTTTAGCCGCTACTTGGTTGTTCCCAAGAAGGATGGGGGTTGCGTCCCATAATAGGTCTGAGGTACTTGAGTAACAGTTCTCCGAGGAGATTAAGGTTCAAGATGCTCACTATCCTAGCCATCGTGAGTCAGATCCAGGTCGAGGACTGGTTCGTCACGATAGAGCTTGAGGACGCATATTTCCACATATCCATCCTTCCTGCCCACAGGGAGTTCCTGAGGTCCGCTTTCGGGGGCGAAGCGCACCAGCATCGTGTTCTTCCTTTTGGCCTAGCTCTTTCCCCTCACACCTTTACCAAGTGCATGGATGCAGCGCTGGCGCCCTTCAGGCTCCAGGGCATCCGTGTACTGAACTATATCGATGACTGGCTGAGACTAGCCTAGTCACAAGAGATGGTGATACGGCATTGCTATGTCCTCCTGTCTCACATAAGGTGCTTATGGGCTGAGACTGGACGTGGTAGGGGACTCGACCACGAGGTAGACATGTATGTCCCCTGCGCGTGTCGGGTCTATACGGGCGGACGTCTCAGTGATGAAGCTAGGCCACAGCCGCACTGTGAAAGCAGTTCCAGAAACTACTGGGTCTCATGGCAGCAGCGTCCAACGTTTCTGTTCGGCCTGCTTTACATGAGATCCCTCCAGTGGTGGCTGAGGACCAGGGGGTTTTCCTTGAGAGGAAATCTATGCCGTATGATCACGGTAATGCGCGGGTGCCCGTTCCCTCGTCATATAGTGGAAACCTTGGTTCCTGTCCCAGAGGCCATTGCTGGGAGCACCATGTAGTCGGAGAGCCGTTTCAACAGATGCCTCCCTCACTGGTTGGGGCGTGGTCATGGACGGCCGCTTTGCGAGAGGTCCGTGGGAGACCCGGCATTTCTCCTGGCAGATGGAACTGCTGGCGGCCTTCAAGACTCTGAGGAGTTTTTTTCCGGACCCCCCCGGCCGCCATGTCCCGATACGTTCCGGCAATATGTCCGTGGTATCGTATCCAAATCACCAGGGGGATCTGAGGTCGCGCCCTCTTTGCAGACTGGCATACCAGATCCTCCTGTGGTCCCAGGGGAAACTGTCATCTCTCAGAGCGATGTATGTCCCAGGGGACCAGGAAGCAGGTGTCCTGTCGAGGCAGGGGCTGAGGCCCGGGGAGTGGCACCCCACCCAGGGGAGGTGGAGGCCATGTGCTTGAGGTTGGACCAGTGGAAGTGGATCTGTCTGCGACCTGAGACATCCCGCTGTCTGCTTGATTCCGCCTCTGGCATCCAGCCCCTCGTGGCCGAGGCCGCATCGGTACGCATTCCCCCGATCACTCTGCTTCCGGGAGTTCTGGAGCAGGTCCGCCGGGAGGGCATCAGCCTTCTCTTAGTAGCACCCCGGTGGCCGACCCGAGTATGGTTCTCCGACATCTTAGCGCTCCTAGACGGCCGTCCATGGCAGATTCCTCTGAGGAGGGATCTGCTGACTCAGGCAGGGGGGAAAATGTTCCACCCCAGACCGGAGCTGTGGAACCTCTGGGTCTGGCCCTTGAGGGGGCCCGGTACCTAGAGGATGGCTTGTCAGCGGGTGTCGTCGAGACCATACTCAGCTGCAGGGCTCCTTCTGCGAGGAAACTGTACTGCCTGCAGTGGAATGTTTTTTCTACTTGGTGTAGAGAAGGGGAGTTGAACCCAGTTAACTGCCCTGTGGGCAGTGCTGGAGTTCCTCAGGATAATTTCTCCACCGGTCTAAGCCTGTCCCCTCTTACGGTGTATGTGGCTGCCATTGGGGCTTTCCACTTATCCGTAGATGATGGACCTTTGGTTAGACATCATCTGGTTGTACGGTTCCTCCATGGGGCTTGGAGGATGAGGCCTGTGGCTCGTTCCAGAGTCCCAGCCTGGGACCTGGCGGTGGTACTTGAAGGGCTGGCTGAGGCCCCCCTTCAAGCCACTGGAGTCGGCTGAGGCAAAGAACCTGACCCATAAGGTGGTCGTTCTCCTCGCCATCACTTCTCTTAGGAGAGTGGGGGATCTCCAGGCCTTGGCGGTATCGCCAACCTGCCCGGAGTTTGCCCCTGGCGGGGGGAAAGCCATCTTATACCCCAGGCTGGGCTATGTGCCCAAGGGCCGTCCAGTGGGGTGCGGTCGGTGATTGCTTAGGCATTCCATCCTCCACCTCACGTGACGGATATCAAGTGCTATCTGTGCTTTGTGCCGGCGTCCATTTGTAGCTTCAGGGTATGCCGTCACATACTACGTCATGAAGCAACACCAATCAGGATTGGACTGATTTCATTCATGCTTCAGACGCGCTACGCCGAGGGCGTTACCCAAAGTGTCGTCACAACGATGCAGTGTCTCATTCCCTTCTCAGGGAACAAGGGTTATAGTCATAACCCGAGACGTTTTCAAAGCCTCAAAGGCGGCCATTGCCATCTTGGCAGCACATCATCAAGTGTCACTCCCGGATATCTGAAAAATAGGTGGGCAAATAGGTGGGACATGGCTGGAGCTGAGGTGACGTGACGACTAACAAACAGCAAACAAACTACAATTCACCTGTCCCTCAAAATGGCCACGCCTTTAATTGTGCAGAACTTCAAAGCTTTATATAATGTAAACAAATGAGTTATAACACATTCACCCTCACACATGAAGAGCAAAATAACCTTATAGACCAAAACATATAACAGTAAGGTCTGGTCGAACAATTTATTAATTAAATTAATTAAATTCTGATTGGATGATGTTGGTATAGTCACTTCCCTCAAGTTGTTTCGTTCCTCTGAAAAATCACTTTTAAACAGGAAAAAAAAAAACAGAATATTGACGTACATATTTACATATTCTATTCGAACAGGACTAGTATTCCCTGAGGTAATCCGGACGTTTTTATAGAAGGTAAAAGTCGGCATAATCTTTTCTGACACAGAGATGGCACATTCAGATGGGACTAAACTCACTGAGAAGCTCTGGTAATAATTACTTTACCCCACCTGATGAAATCAAATGCCAAATAAAATCAATAGCTCACCAGAGGATGATTAAACAACTCCCAAACAGCTTTACCATATTTACTTATTACAAACCAGCTTGGCATTATTTCTTCCATGTGGTACTATACATGTTCAAAAGTTTTATAGTTGGGCACTTGGTCATTGACTTTGGTTGAATTAATTCTCTAGCAGCAATTCTCCTGAATGCAATGACATTTGCACTTTTTTGAAATCAGTGACTGGATTTCGACACATGTGAGTTCTCAAATTAGTATGTTAGGCAGTTTTCTTGGGATTCTTGAGACTCTATATGTTTTTGTATTTCAATTTACACAAGCTATTTTTAACTGATTTGAACTGATATGTGTAGATATATTTTGAATCAGGAGACAATTCCTTTGATGCTTTGAAACATTTTACCAGTTTACCAGTGACATTGATTAATAATGTAATCATAACTAAAACAATTAAAATGTTCAGTTATACTTTCACCAGAGGGAGCAAAAGAAATTACAAAGTTATTATCATATAATTCAATAAATCATATGTTTTAACCTCAAATTGTTCTTCCTTTTCATCATTAACGCTTTAAATACAGAAACATGCAAGAAAAAAACAATGCTCGTCCCCAAAACACTGCTTGCAGACAGACAGCTGGCCTACTCAGACTCAAACCCGCAAGACCATAATGGTGAACTAGCTTCACCAGCTCCAGTTTGGTTTGCTTGAGAACAGCATGAACGTGCTGGTCCACCAGCTATACCAGCACTAACCAGCAAAAATCAACCTCCAATCCATGCTGGTTTATTGTGGATTTTTAAGCAGGGTAGTTTCTGTCAGAGCATATAACCTTTGGTGGTCTAATGCTATTTCATTCGGACTTATTTACACTGTTAAAGAGTTGGATTCTCATGCTAAACATGGTCAAAATAAATTAATTAATAAAAAATTTTAAAAAACAGTTGACTGTATGATGGATTATTTCTGTGCTAATACACTCCTTCAGGATTCTGACAAGTTTCTGAAAGTTTTTTGGCCCTGTATGACGTCATAAAGTGCGGAATTCCTTGTATGGGAACTTCTCCCTGATAAGTAATTTTGAACCAAAAATGTCACTAAAGTGTTTTTGGTTGTAAGGGAAAGATAACCTTGTTCAGCTTCCCAAATAACCCAGCATTAAGGAAACAGTGGATGCAGTTTGTTTTTCCGGAGTAGCAATAGAATTCTGGAATTTTTTTTTGTTTGTTCCCTGTCACAAATCGAAACTGCAGGCTGTGAGTGAAACTGCATCAAATGTCTGTTTTGTTGGCAATCGGTGCGTAAGGGCATATAATGTAAACACGATCGTATAATAAATCAAAAGTTATCCAGGGATAATGTGATGATGTATTGTGTGTGTGCTCGTGACTCTTTAGCTCCGCCCACTGCACGCCTCCATGAGTTTGGCTGTTTTCGGAAAGAACCGGTACAGTGTATCTGTCTTTTACAAATATAATAAAACTAAAGACTCTTCTGCGATATGAAGGATGCAATGCTACTCTATAGGTACTCAAGAATAACAAGAGCTTGGCAGATACTGTGTGTGTTAAGTACCATTTAATGAATGAGCTTTTTAACTAATCAGTTGAGTAAATGCATGCAGTGACCCATTCAATCTAAGTCAGTTGTTTTTTTGTTTTGTTTTTTTGTTCCTGAATGAATGAACATTTTACAAACCCTCTGTTCAACGACAGACAGTAAACAATTTCATTCTTTGACAAATTAGAGATTTTTTAATTAATAATTTGAGCAAATGACTCAATGTCACTTGTTACTTTATTATATACATTTTTGAACGCATCGGTTGAGTATATGATAACTGGATTTGTTCTTGAATGAGTCAATATTTTTGAACAAATAATTAGTTCAACAACTCATTCATAGATAGCCTGTTTGAGGTTGAGCAAATTGATTTAGTGAATGATTAAATTACTCAATTATAAAGACAGTTTACTTCCTTAAACTAATTTTTTTTTTTAAATGAATCGTTTGAGCGAACAATTCAATGACTCATAAAGACTGTTTTTGCCACCTTGCTTAATCTAATGAGGAAACCTGCAGTAAGAGTTTGTGAAAATACCCACCACTAATGCACAGACTGACAGTCTGTCTGGAAAGCAAGAACAAACAGATGATACACAGACAGTGTTGTTGTTTGTTTATTTTTTATTTTTATATTTTTTTACATTTTTGCCTTCATTGGATACGACAGTGAAGGACAGACAGGGAGAGATAGTGGAGGAGAGAGGAGCACAGGGTTAGGAAAGAACCACAAGCCGGGACTCAGACTCGGGTCGCCCGAAGCGCTGTTGCACTATGAGCTGCCCACAAGGCAATGGCTCCGACACAGACAGTGTTGTTGGACTAACGTCTGCACTCTTGGAACTGATCAACCAATCAGATTTGAGGACCAGTACAGACTCATCACAGAAAATCTGTCTGACATTATCATTGCAGGACTGTCACAAACTTCTCGGGCATTACAAAATATTCCCCATTCTCTTGAACAAAATCAGCCAGTGCTCTAAAGTATAACAGAGGGGAATAATTACTGAGTTGCAAGCTTAGAGTGCTGTTATGGGATTTTTCACAGCTCTGTAACTTGCTAACAGAGGTTTAGCTTTGTTGGAGAGCCTCCTGGCACTGTTGACAATGGAGAAAAGCCATCCTTGGATATAAGACTTTTAATAAATCCAAGGACAGGCCCTCGTTAAAAAGTCTCCCTGCATTAACCAGCCTTTCCTTTAAGTGAAAAGCTGGGAATGAGGAATTCGTTCAGCCTTGATTACCTTCCCTATACTTAGAGTGTTATTCTACATGAGCCCCTTATTGCATTAGCAAGGCTTGGAAATGGCTGTCTGTTAATATTAGCGTGCCGTTGGACAGTGTACACAAGCGCACAAATTAAGCATTATAGAACGTGGCAGCAATTGAGGAGCAATTACGTCTGTGGAAGCTTATGGTTTCACAACAAATTAGTTATCACTTTGCAATTAATCTCTTTGTTTCAGGACCATGGCCTATTCTACAGTCTTAGATCCCAGATCTTGCTTTCATGCACTCTTGAGTCACATGGCAGCAACTGTTGTTAATGTAATTACAGAAAATATGATTGTCACGGAATAATTGTTATGAGAATAATGTTTTGATTATACTAATTTCCTCAAAGGAATAGCAATTTTCAGCACAATTAACATATATTACAATTTCTGAGAAGCAGATAGTTATATCAAGTGATTTTGATTTAGCTTTTTAATCTGAAATCACTAATGAGATAAGTCACAGTCCTATACTTCCAAGCCACATTTTTGTTTAATGTTGTGACATCATGCATGACTGTAAGCCCCCCATGCTTTAAAAACAATGTTACATTTTCTTTCCAAGAACCAAAAACAAATTCATCTTTTGATGATTTTTCATGTAATGAATGTAAAATTTGACCAAAAAAAGTGTGTGTGTGTGTGTGTGTGTGTGTGTGTGTGTGTGTTTATGCTACCTCTTGGGGACATGGATGTGTTTTTTAACCTTTCATGTGGGGACACGATGACCAACTGGGGACAAAATCTGTGTCCCCATAAGGATTACCATTGGAACTGATAGAAAATAGCATGCTATATAGCCTGTGCAAATTTCTTAGTCCCTTACTTGTGACCCCAGAAGGTGGTTTTACCAGTGTTGGAGTGTGAGGGTGTGTATTCGGATTTGCCCCTGGGCCGGGTCTTGGTACTGCAGTGTGCATATTTAATAAATCTCCGCCTCATATTTACATGTATGGCGGGAAACTAAGAAGACGTGTTTCCCCCTATGGTTCGGTCCTGGTACAGCATTGTGCATAATAAATAAATGCCAGCTATTACATATCAATTAATACCATATTTGGACACAAGGAAGTTATCTCAACTGCTCAGCTTTTGATGGAAATCAATCATGTATTATAGTAAATTAATAAAGTATGATGAATATAGACTATCTTACGCTTTGTCTATAAAAATATTATCATTTTCAGACACTTTGTATGCTATAGTCTAGTAGGATGTTTGGATCTTGTTCTACAAGCAGCCATAAAATATCAAATTGTTTTACCAAAACGTTGAAAAACAAACACCTGCTAAACATAGTCAACTACTAGTACTGAAATCAGAAACCCATGGTGTAATCCATGTTATGTTAGTATCATGTTAGTAGATCGCGTTGCTGATAGCTTAGGCTAGCTAACAAGATAGCATAACGTTACGTGATTAGAACTACCGTAAGTACAGCCTGTCCACGCAACACAACCCCACACATTTGTATAGCGGCCAATACAAAGTAATGATAAAGCTGTGAAACAACGTAGAATATGTAATTATTGTTATCCTACCTTAGACATGTTGTCGGCGAAGATAATGTCCAAACTATCGTTTGATGTTAAATCTATTTACTCTGCAGCATAACTCCACTGACAGCTAGATTTAGCTTGGCAAAAGGTGATGATCCGGTTTCGCGCAGTAACGTTAGATGAGATATAGTATGTAAACACAGTAACGTTAGTGCAAATTAATTACGAAATCTGCACTTATCTAAAAACAACATTTGATTTCAGTACATTTACAATTACAATGTCGACGACTTCAGGTAATCAGGTAACGTGGGGGAGCGCGGATGACGAAACTTGGTGTTGCCATTACACTATATAGAAAAAACATTCCGCCAATTTTTTATTTTTTGAAAGATATCCATAGACATTTATTAAACCATAGCAAAGTAAATTTCTTACTTAAGTTCATCTCTATTTTTGTGTTTATTTTAAATAAGACAAATCTGATATTATTTTAATCTCCAATATGTTATATCAGTTGAGATGGTTCTTTAACGCTGATCTAACAGCAGAAGACACTAGCAGGGTTTAAATCCCAGTTGTGCAGGCGGGGCATGTTGTAACACTGCGTTACAATGTGCCCCTATTAGAAAAATGCTATTATATTCTATACTTTTATTAATTTTATTGAGAAAACGTGAAAAAGGTGAATTAAGACTGAGAGTCAATGTTCAGAAATTACTAATTATTTATTTGTTTTGAACTATGTTGTATAGCTGTGTTTTCATGTGTTCGTAGTCAAAACTCAAAAATTAGTTTATATTTAATTATTAAAAATTCCCATTATTTTATATGAAAAAGTTTTTAACTGTCCAGCTGTACCTTTACTGAATGAGCACTGTGCCACTGTCGTCCAGACTCAAAACACATCTGTCCAGTTGTGCCTTTACTGAATGAGCACTGTGCCACTGTACGTCCAGACTCAAAACACATCTGTCCAGCTGTACCTTTACTGAATGAGCACTGTGCCACTGTACGTCCAGACTCAAATCACATCTGTCCAGCTGTGCATTTACTGAATGAGCACTGTGCCACTGTACGTCCAGACTCAAAACACATCTGTCCAGCTGTGCCTTTACTGAATGAGCACTGTGCCACTGTACGTCCAGACTCAAAACACATCTGTCCAGCTGTGCCTTTACTGAATGAGCACTGTGCCACTGTACGTCCAGACTCAAATCACATCTGTCCAGCTGTGCATTTACTGAATGAGCACTGTGCCACTGTACGTCCAGACTCAAAACACATCTGTCCAGCTGTGCCTTTACTGAATGAGCACTGTGCCACTGTACGTCCAGACTCAAAACACATCTGTCCAGTTGTGCCTTTACTGAATGAGCACTGTGCCACTGTACGTCCAGACTCAAAACACATCTGTCCAGCTGTGCCTTTACTGAATGAGCACTGTGCCACTGTGCGTCCAGACTCAAAACACATCTGTCCAGCTGTGCCTTTACTGAATGAGCACTGTGCCACTGTACGTCCAGACTCAAAACACATCTGTCCAGCTGTGCCTTTACTGAATGAGCACTGTGCCACTGTACGTCCAGACTCAAAACACATCTGTCCAGCTGTGCATTTACTGAATGAGCACTGTGCCACTGTACATCCAGACTCAAAACACATCTGTCCAGCTGAGCACTGTGCCACTGTACGTCCAGACTCAAAACACATCTGTCCAGCTGTGCATTTACTGAATGAGCACTGTGCCACTGTACGTCCAGACTCAGAACACATCTGTCCAGCTGTGCATTTACTGAATGAGCACTGTGCCACTGTACGTCCAGACTCAAAACACATCTGTCCAGCTGTGCATTTACTGAATGAGCACTGTGCCACTGTACGTCCAGACTCAGAACACATCTGTCCAGCTGTGCATTTACTGAATGAGCACTGTGCCACTGTACGTCCAGACTCAAAACACATCTGTCCAGCTGTGCATTTACTGAATGAGCACTGTGCCACTGTACGTCCAGACTCAAAACACATCTGTCCAGCTGTGCATTTACTGAATGAGCTCTGTGCCACTGTACGTCCAGACTCAAAACACATCTGTCCAGCTGTGCCTTTACTGAATGAGCACTGTGCCACTGTACGTCCAGACTCAAAACACATCTGTCCAGCTGTGCATTTACTGAATGAGCTCTGTGCCACTGTACGTCCAGACTCAAAACACATCTGTCCAGCTGTGCATTTACTGAATGAGCACTGTGCCACTGTACGTCCAGACTCAAAACACATCTGTCCAGCTGTGCCTTTACTGAATGAGCACTGTGCCACTGTACGTCCAGACTCAAAACACATCTGTCCAGCTGTGCATTTACTGAACGAGCACTGTGTGCCACTGTACGTCCAGACTCAACACACATCTGTCCAGCTGTGCCTTTACTGAATGAGCACTGTGCCAGTGTACGTCCAGACTCAACACACATCTGTCCAGCTGTGCCTTTACTGAATGAGCACTGTGCCAGTGTACGTCCAGACTCAACACACATCTGTCCAGCTGTGCCTTTACTGAATGAGCACTGTGCCAGTGTACGTCCAGACTCAACACACATCTGTCCAGCTGTGCCTTTACTGAATGAGCACTGTGCCAGTGTACGTCCAGACTCAAAACACATCTGTCCAGCTGTGCATTTACTGAATGAGCACTGTGTGCCACTGTACGTCAGACTCAAAACACATCTGTCCAGCTGTGCCTTTACTGAATGAGCACTGTGCCACTGTACGTCCAGACTCAAAACACATCTGTCCAGCTGTGCCTTTACTGAATGAGCACTGTGCCACTGTACGTCCAGACTCAACACACATCTGTCCAGCTGTGCCTTTACTGAATGAGCTCTGTGCCACTGTCGTCCAGACTCAACACACATCTGTCCAGCTGTGCCTTTACTGAATGAGCACTGTGCCAGTGTACGTCCAGACTCAAAACACATCTGTCCAGCTGTGCATTTACTGAATGAGCACTGTGTGCCACTGTACGTCAGACTCAAAACACATCTGTCCAGCTGTGCCTTTACTGAATGAGCACTGTGCCACTGTACGTCCAGACTCAAAACACATCTGTCCAGCTGTGCCTTTACTGAATGAGCACTGTGCCACTGTACGTCCAGACTCAAAACACATCTGTCCAGCTGTGCCTTTACTGAATGAGCACTGTGCCACTGTACGTCCAGACTCAAAACACATCTGTCCAGCTGTGCCTTTACTGAATGAGCACTGTGCCACTGTACGTCCAGACTCAACACACATCTGTCCAGCTGTGCCTTTACTGAATGAGCTCTGTGCCACTGTACGTCCAGACTCACACACATCTGTCCAGCTGTGCCTTTACTGAATGAGCACTGTGCCAGTGTCGTCCAGACTCAAAACACATCTGTCCAGCTGTGCATTTACTGAATGAGCACTGTGTGCCACTGTACGTCCAGACTCAAAACACATCTGTCCAGCTGTGCCTTTACTGAATGAGCACTGTGCCACTGTACGTCCAGACTCAAAACACATCTGTCCAGCTGTGCCTTTACTGAATGAGCACTGTGCCACTGTACGTCCAGACTCAAAACACATCTGTCCAGCTGTGCCTTTACTGAATGAGCACTGTGCCACTGTACGTCCAGACTCAAAACACATCTGTCCAGCTGTGCCTTTACTGAATGAGCACTGTGCCACTGTACGTCCAGACTCAAAACACATCTGTCCAGCTGTGCCTTTACTGAATGAGCACTGTGTGCCACTGTACGTCAGACTCAAAACACATCTGTTCAGCTGTGCCTTTACTGAATGAGCACTGTGCCACTGTACGTCCAGACTCAAAACACATCTGTCCAGCTGTGCATTTACTGAATGAGCACTGTGCCACTGTACGTCCAGACTCAAAACACATCTGTTCAGCTGTGCCTTTACTGAATGAGCACTGTGCCACTGTACGTCCAGACTCAAAACACATCTGTCCAGCTGTGCCTTTACTGAATGAGCACTGTGCCACTGTACGTCCAGACTCAAAACACATCTGTCCAGCTGTGCATTTACTGAATGAGCACTGTGCCACTGTACGTCCAGACTCAAAACACATCTGTCCAGCTGTGCCTTTACTGAATGAGCACTGTGCCACTGTACGTCCAGACTCAAAACACATCTGTCCAGCTGTGCATTTACTGAATGAGCACTGTGCCACTGTACGTCCAGACTCAAAACACATCTGTCCAGCTGTGCCTTTACTGAATGAGCACTGTGCCACTGTACGTCCAGACTCAAAACACATCTGTCCAGCTGTGCATTTACTGAATGAGCACTGTGCCACTGTACATCCAGACTCAAAACACATCTGTCCAGCTGTGCCTTTACTGAATGAGCACTGTGCCACTGTACGTCCAGACTCAAAACACATCTGTCCAGCTGTGCATTTACTGAATGAGCACTGTGCCACTGTACGCCCAGACTCAAAACACATCTGTCCAGCTGTGCCTTTACTGAATGAGCACTGTGTGTAGAGTTTAGACCAAAAGCTCTAGTTTCATCTCATCTCATCAGACCACATGACCTTCTCCCATTCCCCCTGTCTGTATGAATAAGTGTGTACAAGTGTCTTTTATACAGGTAACGAGTTCAAACCGGTGCAGTTAATAGAAGTAACGAGTTCAAACCGGTGCAGTTAATAAAAAGTGGAGAAAAGGAGGGCTTCCTAGAAAGAGCAACAGGTCTGTGAGAGCTGGAATTCTTACTGGTTGGTTGGTAGGTGATCAAATACTGATGTCATAAACAATAAACTGCAAAAAGATTTTTCATTAAATATACAATGTAATTTTCTGGATTTTTGTTTTAGATTCTGTCACTCAGAGTAGAAGAGTATACCTATGATAAAAATGACAGGCTCTTACATAGTGTGTAAGTGGAAGCTGCACAATCCCCAGTGAATCAAATGTTTTTCTCCTCACTGTAGATAACTGAGGGGAACACTTATTTTAAAAGTGCCATGTTGACACTGTTTTGGAGTTCAAGTGACTGCAAAACTATATTCTTTCCAGTTATTAATTTAAAATAACTTCCATATTATCTGTTATCGAATGTGTTCCATCCTACAATTAGTTTATTTTACTAACGTGATTGTTTCTTTTATCAACATGACAAAATATTTTGTCTTTTTTTATTTATAATACAGAGCTTAACTGTAGAGACCTACATTTCAGTTGGATAAAGGAGGGTACATAAATTAACCAATATCAAGAGCGTATGTTGGTTGATTGTTGAGAGTTTTTCCATCTTATACACACACACACACTCGAGACCGGCGTATGTCCTGGTTAAGACTATCCGGGTCCCCACTCAGTCAACCCCTCCCCCACACCTGTGCACGCGCGTCTCGTCTGGCGCTAATGATGGCATCTCGTGACTCATTGGACGAGCAGGTGCAGATGCAGCTTCAATCAACGTGTTCATCTCCAAGGTAAGCTAAACACTTTTATTTCAAATGTAATTAATGTGCTAACTGCATAACAAATGCCACAACCTTATATTATGGAGAAGGTTAATAACAAAGCAGGCCTTGCTAGCGATAATTTTAACTTTGCAGAGTCGGGATAAGTCAGTATCAGGTAGTTTGCTAACGCGCCTATACACGTGCAATGTAAATGGAATCTATTAAGCTAACTACCACTATCAAGCTAACCGACTTATTAGCACGACAAACTTAATGCATGCCATAAATCCAATTTTTTTGCGTGTGTTGTATAATTTAATCACAAATGTGATTGATAATCGATAAATGTGTGTTTTATATGATATGCACACCACAGTAGTTAGCTTGTATGTTAGGATGGACTACTATGACAATTAGCAAGTTAAGTAGAGTAGCCTATAGGATCTGTTGTCATTGCACTTCTGCACTACAGCGTGGTTAGGTTGTATTGCGGGAGAAAAGCTGGCAACATCAGGGATAGGTACATTAATTATCTGTAGTAAAACTAATTAGACCATTTTTAAATATCAGAATGTTCATTTAAACATTATAATGGACCTACTGTATAGGTGTTTTATGTCGTAGAACAACTTCAAACGTCTTTAAATGCTTGAAATCATTGATTTCACTGGTATTTTAAGTAAGCACTTGACTGCAATGTAGGCAACACATTCCCAATTATACTATATAAAGATTATTCTTGTGTTATATCCCAGGTAGCCAAAAGATCTGGGCCAACAACAGCCCAATAGACAGTTCGGCTGAACATTGGTGTGTCCGTTATGTGAAGCATCCTCAAAGTTTAACTCTATACTGAGTTTGAAGGCACTACCAGTAAGTTAGCCGAGTTTCCACTGTCAGGACAGTGCGAGCCAGGGCTTTAAAGGGTTCGTTCATCCAAAATTGATAATTCTGTCAGTAATTACTCACCCTCATGTTGTTCTAACCATGCAAGTCTTTCGTTCATCTTCTGAACACAATTTAGGATATTTTTGATGAAGTCTGAGAGCTGTCTAACTCCTCCATAGGCTTTCAGAGGAATGAATCTTGCTGGCCCAGAAAAGTTATTAAAGAGATCGTTAACATAGTCCAAGTGACTACAGTGGCTCAATCTTAAGTTTATCAAGCGACGAGAATACCTTTTGTGTGCAAAAACATAAAAATAATGACTTTATTCCACTAATCATTTCCTTCTCTCTGGGCCTCTAGTGAGTTTACGTAGTAAAACTGCGCAGCGTGTGAGTTATGCGTCACCGCATCGCACGCATGACCAGCCTCAGCCAATAGTGAGCCTACGTGGTGACGTACAACTCACACGCGCTGCGCAGTTTTACTACGTAAACTCGCGAGTTTTCGCTAAACAAACATGATAAATGTGACCGTTCGCTGGTATTTTTGTGGTTTGCTTAGCCTAAATATTTAAAACCCAAGCATCGATGTTACCTCTATAGGTTTACAATAAAAAGTGACGTTGATCATAATTAATTAATTTTGCACAGAATTGCACATTAGTCACACAGAAATGTTAATAGAGAGCCTAAGTCCCTCCCCTTCCGGTGGACCACCATGGGACCTTATTTTGGAAAAATATTGTATGGTAGTCAATGGCAGAGACAACAAATATTTTTATCTCGTTTGAATTGTGCCTTAAATTACACACATGATGTTTGTCAATTTAAAAGATACATTTTAAAGTCAAGAAAGTCGCAGTTTGTTGTAAAACGGTTGAGGTATAAGGTTGTGAAATATCGTTATACAAAGACTACAAACCCAAAAGCGTGCATTCGGCGTAGCCTACCTTTTCTCTCAATGAATGAAGCTAACTTTACTGAAGCTAACGTCTGTCATTTCTTCTATTGTCTTACGCTATAATCGTAACGTTACGCCGTCATACCTGAGTGTTTTGTACCACTGTACACATACCAGCTTGTTGTTTCGCTTCCCGGGAGATGTAGTTCTTTGAGCGATTTTCACATAAAACTAAATGTTACTCTTCTGTTTTATGACAAACTGTGACTTTCTTGACCTTTATTATTATCTTTTAAATTGACAAACATCATATGTGTAATTCAGGGCACAGTTCAGATGGAATAAAAAGATAAGTTGTCTCTCGCCATTGACTACCATACATATTTTTTCCGAAATAAGGTCCCGTGAGCTGGAAGCGGAGGGGTGGGACTTAGACCTAACGGTATTGAGAGTCTAGTTCACAAAGAAAGAGGACACATATTCAGTCACGTTTGTTTTGTTTATTAGTGCAGTTGCCTATTTTCAGTCAGAGAATCAGAGGAAGCTACCGAAAAAAATGCTTTATTTTATAAGAGACGAGACAGGCTTATACTGACAGATAAAATAAAAACATGTTTGTGATAGCCTTTATTATTTGTCTGATTTCTTCAACCGTTCATAAATTTACCTTGTTTACAATGGTAATTAGCGTGTATAGTCTTTTGCATCGCGTAATCTATAAATATACCTTAATTCGATGGTCAGAATCCACATCGGATCACAACAGAAGGCATTCAAACATGAAAGTGAGTTTTGAGATAAATCAGTCTCTTAATGAGTCTTTAATGCTGTCAGAATCATCCAGCAATGCTGCTTTCGGCCCAGCACCGGAAGTAAGTGGGCGGAGGCTTAGACAGAACGGAAGCTATCGTGCATAGAGGCTATTCCGGCAAGCCGGAAGAAATAACTTCGGCCGGATGCGGCCGCCGGACTCTGGTGGAGCAGCGGCAATGAATGAGTACACTGGCCCGAGTCCGAAACTGATCCGACGCTGCCGGCGTAGGGCCATAATCACGCCAGCATAAATTGTATGATTAGCCGGAACTGGCCCGAGGCTGGGTTCCAAAGGCAACCATACCTTTTTTTTTTTACTAAATTATCTTGAATTACATTTTAAGCCTAGTTACAAAATAAATCTACAAAATAACAACAGAAAGACAAGTTTCCATTTAATGACACAGACTTTATTACAGAAGTGACATAATCTTAAAGAAAATATATAATCTTGCATTTATTCTCACATTTGACAAAACAATGAACTACAAAGTTATACAAAATTATTGATGATAAAATGGTGCCGTGCAGTGGTAAAAAAAAACAAACAAAGCAATTTGTTCCACTGTAAAAAATATATTATATACATAAATTACATATTGAACAAATAAACATGACTCAATGCACCTTTAAATACACAGCATCATATACCTCCTCTAAATTGTCTTGGGTAGTAACACGTGCCCAACACAAGCATAGGTTTGCAATTTATACTGTACTACAACATTAACAGGTCCCAACAATCGTGATTACTCAACAAATAATTACTTAATTACTTCAATACATTTCTAGAAGTTTCTTTTCTTTTCTTGGAATTTTTTACACATACTACGAAATAAATTAAGAAAAAGTAAGCAGTACTTTTAAGAATGTTTAATGAAATCCACTCACATAAGATAAAGACACAGAGTCCTCATGAAGGCCAGGTGAATGAAAACTCCACCACACTTTAAATTCTAGGTGAAAAAGTCTTTGTTTAAAAACATGTGATGCAGCATCCATGCCAGCAGTTATCAGTATGAAGTCTGTCATATAGGCCAGTAGGTTACAGTCCAGCTTTGGTTTGGTTCTGTCTTGACCTTCAGCCCAAATGGACTCAGGAGCTGAAATGAGAAGAATACACATCACATTAGCTCACAGCTTGCTGGAATAATCTATTGTTATCAGTATTGTTGTAATCAAGAAGCCATGTAATCTAAATGGCAGATTATACACTTATGAGATTCTTACGAACCCTAGAGGTGCCAAGGTCCACCAATGCAAATGCTGTGGGAAAGACTATATATATTTTCTAGTCATGTTGGATAACGTAATCGTACATTTTTGTCTATGAGGGGGGATTTATGACCAAAGTGTCCCAGTAGACCACAAACATGAGGACAAAAACTCCTAGATTTAACCGTTTTGCTCCTATAGTAATCTTAGGGCTCCGTGTAAGTTAAGTGATGTCACCGCTTAACAACACACGTTTATGTTAACTAAATTGGCTCATTTCCAAGCAAAAACCAATACAAAACTATTAAAAACATATCATTTAACGTTACACATAAGATGTGATTTTAAAAGACCAAACTTTCATAAACAAAAGCTCAAGCTAGTTAGCCTAACGTAACGTAACGGTTGAGATGCTAATTAATTTTATATAAACCATTTCTACAAAGTAAATATTCAACAGAAGCGTGTCAATTACAAGTAAGAGAAGTGTCAAGGACAGTTGTGTGTATTATTTGTGTGATTTAAGAGACTAAACTCACCTGAAAGCAGTGAACACAACATGAGAGAGGGAGTTTAGCTGCTCATCAGTTGCAGTGGTCGCGCGTTTCCATGGCAGCTCTGCACCGCTCCAGTGTTTGAAAGCGTTCCGGACGTTCACACGCATGCGCATTAAAACACGCCAAAGTCACACGCATCAAAAATTCATGATTTTGGATGTTTACAAAACCTCTTAAATTAGAACAACATAAATAAAAATCACGAATTCAAAACTCATTTTGAAGTTCGGACCCCTTCATAGGTGTAAGATCCTAGGAAAGGGCAATTGTGGCATTTTTAGAATTTAATTTGCCTAATGCGCCATCTTTCGGCCCAGCTCCGCACAGCCATAACCTAGCCAAATCTGGCAACCATTACTGGGCCAGAGCTGGCTCACTTCCGGCGAGCCGTAGTCAGTACACCGCCCGAATCCGCTGGCTGCCTGGGATCTAACAGGATAAGAACTACTTTGTCATACAATTGGCAATGGGCTATTTACTGCATTTAAACGTATGTCTCTTGCTACTTAGGTTTTCACTCATGGAGAGAAGGCAGCGACTTCAACCAATCCAAGATGCGGAGTACCATATCCAAGCGGGGATTGATAAACCATGTCTCCAGCAGCGTTTTATCAATAATTTTAAAGGTAAATGTTAAACTCCTGAATATGATTTAGTTGGAATCAGTGAAATGCCTGCAGTGATTGTCTCTTGCTCATGGGCACACTGCACAATGGTGGTTGCTATTACACAGGGATATTAAAACTGACAATTCAATAGCTTTTAGACATTTGATACACCATATACTGACATTTCCTTCAGCACAGTGCTTTAAACAATTTTGCTTCTGTGCCCAGCCTGATTGCAGTAATCTAAGGGTTTGACAGGGATTATTCCCTGTAAAAACAGACACTTTTTTTTTTTTTACCTTTTATTTAACCAGGGAGGCCCGATTGAGAACAATTTCTCATTTGCAACGGCGACCTGGGGAGCAGCTGGGATTTGAACCCAGGACATCGTACACACAAAGCATGCACTCTACCACTGAGCTGCCAACTGCTAATTTAATCATCTTTTCTTTAATCTTAGGCAGAGGTGTTTTTGCCACTGAACTCATATTCAAAGCGACTTTGTTGTGGAGTACCGAGGAAACTACTGTCACAGCAGCAGGCAGACCTCCAAACTACTGAGTACAATGAGTCTGCAAAGGTTTTTCTTTTGATTTTCAGTGGAACAGTAAAACATGGTGGTAAGTAGATGTAGTGGCTATACGTTAGCAACGTAGTACAACGTTACAATGCAAGGCCCATGTCTAAAATTAAAGAGTTGTTCTCTTTTTGTTAGTGTCAGTACTACTTCAGTGACCGCTTCATACTCTTCCCTACAAAGGGCTTTATAAAAAAGTTACTTACCACAAGTAGTGTAACATCTCAATGTAACGATACAAAAGTGCTTTAACTAATGTTTCCAAATCATTGCCACCTGCAGACTGTTACAGAATTGCAAATAAACAGATTTTTTTAGTTTGAGGCACACCGTTCTATTAAGCTGCATATCTGGGAATGAGCGAGAGATGTGCATATCTCCTATAAATTGCCTGGTTACTTGAACTAGTCATTATTTGTATTAAAAACAGCTAGGCTCATGTGAAACCCTATTCTCAGAAAAGGCAAAAAACATGGTGTGAGTCAATTGTCCAATTTGCTATTACAAATACATTATTCCATACTATAGTATTGTATTCATTGGTACATCCTGCTCAAATAATTTAAATTAACCAAATACTGCCTCTTCATAGTCGAACCTCTGTGCTAATACATATTAATGAAACATGTTTCTATACAGCATTGATGCATGTGAAGAGGACTCCTCCCTTGGGAGACTTGTTAATGACGAACACAGAAGACCTAATTGCAAAATGAAAACCATAAAAGTAAATGAGAAACCACACTTGTGTCTTTTCGCGATTCGAGATATTACTGCTGGAGAAGAATTGACTTACAACTACGGTGACTCAAACTGGGCATGGAGAGCACAGGTGAGTTACCTTTTTATTTCTATATGCAATATGCCACCTACCTGGAGAAGAGTTTATATTTCATGCAATTTGTTGCAGACACTCCAAACATTTGTTTCTATCTTGGTTTACTTAGCAGGTTAACAAGGATGTACTACCTAGCGTGAAACCTGAGGTAGGAATTTATTAAGCGCATACTGTTTAAATCTTATCAAATGCAAAAATACATGTGAGTTGTTGTGGAGCAGCTGTTGAACTTTTAGGTGTGGCCTATGCAATTGCACATTACAACTTGTAACATTTCCCTTTGTAGATTGGGAGTATAAAGTCTGCTGCTGCTATAGTACATGCTGATTCAGTAGGAACTGAGCTCACCACAGTCACAACTGCAGAATCACAGCCTGCTGACACAGGTATAGACCACTACAACTCTAAAACCCTTTCCTGAAACGCTGCTCTTTAACCCTTGTGCATTCAAAAAAAAAAAAAAAAAGTTACGCATAGGCGCCAAAATGGACAAAATGTCCATACCCAAATACTGTCATAGAAATTATTTATTAAAAATGTTTTCCACTTTCACTGTCATTTTTAACCAGCTTCTGTTCTATCCATAGATACCAAACATTCATTAAGTTTAAGAACTTTAACCCTTTAAATGCTGGTTTGTTTACATAATGCCATAGGTGTTTTTTTTATTAAAAAAAATAAAAATAGTTTATTTTCATAAACTAAATGCAAAGCAGAATTTTTTTTTCTTTGCTCATTAGATTCTTGGGTGGGTCAATGAAGAACAACAACGTTCATTTTGAGCCATTTTTATTTTTTATGTAGTGTCAGATTTTTTTAAAAAAACTAACACTTAGGTCCGTAATGGACAAAAATGTCCATGCCAAAAAACTGTTATAGAAATATTATATATTAATATTTTTTTCCACTTTTACTCTTTTTTTTTTATCAGCACCTCTTCTATTCATAATTACCAAACATTCATTCATTTTCAGAATTTTAAAGCTTTACAAATTGGTTTATTTTAGTGGTGGGCCGTTATCGGCGTTAACGTGCTGCGTTAACGTGAGACTCTTATCGGGCAATAAAAAAAATATCGCCGTTAATCTATTCTCAAAGTTGGGTTGGGAGCTGGGTCTATACTACGCAAGCTATGATGACTTTTCACAGTGATATTTTAGCACGGATGTATAGCTACCTAGCGAATTGCACTGTAGGGAGGCGAGCGAGTCTTCGAACCTGCGTGTATGCTGTGAAATTACCACATCAAGCGTGAGCGCTGTCTTCCGAACTCGAGTGCGCACCCGCGAACGTACTCGAGTCCTGACAAGCGTGACTGACATACTGTAAACAGAGAGCTGTAGATCTCATTTCTGTTAAATCGTCAGCATTCTTTAGAGCATTTGCAGTACATCCGCGGCAGATAGACGCAAGTGCCATTACGTACTGAAGCTTTGGTAACTAAATCAACGGTTCAAAAACAAAAATTTAGCTGAACAATGCTATTCATTCTGCCACCTCCTCGCTCGGCGTCGTTACCAGGTAACGGGGTAAACAGCGGCTGCTCTGATGACGCAAACGCACCTTAGTTTCGGACCCAAATAATATAATATGAACACGGTCCAGGGAGCAATCGAGCTCGGTTCGGTCCAGGCAATCGAACCAAGTGTGAAAGCACCAGTCATTATTTGGGTAGCACACATACTCTGAATGCCTTCGGCAGAATTCAAATTAGCCATTTTAATCTGGATTAATCTAGATTAATTTTAAAATCACAGTGAGATTTATCTAGATTAAAAAAATTAATCTATGCCCACCCCTAGTTTATTTACATAACGCCACTGTTTTCTATAAAAATTATTACAATAATTTTCCATACACTAAATGCTACACAATTTTGTATTTTCTTTGATTAGTATATTCTTGGGTATGTCAGTGAAGAACAACAACATAAATTTTGAGGCATTTTTATATATATATATATATATATTTTTTTAATATATATATATTAAAAAATATATTAATATTTTTTCCACTTTCACTGACTGTTTTTTCAGCATCAGCATCTCTTCTATTCATAATTACCAAACATTCGTTCATTTTCAAAATGTTAATGTTTTAAAATCATTAAAATTATTATTTCTTTACATAATGCCGCTGTTTTTCAATATAAATATAATAAATAAGATAATAAATGTAATAGCTTCAGTGGGCAACACTAGCTTCAGAGCTTTGTCTGCTGAGGACCTTCTCTTCATCTTGCAAACGATGAAATGATCAACCAAACACCACATATTTAAAGGTTTGTAAGTGAGAAAACCTGTGAACTCAAACTTTGTATAAAACCTACCAGACTAAACAATCAGCATTGTGTTGTGGTGAAAAATAAAACAATGTGTTTAGGGACTTCTGAACTACTTCTTCAAATTCAAGCGCACCTTTTATCTCCGTTACAAAAACAATAACAATTGAAAAAGTGCAATCAAGGGGATTTTTGATTGTCAGTACAATATAATTTCTTTCAAACTAATTACACACATTACATTTTCAGTAAACACATGCAAACTACCTTCTGACATCCTTACCAATATACCCACACAATTATAGCTGCATTATTTTTCCTATTGACTCTATAATAGACTATAATATGCATAAGTAGAAAATACAAATAAAGCAAGTATTTCTTTTATATGCCAAATTTGAAAATATGGCACAATCTAGTAAAAAATTTAAACATTTAAAATTTGAAGCCTTGCCAATAGAATGAATGCCTATTTGCAAATATTGTATCATTTATAGTCAAATGGCCCTGAAAAATTTCAGTTTTAATGCGTTTCAATGTGGACATTTTTGTCCACAAGGTGCTGAGTGTGAGTATTTTTTTATGGAAGGTAAAATTGATTTTTAAGGAAATGAGGATAAAATATTAAAATTCCAGTAAAAATAAACACCTGAGCCAAAATTCATGTAGGTGGCATTAACAAAGGCACACTTTTAACAAAAAACTAAACTGAAATGGACAAAAATGTCCATAAGGTTGCACAAGGGTTAATTGTTCAGGCCAATTTGTTTTTGTGATACATTTCCTATGCCAAAGGTTTGATCACACCAACTGGTTTTTATTTATGGAAATACCTTTATTTCCACAGTTTTAACGAATTGCATTAGTTCAGATGTCACAGTGGATTCTGTTTTGGATTTATCTATTGTATGCACCCATTGTGTACACACAATTAGAACATACAAAGTTGTAGCAAAAGTTAATTTAACTTCTGTTGCACTCATGCATCCATTAAAAATGATTGAATTGCATGCCTATATTACAAAGATTAGAACCACGTACGGAATAAATGCAGTGGTGCTGTCTGATCAATACCTATCCTCCTTTGCAAGGATGTCCCATGTTTTTCTCAGTGTAAATGCCCTCTTACTATACTTCACTTTTGTTGCCATCTGTGTGGTTTCCTGTCCTAGCCCCCAAAACACACTTCACTGGCAGAGACACCCTGTCCAACATGCCCATCTCAGGTAAAAGCAACTTCCCCCCTACCCCATCACACATATCACTGTTGCAGGTCGCAAACTCTAGACTGATTGATTAGTTATTGTGTAAGGTAAGTGAAAAGTATAAATAAGGACTAACAAATTATGTTGTTCTTGCAGATGACAATTTGCAGAGTGAGCGCTCGAAGGTAAGCGCATAAGTGACCAGACTGGGTCAGTTTGTGGATCTGCACTATGTATTCATGATTGTCAAAGTTTCCAGTGTCTGGTTCCAAAGTCAAATGAACATTGAATTATACTCTTGCATAGCCCAAAACGACACTTCTACATCTATTTGTTGCTATACTAATACTTCAAGCATAATATTGACCCCCATGAGTATGGACACTAAAGCATTTCTCATGTTCTGTACTTTAAATTTAAAATTACACAATGACAATGTGGATACATGGTGTTTTGATGTAAGTAGGAAAAACTTCCACATTTGTTTCTCATCAAAACAGTTAACAAACTATAAAGAGATTAATACACATAGCTTATGTTGGTAGCATGAGCATGATGGTTTGAGGCTGACTTGATAACTCTGACTTTAGTCGAATAACTAATCCATACCGCATGACCGTAACAAAGACAAGTCTGGTTTCCAAACATGCATTTCTTTGCTGGCACCCTGTCATATTTACATTTAAAAGGTTTGTGATGTGTTTTCATTATATTGTTTCAAAGTACTGGTGTACAGAACAAAAGAAATTAATTTTCAACATGAAAATCTTATCATCTCTAGTGTCAGTCTGTCTGAAGTAATAGACCATTCAATGTTACTTAAATCCAAATTAATTTATCAACCTTTTTGTAGTATTGCATTTCACTCTTTTTTTTTTTTTTAAACAATTTCTGGTACACTGATTGTTATATTTGGTTCAACAATTGCAGGCCCGGATTGACAAATTAAAGAACACCACAACAGGTGTGAAACTCGGTATGGATCTACGGCAGAGAAGCGAAATGCTCTTCAACGACAGCGAAACTTACTCCTACTGCAATTGGCAAACTTGGATAAAATGGTGAGTCATTTTATTGTACGTTTACAGAACTTAGGTAAAATATTTTCTGTTCTAAAAAATGTAGCAGGTAAACCTAGCCTGGCTTACGTCAGACCAATCCTCATTCGAGACTTGGTCTGGGAACCACCTGTTCGTTTTCTCGTATTTGAGGCGTGGTTTAGGAATGCCCAGAGCCATTTATTGGGCGCTACGAATGTCTATTAAGTGCGCTTGGTTATGAAATTGTTTAACAGTTGCTCTTTTTTCAAAACAAACTTTCGTTCTAAACTACTTAAACACTATCTAAAGCTGCATCGAAAGGTAATTTCGTCTGATGCCATGTGGGATCCATAGAAACTTCTAAGATGTGTCGCATAGATGTCATTGTCTTGCTGATCCCTCCCGTTCTTGGATTGGTTCCCTTTTAAGGAAAATTTAGTCCATGGTGTCCAGGCTGCCTTAGCAGCGTGAATCAAATCGCGAACAATGCAGCCTGGGAACACCCAGGCTAAGGTAAACCTGGATTTGCATGAATTTAAAATAAGATTTAACTACTGCTATTTATATATTTCATGGAAAACATTTTAAACATTACTGTTTATAATTAATAGGCATAAGGAAAGGGAACAGTGATTTTATAATTGTATGTACTTTAGTTAAAAATCATTCTACACTTTCATTGAATTTTTATTTGATTTTTAGCTGGGCCCAGAATCACATCCAGTCACTCAACCAGCAGAAGATTCTGTGATACCCTCACCAACAGACACAGGTAATAAGACAAGTTGTTTTAGAAACATTTAGTTTCAGAGCTGCACAGTATACATTATATTGTAGTAATTATTATTTCCCAGCAACAATGTTTATCAGAAGGTGTTTGACAGAATGATGCGAGGATGGCATTATTACAGGCTTTGTCCCAACCCTGTTAGGGCATACTGGATTTTTTGCACATATTTACGATACGTATTTACAGTTATGAATGACAAATTGTAATATAATTATATAAATTTCTACATTTTAAACAACTTACCACAAACTATGGATATAAACACCCTCTAAAGAAACCTGAAAGTTTGGTCGGCACTTTAACCTCATAGGTATTGATGAGTATTTATGATACCTTTTGGGGACATTGACCTGTATTTTAACTGTCCTAATGGGGACACCTTGGCTAAGTGGGGATTGCATTATATGCATGATAATATAATTTGTGTAGAATTCTCAATACCTTTATATTTGTCATGTTTGACTGATTACAGGTTGCCTTCCAAAATCACATGGACACAGATTCTAGCTCTGCAGAAGATGGGAATGAGTCCCACTCAATCCCGAGGTAAGAAAGTATAGATGATGGCCACAGTTCATAAAAGTTTGGAGAATTAATTAATTTTATCTTGACTGATTTTCGTAACAGTTTAAAGGCAACCCTTTCAATGTTTGTTTGATACTTTAGACCCATTCATACTTGATAACTTGCATTTAATTTTGCATTTATTCATGCAATTAGATATTAAAGTAGAGTAATTGCGTGCATGTAACAAAAATGCTTGCTTTTACATTTTTTTAGCAGTATAAAATAGAGGGTTATTTTTGTGGATGTTAGAAGGAAATACTTTTATTCTACAGACATTGGGAGATATTGTAGTTCTGTTTCAGTGACACAGACCTTGTATTTAGGAAATTTAATTAGCTGAATTCTGATTTCAGTTTAAAAAACAAATGCTTGGATATGATTCTGGAGACTCACTAAGCAGCATGGAAATAACAGAGGATGAATATGTGCCAGGGTCAGATTGTGAAAGTGAGACCAGCTCAGAGGAGGCAGTATATTAAAGAAAAATGCTGCCACCAAGGCCAGTCCTGCTGTTAAAGATGGAACAAGAAAAACATACAAGGGACCTAGAAATCAGAACTCTGAATCTGACACATCTGGGGAAAGCTCCATAACTTCTCTTACAGTCATGCACAGTCAAAAGACTGACGATGGATCTAGAAGATACACCAAAAAACATTATTGTTTCTTTTGTGAGAAACCACAATCCAAAATCGCCAGGCATCTGGAACTTGTTCATAAAGACCAATCTGAAGTCGCTAAGGCCATTTCATCTCCAAAGAACTCCAAGGAAAGAAAGCTCCAACTGACTATACTAAGGAAACAGGGGGACAGAGCACACAATGTAGATGTCATTAGAAAGGGAAAAGGTGTCATTGTTCCATGTAAACAAGCGAGTTCTCCAAATGTCAATCCAAATAAATTCTTACATTGTGCAAATTGCCAAGGACTTTTCAAAAAAAGATTTCTTTGGAAACATATGAAAAGGTGCCCACTTCGAGGTGTTCTTCCAAAACCTGGTAGAACTCGAGCCCAATCGATTTGCGCCTTTGCGCAACCTGTGCAGGAAGGAGTCAGCAAGGGACTGTGGAAACTTCTCAGTAATATGAAACAAGGTGAAGTGGTAGATGTCATAAAGAGTGACCATTGTATTCTCAAGTATGGCGAGCAGAAATACAACATCATGGGACACCGGCGCTCTGATCATGAACTGATCCGTCAGAAAATGCGTGAGTTGGGGAGACTGGTTTTGAAAGGAAGGCAGGTGTCCCTCTCAAATCACTTGAGGAATACATTGATCCAGCCAACTTCCAACACACAGTTAATGCAGTTAAAGCAGTTACAGGCTTTCAGTGTGAGACAAATAAGATAGTGGTGCCAACGCTAGCCAAGAAACTTGGTCAGAGCCTCATGAAGGTTGCCGACATTGTAAGTTGTGATGCAAGGATCTGCGGTGACACAACAAAAGTTCAAAAGCAGAGGACTTCAAACACATCTATCAGACACGCTGGAGGAGATGATCTCATGTCATGCTCACAATACCCTAGAAGAAAAAAGGTACAACGCTCCACTGATCTTGCCATTTGCAGATGATGTCAAGAAACTCCATATATATTTAAAGGAGAAACAGCAAGAGTACTACAGCACACTTTTAATGCACCAAACACCAAGACCTGGGCAAAACTGGCTAAAGTCACTCTTGCTCAAATGATCATCTTCAACAGAAAAGGCAAGGGAAGCTTGTCTGATGCCAGTACAATCATTCGAGTCTCGAGACACCTCTACTTTAAATGTTGATATTGCTGACTCTCTCTCAGAAGTTGAGCAAGCACTATGCAAGTACTTTAGTCGTGTAGAAATCCGTGGAAAGCGCGGAAGGAAAATTGCAGTACTTTTGGCACGGAAATGATCAAATCCATGGAGTTGCTGGTTAAAACACGTGGCGTTTGCGGCGTTCGAAGGAGAACATCTACATGTTTGCAATCCCAGGCTGTGAGACCTCATTTCGTGGATCAGACTGCCTGCGCTGCTTTGCCATGGAGTGTGGTGCTAAATGTCCAAAAGCCCTATCGTCTACCAAGTTGCGCAAACACATCTCTACAATGTCCAGAGTTCTTAACATGAGCGACACGAAATGGACCAACTTGCTGATTTCCTGGGGCATGATATTCGTATACACAGGAAATATTACAGATTACCAGAGGAACGCTCCAGCTGGCAAAAATCACCAAAGTCTTGATGGCAATGGAGCAGGGAAGGCTTAACGAATTCAGAGGAAAGGTCTTGACCAGATCAACATCAATCCAACAGGTATGTAACCTGTTAATCGAGTTTAAACTACCTGTCAAACATGTCCTAGTGACTTTGGAAGAATCTGTGCATATCTCTGAATACTAAGACTAATATTTCAGAGTGCATTGAGCCTGATGCTGGGATGGAGAGTGAAACCGAACTCTCAGATCATTCTCATGATGTGACATCAAGTGAGCCAGGTAAAGATTTGTAAACACATTTTTAAAAATGTTAGTCATTTCCATTAGTTAAATAATAATTAAATCATTCCTTCAAGCAGGCACTTCAGGAGTGAATAGCAGCAGGCCAGTAAACACGAATGAAGGTAAGATGTATGAACAGGCAATTAAATGTTTAATGCAATCAGAATATCAAGAATTCCCCCCCAAACAGCCTATCAGTAATTAGTAGTTTGATTTAGAAATGTATATGATTGTGTTTCTAAAGGATCTCCAGAGAGGACACGGGAGGTCATGAAAGTAACATCAGGTAAGGAACCTATCCAGTTATAGTTTTGATTTGCTTTATTTATTTGCTTTACACTGTAAAAAATGTAATGTGCTTTCAACTTATTATTATTTAGTAACTAGTTCCACAGATTTTTACGTTCACTCAATTTCGCTCTACAGATTGTTACCTGAATTTAAAAAAAATTTAATTGGCTCAAACTTTAAAATGTACGTTTGCTCAATTATTTTTTTAAAGTTAATTGAATTAAAACATTTTAGTTGGCTCAAACTTTAAAATATGTTTACTCAATCTGTTTTATAATTCATTCAACTCAAACGTTTTAATTAGGGGTTTCAAATTTTTTTAATAGTTTTTAATCAGTACTAGAAATTACAAAATGTTATAGTGAGGGTAACAAAAACAAATTAAAACACATTGTATTATCTGCATTTATTACATTTGTCATACAAATACATTTTCATTACAACAACAAAATTCATTTCAAATGTCTTTATAATTACCAAAGCCCTTGTAAACTGTCTAGTTACAAATATATTGCATTACATGCATATTAAAAAAACATGAAAAAAACAAACAAAACAAATTGACTAGTGACAAAATTGGTATCAACTATTTTATCAAAAGTATTCAAAAACAACATTAACCAAACAACTGAATAGGCTATTTTTTGGCATATGCCTTCTAAACATGATCTTGGTCAAGCCAAGATTATAAAACATTTTTTTCTTGATTATGAAACATTTCTTGGGAGTTCTTGCAAGATGAGTCTTTAATGCACCTTTAGTTTTTAAAACTACACCCATAGTCAAAGTAGATACAGTGGAGCGCTCTTGCTACTTGCTAGTGTTTCAGCTGGTGATGCTTAAAGGGTTAGTTGACCAAAAAATGAAAATTGTCATTAATTACTTACCCTCATGTCGTTCAACACCCATAAGACCTCCGTTCATCTTCGGAACACAAATTAAGATATTTTTATTGAAATCCGATGGTTCAGAAAGGCCTCCATTGACAGTAATGTCATTTCCTCCCTCAAGACCCATAAAAGGTGCTAAAGATGTCGTTACAAAGTCCATCTCTCTACAGTGGCTCTACAATCATTTAATGAAGCGGCGAGAATAGTTTTTGTACTCAAAAACAACAACTAAATAACGACTTCTAAAGAGATGGCTGATTTCAAAACACGGCTTCCTGAAGCTTCAGAGTGTTATGAATCAGCGAGTCAAATCATGATTCGGATCGCATGTCAAACCACACAACTGCGAAATCACATGACTTTGGCGATCCGAACCGCTGATTTGATTCATAGCGCTCCAAAGCTTCAGGAAGCAGTGTTTTGAAATTGGCCATCTCTATATTCATAAAATGATTGTAGAACCGCTGTAGTGAGATGGACTTTGTGACGTCTTTAGTGCCTTTTATGGGTCTTGAGAGAGGAAATGACACTGCGGTCAATGGAGGCCTTTGAGCCATCGGATTTCAACTAAAATATCATCTTTTGTGTTCGAAAGGAACAAAGGTCTTACAGGTGTCGAGCGACATGCGGGTGAGTAATTGGGGTGAACTAACCCTTCAAGAAGAACTGACTGGCCTGGATGAGAATTTGCATTGACGTCAAAGCATCAGTGGATATCTTGGTCACACCCTGTTGGAGAAAGAAAGGGAAAAATGTATTATCAGTAGTAATAATTTACTTTTAATTTAATTTTACTTTTTTACAAAAAAATATTATTTTGTACCCTATATTGTAATGTACATATGAGGAAAATAGCTTAAAAATGATACGTGTAAAATTACTAAGAAATGGGAAATTTGTAATCTTGTGGTTGGAGTCCAATTGTTTTTGGGTTCACGGTTATTTACTTTTAAAAAAAAGTAACTCACAACCCTTCATCTGGCACTTTAATGAAAAGAGTAAAAGTGTTCTGAGTATCAACTAAGACTGTTTGAGAACTGCCCTTTTAGACAATAGTCTAAATGGCTTTCTTTAGGATTCGTCCCTCTTGAAAAGCAGCGCCATTTTATCATAACGTTAGTTGTATTCGTGGTTATATCATTCTCTTAACTTTACCGGACAATTTCAAAAGTTGGAACACGAAATAATCACATTCAAAACACCACGTAAACCTAAATAGCGTACATTATTGCGTACATTATTGGGCTTACATTACACATTTGACATGTTGACAGGACTAATGGCCTTAATGAGAGAGGCCGTTGCACAAAAATAGCACACAACACGCTTAAATGTTAACGTAATGTAAATACCGTTCACTCTCATTGACATGGGACTTAACTTATAAAATGCTGATAAATACGAAAACATCGAATTTGTTCAACTTTGTAAGTTTTTAACTAAAATAATTAACGTTAACATTAGTTTTATTAGAGCATTTATTCGGTGACGAGTTAACTTGACATAGACATCACTTAAATATCCCTATTTCCCTATACATAACTTACAAAACACTTCTAACGTTGAATATCCACACAAATAACACTAAATTTTTTTCTGCAATTTAATCATTACCACTTACCTGATGCGTGAACTGCACCCTCAAATTGCTGCTTCTGTTCGGTCTCCTGGTGAAAACCCACGAACTGCGCGATGTCCTTCCGTGAAGTCAAACGAGCTCTTGTACTATTTATTCATTAAAATTAGGCAGATTAAATTCAACAATTAACTAATGAACTATATATCTATATTAAATATGTAATATAGAAGTGTTGTAGGTCCATCTTCTCATCATAATGCAGATACCATCATAAACAAAACATTGAAAATACATCTAATTTCACAAATGTTGTTTTGATATATTATCAAATGTTTCTAACAGCCCATTTTAACAGCACAAACTAAAATCTATTTTGAAGTAAAATATTGTGTTGGCCTTAATACTTTTATAAAATATTAACTGGATTTGCCTTTTTTAGTGCAGTCAACATTTGCAATTCTAAATGTTAACTGGATTTGAAAATATCAATTGATTTAATGTTTTTCAAATATATTTCTGCTGACTTAATATAATATGTCTTCTTAACTAAGCACAAGAAAGAAAATTAGTTCAACATATTTTTTTGCTCTTCCAACAGTTTATTAATTGGCATTTTTAGAGTGTATAAAAATAATCCAATCTTGCACCTACAACACATGCAGTGCAATTAATGTAATTTTTTTGTCATCAGTTCCTAGGAAGAGAAAGTGGAGTGAGGTGGAGATTGCGGCTGTAGAAGAGAAAATGATGAAATTTATTCACTCTGGAGTTACTCCTGGAAAAGTCGACTGCATTGCATGCATTACAGCAGCCCCAAAGCACTTGGTGAGCGAGACTGGCAGTCGGTTAAGTATTATGTAAAAAACAGAATCACAGCATATGAGAGAAAGACCACTAAAAAGTAAGGTTGCTTTTGGTTGTTGATTCTGTTTTTGCATTTTAGTTGTAATTTAAAGGGTTAGTTCACCTAAAAATGAAAATTATGTCATTAATGCCTCACCTAATGCCGTTCCAAACCCGTAAGACCTCCGTTCATCTCAGAACACAGTTTAAGATATCTTAGATTTAGTCGAGAGCCTTCTGTCCCTCCACTGAAAGTGAATGCACAGTATACAGTCCGTGTCCAGAAAGGGAAGAAGAAAGGGATGAAAAACATCATCAAAGTAGTCCATGTGACATCAGTGGGTTAGTCAGACTCTTCTGAAGCATCGACAATACATTTTGGTCCAAAAATAACAAAGCTACGACTTTATCCAGCATTGTATTCTCTTCTGTATTTGTTTGAATCCGCACTCATGAGTCCACAGTGACGCTGCTGACGTAAGACACAAAGCGTACGTCTCCCTCAGAGTACATGGAAGCCAGATAACGCAGCAGCAGCGTCTTACGTCAGCAGCGGGATTCAAACAAACATGGAAGAGAAAACAATGCTGGATAAAGTCGTAGCTTTGTTATTTTGGACCAAAATGTATTGTCGATGCTTCAGAAGAGTCTGACTAACCCACTGATGTCACATGGACTACTGATGAAGTTTTCATCCCTTTCTTCTTCCCTTTCTGGACACGGACTGTATAGTGTGCATACACTTTCAATGGAGGGACAGAAGGCTCTCGACTAAATCTAAGATATCTTAAACTGTGTTCTGAGATGAACGGAGGTCTTACGAGTTTGGAACGACATTAGGTGAGGCATTAATGACATAATTTTCATTTTTGGGTGAACTAACCCTTTAAATTTTGAAAGAGTTAAAACGGCTCGATGTTGGTTGTAAATTTGGTGCTTGGACTTCCTCGTTTTTAAGTCTGCAGGCAAAATGCTGTGTCAGGTGGTAAGGAGTTGGTGTAAATGTTTTTTCTAATTGCGTAGATTAGTTTTACTGTACAGTAGCCATACGACAGAGTGCCTATAGTTTTAATGCCTTTATTCAGGCCCCTTTACGTTTCACATTTTTATTGTGTTGTGGATTTAATTTTAAATTGATACATTTTTCTGATGGCACATTAGATGAAACGCATCATAAAAAAATGTTGTAATATCTGGTGGCAAGCACGGAACCCATACTGTACTGATTAAATTTGTATCAAGGTCATTTTATTTCTCTTGGATTTTTTTAATGACTTAAAGATTCAATTCTTAGAGCATTTCAAAACAAGACAAAAAAACTCCATTCCATTGGTTTCCTTGCCAATGTCGCCTCTGGCTTGGCTTGCTCAGTTGGGGAAACACAATTTTTAAAATTTCCAAATAAATCTAATTATTAAACTAAATTAACCATATGGACCAAATTACTGATCTAATTACTGATCTAAAGCCCACATTGTCACTGTATGATAATCAAAATATATTCTGTTGCATTATTTTCTGTTTAACACTGTGAAGCTGCTTTGAAACAATCTGCAGTGTTAAAAGCGCTATATAAATAAAGTTGACCTGACTTGATAACGTTCATAATTTTAGACAATTTAAGAATTGTAGCTCTGATTTACTAACCTTTCCAAATGTGTTATTACTGGTTAACTACAGGATACTTAACTTTACCTCAAACATAATACATACTTTTAACAGTAAGCTACCATGTATATGTTTAATTGGTTTGGTAATTACATGTTTTTTTTTTGTATATCTACTTGTTGTGCGCTCTGTCGGGTTTAGGGTGGGTGTTTGTAAAAGCATTCTGTGACAACTTTGTTTTAAAGGGCTTTATAATATAAATTAGATTGACTTTTATAAGAGCAGCAAAATCATATTCAACGTACGGCTCTCATGGGACATAATCAGTAAATGTAGCAACTGAATTGTGTAAGAATGAGTTAAATGCAGTATATTATTGTGGCAGTCTTGGAGGACTGAAATTACTTGCAGTTGAAGATTGCATGTTGTTCAAGTTCATTTTTTAAGTTAAGCTGAACTAACTTTAAACCACCCTATTTTTAACAAACCAAGATAACTTCCGTAAATACCATTATGAATTGGCCAGCTGGCCATATTATGACTTTTCTATGTCTGTAGATTACACTGGTTTGTCCCCAGATTGGACATCCATGTGTACTTATTGATACACTAGTTGGTCAGGGTTTTGTCCCCAGATGGGACTTCCTGTTAATGCCCATATAAGGAGTTGTCCCTGTGTCCCACATATGTTAACCTGACCTGTCCCCAGATTACCACCTACCCTTATTTTAATGAATTAATTACATTTTAAGAGAGGTATTTATTAAACATTTTTTTGTGATTTTTGATGTGTTAATCTAGTCTCTAGGATGTCAGGAAAGGGTGTCCCCAAAATGTGGTAAATAACTGGTGCCCCACGAGGCACCCCAAACAAGTATGTGTGTGTGTGTGTGTGTGTGTGTGTGTGTGTGTGTGTGTGTGTGTGTGTGTGTGTGTGTGTGTGTGTGTGTGTGTGTGTGTGTGTGTGTGTGTGTGTGTGTGTGTGTGTGGACTGGTAATCCCTACGGTATGGGGACAAAATGTCCCCACAAAGATGGCAATATCCAAATTTTTGTCCTTGTGGGGACATTTTTTTGGTCCCCATGAGGAAAACATCTTAAAAATCACACTAAGTGATGTTTTTTGAAAAAGTAAAAATGCAGCATGTCTCCTGTGATGGGTAGGTTTAGGGGCAGGGGCAGTGTAGGGGGATAGAAAATACGGTTTGTACAGTATAAAATGCATTACGCCTATGGAATGTCCCCATAAAACATGGAAACACAACATGTGTGTGTGTGTGTGTGTGTGTGTGTGTGTGTGTGTGTGTGTGTGTGTGTGTGTGTGTGTGTGTGTGTGCGTGCTGTATATATATATATACACACACACTCACCTAAAGGATTATTAGGAACCCCTGTTCAATTTCTCATTGATACAATTATCTAATCAACCAATCACATTGCAGTTGCTTCAATGCATTTAGGGCTGTGGTCCTGGTCAAGACAATCTCCTGAACTCCAAACTCAATGTCAGAATGGGAAAGAAAGGTGATTTAAGCAATTTTGAGTGTGGCATGGTTGTTGGTGCCAGACGGGCCGGTATGAGTATTTCACAATCTGCTCAGTTACTGGGATTTTCACGCACAACCATTTCTAGGGTTTACAAAGAATGGTGTGAAAAGGGAAAAACATCCAGTATGCGGCAGTCCTGTGGGCGAAAATGCCTTCTTGATGCTAGAGGTCAGGGGAGAATGGGCCGACTGATTCAAGCTGATAGAAGAGCAACTTTGACTGAAATAACCACTCGTTACAACCGAGGTATGCAGCAAAGCATTTGTGAAGCCACAACACGCACAACCTTGAGGCGGATGGGCTACAACAGCAGAAGACCCCACCGGGTACCACTCATCTCCATTACAAATAGGAAAAAGAGGCTACAATTTGCACAAGCTCACCAAAATTGGACAGTTGAAGACTGGAAAAATGTTGCCTGGTCTGATGAGTCCCGATTTCTATTTAGACATTCAGATGGAAGAGTTAGAATTTGGTGTAAACAGAATGAGAACATGGATCCATCATGCCTTGTTACCACTGTGCAGGCTGCTGGTGGTGTAATGGTGTGGTGGATGTTTTCTTGGCACACTTTAGGCCCCTTAGTGCCAATTGGGCATCGTTTAAATGCCACGGCCTACCTGAGCATTGTTTCTGTCCATGTCCATCCCTTTATGACCACCATGGACCCATCCTCTGATGGCTACTTCCAGCAGGATAATACACCATGTCACAAAGCTCGAATCGTTTCAAATTGGTTTCTTGAACATGACAATGAGTCAACTGCACTAAAATGGCCACCACAGTCACCAGATCTCAACCCAATAGAGAATACTTGGGATGTGGTGGAACGGGAACTTCATGCACGATGCTATCCTATCAATATGGCGAAAGGGGGTCAAACCCAGTATTAGTATGGTGTTCCTAATAATCCTTTAGGTGAGTGTGTATATATATATATATATATATATATATATATATATATATATATATATATATATATATATATATATACACTGTATATATACAGTCTAACATCCATGGATAGGCTCTGCTACAGACAATTAGATCAGTCTCTGAAGCGGCCGAAAGAAGCAGCCAGTGGATATGGATTTAGTGGAAGTGGACCCTTGCTGGGCTCAAAGAGCAACAACATGACCTGCTCACTAATCCTCCCCATCCTATACCCCACTTGAGAACCCAGGTCACAACCATCCAGGAGGAGGGTAAATAAGGTATGCAGTCAGCTCTAGGCTTGACTCAGGAAAGAGGATGCCCCCTGCCTTGCATAGTCCCGTGGGCTGCGCCATTTAAATTTCGCAATTCTCATGATTGGACATGGGACACAAGCTCAGGTTTGATCACCCTGTAGCTGGCCACCTTTGATGAGGGTGTCTAGTGTTGAAAGGCTGAAACACCCCTGATTCAAAGGTCTTTAGGGTCCCCCAACTACAAGACATAAATACTCTGAAAGACAGCTAGCATAATGGTTTTAAGGTACAGGAAGTATTTTAACTTCACATTGTATGACTGAAAGCCACTAATTACTGTACCATTCTTCATTCTGAAGCCTTATAATCACTAGAGCAATTCATGGATAACCATATAGCATTATGTTGTGGAATGTTTTCTGGTTAAGCCAGCTGTGATTATGCCTGGTAAAGGTGTAATTTATTACTTGTGTGCACTGAAAGGTAACCAACCCACTGAGATTCTGCATCAACAAAGGTTTGACCTGAAAGGATGTCCCTCTCACCCAGCTGGACAAATAACAACTGTGTCTGAGCAACACAAATGGGCTTAGAAAATAGCTCAAAGTGCCTGTGTTAAAAGAAACATTCAACCCTCCTGCATTACCAGCCGCTCTGGCTTTCGGGCAGCAAGCTGAAAATGTCATGATCTCCATTAGCAACGCAGTATTACAGAAGCATGACAAGAGAAATTCAAGCTGAATAGCTGAAAAAAAAAAAGCTGAAACTTTTTTTTTTTTTTTTTTTTTTTTTTCACTGTGAACACAGACAAATGGTTGCTGCACTGCAGGACCCTATTTCTGTCCAGCAAGTGCAGTACCTGAACACAACCTGAAAAACTTTACTGAGGCTAAACCTACCAATTCATGAACAAAACCTAATCACATTTACAAACAAGGACATATTTATGTTTATTTTTGTACATTTCTACTCCCACACCATGTCTCAACAGACACATACAGATAAGGCATTAAATGTGCATCATTCCGAAAATAGCAGTACAGCTAGAACCTGTGATGCATCCTAGAAATCAAATAATCAGTCGAAAAGATGTAATTAGCTTGGCACAAAAAAATTCAAACTATTAATTGGCATTAAGTGTCCAACATCCCACACTCTTGTCAGTAATACTTACACATTGACCCGTTACAATAAATAAGTCAACATTAAATGGAAGTTTGATAGCCTGTTCTTCCCTATTGTGGCATACTGTATATAATGTACGAGTGAACCGCCTTCTCGAACAAGTAATAATGTAGGGACTTGATTTTGTCCATAGTAAATTGATCAGATCATTGGATATTTGTGGTTTGCTATACGATTGTTAAGTCTGACGTCATGCGTCACAGTTTCCATGTCCAAACGGTCTATCAGTGAGTGACAAGAGTGCCAAGAGATTTTGCTGATTACATGATTACAAGGGTACAATAAAATAAAATAATGATGTGCAAGGATAAATCATTTGTAATAACTACTGCAGTATTCCATAAATAAAAAAAAAAAGAATTGTCCGTTTTGATTTCAGAGACATTAAAATGATTCATAGTGCTTTTTCTTCAGCAGTCTTTTTCACTATTAAAGCCATTAAAAGGGATGGGAATATTTTGAAAAAAATACATATTTTTTAATGTTTTTCTGAATATTCATTCACTCAAGGTAGAAGTTTGTTTTCTATGAAAGCTTAATGGAACGTAAGAATTGCTGAGATGAGCCATTGGCTCTTTTGACAGTGTTTTAGTGTGTTAACTGTGTGTTCTTTTCCAGGAAACCCTTTTTGAGGATCACCCCTGGCTAATGACGTTTTTGAAGGAATTTAGCTCATCATCCCCAGTCGTATATGCCTTGCGACTGACAAAGGTGCCGGAAACTGTCCGGGAAATGAACACTATTTGTTTGATAGTGGCCTGACACAGTTTGATAGCTGGGTCTCACGCATCTTGAGAGAGTCGCGTATCAATCACAGATAAATGTGAGCTTAGAGCCAGGCAGCTCCGTGGTGGGGAGGGAAAGAAAATGCCACTCCGCCGTTGTGCTTTTTCAGAGGCTGTGCCTGTGAGGGAGAGATGTGTTAAACAGGAGTGCACAAACACCTCCTAGCCCCCATGCGATAAACAGGATTGATGTTTGCAAGCAAGACATTTAACTTGATCCAGCAGTGCTTGAGAGAAATCATTTAGCTTCACTGAGCTGTCAAGAGCCTGTGAAGGAAATGTTTTCCAAACTGATTTTTTTCGCCTCTCTATCTATTAACTATCGGGAAATTGTTATTGTTTACTGAGCATGAAGTTCATCTCTTCTTGCATAAACAGTAAAATTGCTATTATCAGCTTATACTAGAAGACGTCACTCTTTCTTGCTAATAAACATTCTGTGCAAAAACAATGGGTTTTTTAAGCAACGTCACACGAGCTGTTAAAGGCCTTGCCGGGTATGCTTCATTTTCCAAGTTCCAAGCTCTGTCTAGCGCACAGTTGAACATGACTTAATCACTCTTTCATACAGCCAAGTTCATGAATGATTTAGCGTTTTGAATGAATCTGATTAGCGAATGATTCACTCACTCCCTCGTAAAGGCCGACGTGTTTGGTTCCTGAGTGAATCGATACTTTGAATGGATGACTGGGACACAATCATAAACACAGCCACTTAACATTAACACAGATCCCACCTACTGGTGCATTGATGTCAACTGCAGAAAGTCACTGAAAAATCTCTATCACTAATGCAGCTACTTATGTACCTGTAGGCCTAGTCTTGTCTAAAACACGCAAAGACAGACAAGCAGAGTGATACAAACAGTGAAAAATCAAAAGTACTGTTGAACTGTATATTAGCACACTTTGAACACTGCACAGTCGGATTTGAGGACTGGAATTAACTGTTGTGTATTAGTCGGGATCATTTTGGCAGTATGCATTTTAAAACAGTGTATCAATATATTTGACTCTATAGCCTAAAGACAGCACCAGCTGAGCTTTTATGGCACTGCGAGTACTGTGCACACAGAATGGACAGTACTTCCAAAGCGGGAAGAGTAAAGTCTAGTAATCCTAGAGATCTATAGTTTGCAGCATGAGTGGCCCTAAAATAGATCAGGCCTGGAAGTCAATATTGATTATTCAGGGAGCTGCCAGTCCGTGTGCCTGCGGTTTCTTTTAGACCGGACTGGCAGCCAAATCCCGATGGACAGAGAGTGGAAATCAGAGCCAGATTTGCTGCAGTAGATGGATTGCACAAGGTTCCTTGTCTTGACACAGCCCGGTGCACACGGCATTCATTCAGTCAGTCGGGTATAAGGCCTAATTGGCACTTGAAATGGTCACGTTTCTTCTGCAAAACGGAAACATAAGAAGAACTTTAATTGAACTCAAGCATCTTAATGGACTGGGCTACACATTTAGGGCTGACAATTTATGGTCTGTGACCATGACAACTACATTTTTAGAGTGGCTGCTTAAATGTATGGCCCATCTCTTGGGTTTTCCGTTGTACAGTAATGAACAGACACGTTGCAGTGATTGAGGGGAACAATAAATTGTTCAATTAATTATTTTTATTCATTATTTAGATCTGTTTGGGATGACGAATTCAGGATGCTTACGGGAGGTTTCATCTATACATAGTCAAGTTAATGAACCCTGTCAATAACTTAATTTAAAGCTGTTAACTGCTATTGACCGCATCTCAAAGGGACTCTGCTGGAGATGTATTGAGTCTTTCCGTCTGAAAGGCATGTGCCTGCTTTTAGGTGAATTTATGTGCATTTTGTTTGTAAATCTAAAAGGTGTGGTCTTTGAGTCAATAAAAATAAACTGAATGAATTTGCAAAAATGAACCCGCAGAACTCAACTTCTATACTCAACATCTCAGTGTTCTATAGTAGTGATTTTCATTCAATCAGATTTAAACTTTTTTTTTTTTTAATTATTTTTGTCATATGAATGTCACATTTTAACTCCCTTGGAAACACTGACCTAGGTTCCCTGAAGAGGGAACAAGACGCTGTGTTGAGAAATAACACTGTGGGAAAGCTTTGCATGATTGTGTCGTGACGCACATGTGAAATCAGTCCAATAGTGTGAAGAGACATCAGAGGTGGGTGACATCACAAACCAGGAAACTATAAAGCATGCCCAAACAGTGTAGCACTAGGCTATAATAGTCTGAAGTAAATTTGTAAGTTACAGTTGTAACCGAGGCGTTCCCTTTCAAGGCAACTTGCGCTGCATCGAGAAATGACGATGTGGTATGGTCTATACCCACACTGCCATAAATACAAGTGTTTGTCTTGTGTGAAATCCTGAAGAAAGCACTAAGATGAGAGCACCTGGGACCCTGGGGTAGAGACCAGGTCCAGGTTGTAAAACCTCACAATGTGTGTGGTGAGGAATAGCCTGCCGCATCACAAACCTCTTGAAGTGATACTCCTAAAAGAAGAGCCTTGCAGGCAGCCGTACCCCTGGTAGAGTTATGCAAGAAAGATAGCCACAACTATACAACTATACACTTCTCCTCTGCTTTGATGCTGGGGACCTCTTTCTGGGTGACCTGAAGAAAATGAACAGCTGAAGAAATGCTTTCACCATACCAGGTGCAAATTCCAAGCATGAAGGGACAACTGAAAGAGCTTGCAAATCTCCTATTGTGCTTTAATTGTGCTCTGAAGCACTCTTGCGAGTGAGAGAGGGCTTTTTGCTCGTTTTCTGTATATAACCTATTCTCAATTTGAATAAAAGTTTTATTTTTCATGCTGCTAAGAGGACCAATGTCCACGTATACACAGCAGAGTTTCAGGAGAGACAAGCATTTAAATGAGTGAATCCGCTAATATAATATTATGACAAGATAGGCTCATTCGGCCCTATGCTCTTTTGATTTATGAAAATCTCTAAACGCAGAATAGCCTATTTATGCACATTTGTTCAAAATAGCCTGTATGGGCAGATTGTTCCTAAATAGGCAAAAGTTTTGTATTGTTTACACGGATGCACGTTCTCATCTTTTTTTCTGTTAAACCGTGTTGGGCTGCTTGTCTATTTTTCCTAAACAATCAACTTTAATTGCAGGTTACACATGAGAAAATAAGTAAATTATGTATACCTGATGTAGGCTAGATTTAATGCGGCAATGGTTCGGGTCGCTGTCTTTATGTCAAACAGGTTGGGTCAGGTCCGGAATTAAATTAATGCTGCTGTTGGATAACGGAAAATGAAAATGAATAACATGAAGAATCCTCAGTTCTGGGTTGGGGTGAAGAATTGAGCCCCCTGCCTGGGACAGAAGGTCCCTCCTGACCGGAATCTCCTAAGCCATCGAGGAGAGACACTAGATCATAGAACCATACTCTGCCCAGCCATTAAGAGAGGACAGACCTTGTCCCAGCAAACTCTCTCCAGAACTCCCGAGAGCAGAATGATTGGGGGAAAGTATACAGATGACAGTGAGATGTCTCTCGAGATGCAAACAGATCCACTTCTGCCCGGCCGAACAGCCTCCATATCTGCTCTACCACCTCAGGGTGGAGCCTCCATTTCCTGGGCCTCAGCCCCTGCCTTGACAGGATGTCTGCTCCCTGGTTTTGACACCCAGTGATGTAAGCTACCCTGAGTAAATGCAGCTTCCCCTGGGACCACAGGAGGATTTAGTGTGTCAGTTTGCAAAGTGAACGCAAGTGCAACACCCCAGGTGATTTATGTAGCCGACCACTGAAGTGTTGTATGTACGGAAGAGCACATGGTGGCCCCTGAGGTCTGGAGGAAATTCTTGTGAGCAAGAAAGACAACCATCATCTCCAGGAAGTTGATGTGCCGGGAGAGATAAAGACCTCTCCACAGCCCTCGAGCCAAGCGACCATCTAAGATCGCTCCCCAACCCATGAGAGTAGCAACTGTAATCGCATTTTGTGATGACAAAGAGCTCCAAACACAGAACCTTGGGATAGGAACCAGGGTTTCTTCCACATAACCAAGGCATGCCAGCATTGTCGCGTAACCTTGATCATGCAAAATTGGATGCCCCTTGTGGGAAACACCCTGGTCCTGAGCCACCACTCATGCAGGCCAAAAGGTATCACATCAAAAACATCACGCCACAAAAACAGTTTTTACCCATCTGCTACTGGCCTAATTAATGCTTCATGTGCATTGCATTAATGCACACTACTCTGAACTGTATGTAACGCATGGACAAAAATGTATCCAATTGAGTATGTATATTATATACCTATTTATTTACTTATTTTGTTTATCTATGTTCTCTTAAATGTAAATATGTTTAAGTCTTATTTTATTTTCTTAAAGTACCTGCACACCACAAAAAAAATCCTTGTAGATGTGTACTTGCCAATAAAGTCATCCGACCCAACAGTCTCTAGAACTGCTAATACAGTGAGTGACTGGCCTACCTTTATTCTGTTCATGGTAGACAGGATTGATTTGATGCAGATAAACATGCTTGCATCATAAAAATCCGACACCACCTCTAAAAAAATTGTTCCCCTAAGTTGGAGAAAGCACTCTTCTTGGCATTTAATTGTAACCCCAACATCTCGATGCTGCTAGTTGATGCAACTGAGCTAGAATCAACCAAACGTCTATGTAGTTTATAATGCCAATGCCCTGAAAACGAAGTGGCGCCAGAGCTGCATCCACGCATTTGGTGAATGTGCTGGGTGATAAAGCTAGACCAAATGGAACAAGCCGGTATTAGTACGCTTCGCCCCTGAAAGTGAACCTCAGGAACTTCCTGTGTTGTGGAAGGATGGATATATGGAAGTATGAGTCCTTGAGGTCTGAGGTGACAAACTAGTCCTTGGATATCACTAGGTTTAAAAATACATGTAAAATACACAGGGGCAAACAAGCTTAACAAATTAATAAGACACACCTGGGGATACTAATCAGCATGGAAAAACTACAAATAACTACAAAACATGGCACAAGTCCTCACACAAGACACAGGCTAGGATCATAACAATAGCACAATACATAATTTGCTTTAATACATAACATACAGAAAATAGAAAATACAGAAAATCACAAAAATGTGTGATGCATGTAAAACACTGTTGTAAATTGTTATTGGACTAATTAAATGAAGTAGTAAGAGTGTAAAAAGTGAGTCCACGGGATCAAAAGTGCCCACAGCTGAAGAAACACCCTGATTTCATTACACTCTCTTTATTTCTTTCCCTCACACTATTTTACCGTCATATCTAATTGTTTTATAATAATGAAGTTCTGCTATACTGAGCAGAATCCGTTCCATATTTCTTGCTCTATATGATTTGCATTCTCTTCTCCCAGTCTGAAAAATAATTACCATCAAACTGCTTGTCCACCATGGCTGGCTGGGCGGCCTCCCACTATTATGAGAATTCCCCAGTTAAATACACATGGCCAATTTAGGGAAAACTCCTTATATATTTAAGGCTAATTATTCTGAACTTAGCAGAAGGCCATCTGGAAAAGCTGTCCTCAATCTGGGAGCAGAGTCTAGCTGCACTCATGAGACTTTTACCAGGGTAATCATGGCCGTCGTCAAGGGAGGACAACCAACAATGTCCCAGGCCCTGTGATGAGGGACTATTTATCTTGCCCTGTGAATTTTAGCAATGGCCCTGGTTTAGATTACAATAGAAGCTTGCTTTCGCCATGGGATAAATATATGTTTTTGTTTTTTTTTTAAGGTAATTCCAGCTTTTTATCTCAATTCAGTTTTTTTTTCTTGCATCTGCAAGTTTACGTTTTGCAATTCTGCTTTATTTCCTCCGAGATTACACCTTGAAATTTTGACTTTTTTCATAGAATTCTGAGTTTAAGTATCACATAAAGGGGGATATTCTTTGCAAGAATAAAAAATATATACAGACTATCGCAATTTTTTTTTCAACAACATAAAAAAATATAAACAATTCCTCATTGCCTTAAAAATACCTGAATTATCAGATATAAACTCAGAATTACAAAAAAATAGAATAGAATGCAACAAAAAAAAAGGTAATTGCGACTTTCTCACAAAACTGAATTTATTTCTGATAATTTGTATTTTTTAATTGCAATTCTGAGGGGCGATTGTTTTTCTCACAAATCTTAGATAAAGTCGCAATTACCTTCCATAGATTACAGCTGTTTTGTTTGTTTTTTCTCACAGTGTCATTAGAAAGCAGATTTTTTTTCTTCTTAACCTTGGCTGCGTTTCTTGAAAGCATCATAAGCTAAGTTGATCGTATAGATTATTGGGTGACAATTGTTCTATGATCTACTTAGGCCTACGATGCTTTTGGGAAACACAGCCCTTGAGAGTTATAATGGCAAGAATCAAAGAGAGAGAGAAAGAGAAAGAGAAGGAGAAAATGTGTGAGAGAAGGAGAGAAAGATGAATGGAACATTTGGGGCGACTGGGACCACCCAAAGTGTTATATCCTGTTAAAAGCACTGCCCTGTACAGGTTGATTCATGTGGTAGCTTCTCAGAGACACGTCTGGTCCCCGTCCAATTACTATTCCAAAATACGTCAGGGGACCAACCTGCCACAAGTGACTACCACACTGACTCGAAGACACCTGTGTCTTCTGGGCAACTGTGGCAGGTGTCTCAGATCTCTGGATTGATATAATGGGAGAGAGAGAGAGAGATGGTAAGAGCAGGGTTATGGATAACTAGGTCACACTGGACCTCTGCTTTATTTTACCTCCTGTCTTACAGGAAAAGAGCAACCTACACCTGCAGCCTGGGTTCAGTGAGCATTACCCTCTGGGCTGAGCAGCAAATCCAGCACATGCATGATGATTTATTCATTGTAGAGCTGATGAACGTTTGCAACTGCAAACTGCAATGGAAGAACAATAGCTTTACTAACTTTGACAAACAGGGAAAACAGTCCAAAAGTCAAGCTGAAATGTTTTTTGTAACCACCCTGAGATCTTGCAACCCTTGAAATCAACAAACAAATGGTCATATTTTGATTATATAATAAAAAATCTTTAATGTTAAATAACTTATGTTTAAACAAAAACTAAGCTCTTTAAATGTGAGATTTAGTTTAGAGACATTTGTGTCATACTGTATATTTAATAGTTAGTATAATATATTATTTAAAAGAACCCATTTAAAATAATAATTGTATATTTTGTAAAATATTTTATACATTTTTAAAATATTTTAAAATAGATTTGTTTATCATTAGGAAATGCAAATGGAAAGAGTGATGCATAACATTGAATAGTTTCAGCTGAATTTCTGGAATTTATAGCCTTGGAAGTTTGCAGTGCCACATACGTGTTTAAAAAGAATATTAACAAAGATTTGCATTGCTATCTACAAAGCGTTCTGTAAAAAAGTGAGTGTCCATGCGACTTAGTCTCATCAGTAGATGTAATTGTCTCATCTCTTTGCTTGTTAACTTTGTCTCACCTGGGATTTCCACTGAATGCTAACAATGGAATCTGCAAGAACTTCATTTTCCTATCAAGATTAAAATAACAGCTGAGCTCATGTTAATTGACTCTGGGCGTAAATCTCTGCCAGAATTGCTGGAAGCAATTGAGAATTTTTTATATAATGAACTTCAAAAACATTAAAACTCGACAAATTTACTGTATCTTGTAAGTTGTTTTTTTCTTCTGGGAAACTAGAACCCCCCTCTAACTTTGAGAAAAGTTAACGTTAGTAATTGTTTTTGTTTTGTTTTTCTCTCTCTGCGTTTTGGTTGATCGGATTACAAGACGAGGGAAACACATGCCCGTTTACAGCTGGTGTTTTAATCCATCTCATTTGTCCACTTTCATCCACTTCTGTCCTGATTTCTTCAAAGGAAGGGACTATAGACAGGTAAATGTATGTTTTTCTTTAGATCTTTCAATCTAATGGATGAAACACGCTCATGCAATTAACATATTAACTTGACCAGAGATGATGGAAAACATACGGAGAGCAGCTACTTTTGTTTCTGCTCTAATATCCGCAAGACCATGCCTTACGCAGTGAGTATGAGTTAGAAATCAGGACTGGTGAGAGAACATTGTGCTTGGCACGTTTTTCCTCTTCAAACCGACTTGCGTCTTCAGCCGGCAAAGTTTAAATCCCGTCTGGCTAGTAGTGGAGAGTAGGCGGTCTTTTGTGGCTGTTCGAACACATTCGATCACATGAGCGCCAACATTTTGAAAGCAATCCTGTCAAACTACCTCTGGAAGTGGTCAAAAGGTTTTCAACTTCAGAACATTTTAGATCCCTGTATTTACACCTGTATTATTTAGCATCATACACTTGTTATATGATTTACTAAAAACTTTTGCCATGGGCCAGAGCCTGCTGCCGTCCGCCATTATGGGGAAGAGCAAGGAGCGTGGGGCTCGCTGTCGGCTGCCTTCAGCTTGAGGAGTCATCGCCGGCCGCCAGGGAGCCGTCCACCGAGCGTCCTGTACCATCACATGGCACCGCGAGAAAGAGCCTCTCGGCCGAGCGGCAGTGTGTCCGGGAACCAGACCAAGATTAATTTTTTTAATTTTTTGCTCTACTCTCTCATCTCTGTTGTTCATTGTGCTTCCGTCCCCTTTTCTCCCATCTCCCCTGTCCTTACCCCCAGGTGCTGCGGCAGCCGAGACTGGCCCCAGGGGGTGTAGAGCGCGGTCTCGTTGGTACCCCCCAGCCTGCAAAGGCCGATGGGGGTATGTGACAAGCAGGGCGGGCGAGAGCTGTGAGAGAGCAGCATGAGGCCAGTGCATGATTGATGATTAGCGTCAGCTGCACATCACACCAGACTCGGAACTGTTCGACAGTGAAGGCACGAGAGAGGACCAGGTCTGGACTTTATATTGTTTTGTTTACGTTTTATTATGGGTGTGCACGGCACGCGATGACTTACTTTTTTTTTATTGTAAAATTTTTTGAACATTCGTTGGTTTACACCTCTTTCTTCCCATATCAATGTACTCTGTTACAGATAGGAATTCCAGTCTTTGGTGACCTGTATATGTAATGTGGTAACACATTTGCATAAAGCCCGTCTGTGGTCTTCATTGGATGCCCGCGAACAACGTCTTACAATATTCGTCAAATGTACAAAAAAAAAAGCACATTCGAATGCAAAAACCGTACACAGGTCAAGTTGACTGTTTGGTGTTTTTGACGAACAATATGGAGATATTCTCTGAAAAATGCTCGGTTTTAATGGGTGTGCCACTGAAGACTTGGAAGTAAATGCCCACGGCTAGGATTGGATAAGATTTGCATATTTAATGAGCTTCAACTCCCCTCAGTACATGTGGGAATTGTCTGGGGCAATGCTCAGTCAGAGGACTCGTAAAACACAATGATTTATCTCTCATCCACCCGCAATTGATTGGAATGTTATTTGTGTATTAATTGGCTTGCCTAATTGGTGAATATAACCGCGTCCACACACACACACGCACGCGTGCAAAAAAAGGGACGTTATTTCACTATTTAGCCTGTCTGAAAAACACATAGCCCCGTGACGTTGGCCTTTACCCTGGCCCATAATGTTACAAGTCCGAGTCTGATCACGAGTGAGCCAATAACACCTTCTCCACCCTGTGAGAACGTGCTCAGATATGTAATCAATGGATTTCAAACGATCTGTAACAATGCAATACTAACACATAAAAAAAAAGATGTTTTAGCCTACTCACATATAAGTGTGTGTTCAGAAGTAAGCTTATGCAGGGACTGTGTTCTTCCACAACCAGGCACAGCACAAAATATTACTTTCTTCACCATGTTTATAGCTTTGTAGCACGATCCTTACTGTGCGTTCACACCCCCGGTGGCAAGAGCGTCAAGGTGGCCGGAAGTCATTAATTTTCTATGAAAGCCGGTGGCGAGCTCTGGCAAGAGCTGTCGCATCGTGTGCGATTTAGGCATCGAGGAGAGTTGAAATCAGCTCAACTTTATGGTAATGAGCTATGACGCAGTTCTGCGGCAACCAATTGGAATGTAGAAGTGCTCCGCTTGAGAGAAATCCAGAGAACGCTGTGCTGTAAACTTTGGTTCCGACCACATTAGTTCCTAAGCAAAATGGAGGAGAAGTTGATCATTGCTGTGCAGGTTTCCTTATCATTTACGACATGATCATTCATACGTAGCCTACATGTCCATGTGTGCCCCTCATGGGTTTTAGCTGGGCTATATGGGTATCATCTGGGCATGGGCTCAGAGTGGGCACTTTGATGGCCTGAATGTGGGCCCCATCTTGGATAAAGTTGTGGGGCCCAGTTAGGCTGCCCATTATTCTTTATTTGAGGGTCCCATGTGGGCCACATTTGGGCTATATTTAGAATTAAAGTTTTATGGTTTGCAGTTGTTGTGTTTGTTGTTTACAAATATGGGTTACAGCTTAACCATAACAACTGATTAAATGTATTCAATTTTAAATATTGCATGTTTTGTTTTTTGTTTTTTAGTATAAATGATGATGATGATGTGTGTGTGTGTGTGTGTGTGTGTGTGTGTGTGTGTGTGTGTGTGTGTGTGTGTGTGTGTGTGTGTGTGTGTGCGTGCGTGCGTGCGTGCGTGCGTGTGTGTATATATATGTATATATATATATATGTATATATATATATATATATATATATATATATATATATATATATATATATATATATATATATATATATATATATATATATTTATATATATATATTTATATATATATATATATATAATTACACATACACTTAATTAAAAAAATATATTTTTTATAATATTGGGTACGTCTCAATCAGCTCCCTTGTTCAGTAGTCAGGGCACTGAGTCAACCCATTGACTTATGTCCTGATCAGTGCCCTGATTACTAAACTAGAGAGCTGATTGAGATGCACTTGCGTCGTGCAGTCATTGCGTCATGCGATGATCGAGTCTTTCCTAGGAGCAATGTTGCCAAGTCCAGTTGGGCTAATACAACACTGTTGCCGCGGGCTGTTTTTCATGTCTGCGGGAAGAAGCAAATCCAATAATGTGATATTTTTTCCTGGTAATGCGAATTCTAGCAGGCAATTCTGCCATAAAATCCCAAATATTTTACCCACCAAACGCAATTTTTACCGGAGAACCCCCCCTAAAACACGATTGAGCTTGTTTAAGGCTAGTTTTGAGTAGCAATTGGGCGGGTTTTGTTGTGAAAACCTGGCAACCCTGCCCGGAACTCATTTGAAAAAAGAAAGTCACAACAAAATCGGTTACCACCGGCAAGCCCCCAGCCACTTCAAAACATCCTACTCTCGAAACTTTCAGCGTAAAATATGCATATTTTATTTTAAACAAGTTTAAAGTTATTTTTATATAATGGTATGATTTTTTTTTTTAATTCAGTAGGACATAGAAATAAACAAACTTGAACTAGGCTACGCAGCTGTATAAAAAGATAAAATGTTAATTTTGGCTGTGATCTATAAGTTAGTAAGTTTTCTGCAATTAATTACAACTGTCTCATCATCATTTTCTATGTTAGTCCCTTAAAACATCCGAGGAAGTGGTGGAGGGAGAGTGGGTAAACTGGAATAGGTAGAGATTAAGTGTTTTAAAGTTTTTATTATTCCTTTCTGTATTTTTTTTCTCTCTTATTCTTTCTTTTTTCTACTTCTATTTTGTACAGTATTGAGTATGAGAAAATATTTTAATAGAATTTTAAAAGCAGAACTAAATAATTATTTAACTAATCAGTAAATAATTAACCATAAAAAAATGTATAGATCTATTAACTAATTGTTTTTTTTATTGATAATAAATAACTGATTTTGGGGCACAGATGTTGCACCGACTCTTTTTTTCTGTCTGTTTAAATTAGTGGTGGGCAGAGATTAATCTAGATTAATCTCATCCAAAATAAAAGTTTGTGTTTACATAATATATGTGTGTTTTCTTTGTATTATTATTATGTATATATAAATACACAAACATGCATGTATATTTTTAAGACATATTTTCATGTACATACTGTATATATATATTTTTATTATATAATTTATCTTATATATAAATATAATTATTTTATATATAAATATAACATATATTTTTTAAATATATACATGCATGTGTGTGTATTTATATATACATAATATTTATACAAAGAACACACATATATTATGTAAACACAAACCTTTATTTTAGATGAGATTAATCTAGATACTAACACAGATGGGGCCCATGTGGCGCCGATGAACAAAATTATACGGGCCCCAATCTTTCTACAGTGTGGAATTTTGACGCTCTCGCTAGCGGCGGTGTGAACGCACCGTTAGCTCCACGATCGGTGGGCAGGGCTCCAGAAGCAGGCATACACATTTTATCTGTAGAGGCGGCGTTTCACTCTACTATGACGTCATAGATTAGTATATATTTGAGAGCTCTTCTAACAAGGAAGTATTCAGCTCCGAAACTTACAGGATAGTCGGTAACGTTTTAGATTACGGCCTGGAAAGTACTGCATAAATAAAGTGAAATTACAGCATAACTTTTGGTAATTATAGTGTAACTATAAAGTAAGTACTTGTAGGTATAAGGGAACAATATGTAATATTTGGGGAATAAAGGGTTAACTATCAGGAAAATTAACCAATTATTTATACTGTAAGTATTTTTTAATTAAGGGGTAATTATCCATGTAGCTACTGTCACGATCACACAAAAGACAAACGGGTGCGAGGACTCAAGTGCAGTAATAATTAACAAAATTTATTAACAAAAATAAAACAAACTCAAAACAAAAACCCACGAGGGGGAAAAACACATAATCAGAACACATAAACTAAAACACATACCAACTGGGAAATCACGGGGAAACGTGGAGACGTAGACATAACGATCCGATTAGGACTGACAAACACAAGGAGTATATAAAGGGGAGAATTCAAACTGGGAATGAGGGAACACAGGTGGGGCAAATGAAACCAATAATGAGATAACAAGGGGGGAGGGATCAAACAATGACAGGAGCACATGGCCACAATAACAAACCCACATGTGCAAACAAGACAGGACAGGCATGTGACATTACCCCCTCCTTAAGGAGCGGCTACCAGACGCTCCACTAGGGACGAGAGGGACAGACCAGAGAGGGACAGGAGGGACCAACCAGGGAGGGACAGGAGGGACCGACCAGGGAGGGCGGGAGGAACAGGCCAGGGAGGGACGGGGGGGACAGACAAGGGAGGAACAGACAAGGAAGGGGACAACAAGGGAGGGACGGGGAAAACAAAAAGTTCAGCCGGCAGAGAGTCCACCAGAAACGGGACCACCGGCACAGAGTCCACCAGCACTGGGACCACCGGCACTGGGACCACCGGAACACGATCCAACGGCACAGGGATCACCGGAATACGATCCATTGGAACTGGGACCACCAGAACACGATCCACCGGAACTGGGACCACCGGAACTGGGACCACTGGAACACGATCCACCAGAACTGGGACCACCGGCACAGGGACCACAGGCACAGGGACCACCGGAACACGATCCACCGGAACAGGGACCACCGGAACACGATCCACCGGAACGCGGACCACCGGAACACGATTCACCGGAACTCGGACCACCGGAACTGGGACCACCGGAACATGATCCACCAGGACTGGGACCACCGGAGCAGTCACGGATGGTGCCTTCCTTCTCCTCCTCCGCTTAGAGACCACAGGAACCTTGACCATCGGCACAGAGTCCAATGGCACAGAGTCCGCCGGAACGGGGACCACCGGAACGGTGACCACCGGAACGGTGACCCCGTTCTTCCTCCTCCCTCTAACCGAAGGGGTCATCGGAGGACTGGGGAGTTATCAGTCTGTGGGTAACAATGGGGGAGGCCCAAGAGGTGGAAGGCCACCCCTCCAAGGCACTCCGTCCCCATCACGGTCGTACATATACCCTGCAAACTGCCAGAAAGAAGGCGTCCCCAGCATTCCCATCGCCCAGGCGCAGATAGGATCCTTGAGGCACTTGTTGAAAACGTCTTTAAGTTCAGCCTGCCTGAAGTTGAGCCCCTCAGCTGCAAACAGGAAACGGTAAGCAAACTCCTTAATGCTGTCTCCCTCCTGCCTGGGGGAAAGGAGTCTGCTTTGTTGAGATTCCCCTGAGGCAGCCGAAGGGTAGGGAGATGGGAATAGGAAGATTCCCTCAAGAGGTCGGATCTTTCTGTCACGATCACACAAAAGACAAACGGGTGCGAGGACATAAGTGTAGTAATAAGGGGGATTTATTAACAAAAATAAAACATAAACTCAAAACAAAAACCCACGAGGGGGAAAAACACATAATCAGAACACATAAACTAAAACACATACCAACTGGGAAATCACAGGGAACCGGGAGACGTAGACATTACAACGATCCGACTAGGACTGACAAATCACAAGGTGATTTTGATTTCACAAAAGAGAAATGCAACTGGGAATGAGGGAACACAGGTGGGGCAAATGAAACCAATAATGAGATAACAAGGGGGGAGGGATCAAACAATGACAGGAGCACATGGCCACAATAACAAACCCACATGTGCACACAAGACAGGACAGGCATGTGACAGTTATAAGGTAAGTATGAATCTGCGGGCTGTAAATTAAAGTGGCTCTTGTTCCCCTCTTGTTTCGATGCCCCCAATATTAAATATGTTTAATAAATTAGTTGGACATAAAATAGAATATGAAATTGAATAAATTATTATTATAAAACATTGTACATTAATGTAGACTATTGTAATGTTGCTGTGGGACAATGTGAGAGACAACTATCAAAATCAATACATTATTGTAAATATTTGGCTATCAGTAGGCCTATAGTGTAAATATTAACATTAGGCCTACTATAATGTAAATCTTATCAGTACTTTACTCCTTTGGTAGTGGAGCGTTATCAACTGGGTTTTTATCCACTAATTGTGTGGCGGCATGTGATGATGGAGGTGCTTCGTTAGATTAGAATTAGCACTACATAAACATTCTTACCTTTCACCTCAACGACGGAAAAGTTGCGCTTATACTTCCAGTTTGTGAAAGCTACGTTTGAAGTCGTTAGACTTGCCATCGCTGACTGTGCATTTGCGTATGCGTCATAGGTGTGTGTGTGTGAACTCTATCAATCTCAACCTTGTCTCCCACCCACCAATCATCATCAGTTATGTGTTACTACCCCACCCACCAACCCAACAAGCATGCACGCCTGCACGCCTGCCCACACACACACACACACACACACACACCAGAGAAAGAAAAACGTTGCAGGTCCGACTGACAGAGAGCCTGTTCAGATGCAAACTGCTTCAGTCAGCTCAATTATAGTAACGCCGCGTTTTTTTTTTCTCAGTAACGCTAACGGCGTTGTAACGGGAAAAACAGTAATTTGTTTGATTACTCGTTACTGAAAAAAAATATTCTGTTAGTAACGCCGTTTATCTATAACGACGTTATTCCCATCACTGAAGACGAGTAATCGGTGAGGACATTTCTGCGCACACTGTATTTTCAGTGTAACAGTTACATAATACAGAATACTAGCTAGAGACATGTGGGAATCCTTCTTAAGATTCATCTGTGGCAAGGGCGAAAAAGAAGAGGAACAAGAGGAGGATGAACCCAAGCAAGAGAAATTAATGTGTTGTAAATCTGTAAACAATATTTACTTTACTTTATTTCTGAGTGATATCAGATTGTGTATGTGTTTTTTATTGTACTTACCCTGTAACTACATGAAACAAGAGGGGAACAAGAACCACTTTAATTTACAGCCCGCAGATTCATACTTATCCTGTAACTACATGAAATAAGAGGGGAACAAGATCCACTTTAATTTACAGCCCGCAGATTCATACTACCCTTAATTAAAAAATATTTACAGTATAAATAATTTGTTAACTTTCCTGATTGTTACCCCTTTATTCCCCAAATATTACATATTGTTCACTTATAACTGCACATACTTACTTTATAGTTACACTATAATTACCGAAAGTTATGCTGTAAATTCGCTTTAATTTTGCAGTACTTTCCAGGCCGTAATCTAAAGCGTTACCAGATATTCTTATATTTTCTTGACCTTTTATATATCAAAAGCTGGGAAAGGTGATTTCTCAATTCATCACTCCTGTAAGTATTGCCTTTAGAATTCAAATATAATTCGAATTTTGCTAATATTTAAGAGAGAATTTCGAATAGCTTTTCAGTCATTTGTACAGACCTAGTCTATTTTGACCCACCCTCAAACACTGTAGCTGGGTCGTGTTGTGTACATGTCAAGCAGACACTCTTCTCTGCAAAAGCAAATTATCTTTGTAAACATTTCCAAAGTATGGGGATGCGAAGAGTCAGTGCTTAAAATGACCACAGCAATACAACAGCAGGGATTTACAAAACACTTATCCATTCAAGATGGGACAGTACTCACTTTATTTGGACCAACTTGATCCTCAGAATCAACTACAACTTGTAAGTATGATTAATATGTGTGGCGGAGGGGGCGTGCCGAGGGGTCGGCGAGTCCTTACCATCGGCCTCTCTCTCTCTCTCTCTCTCTCCTCCTCCCCCCTCAACGTCTCTCTCAAAACCTGTGCCTATCCCTAGGTCTAGCGGTGGGATGCTTCCCCCACCGGCCCCACGATGGAGGATGGGGAAACACCCGCAACCGCCCAGTCGGCGCCGAGGGGAGGGGGAGGAGCTCCAGACCCGATACCGCTGGCGGGCCGCCCCGCTATCTCTCCACGTCAATTCACAGGCCTACTTCTAGACACTAGGGCGGCGGGGAAGCCTAGGCCGGCGTGTTGGCGTTGCGGGGACCCTGGACACTTTATTGATCAGTGTCCAGTGATGGAGATGGGGACGCTGGTCAGGGTCCCCGACGCGCCGCACGCTGCCCAAATACCCGTGAGTATCAAGGGGGGTACGTATCAGGCTTTGGTGGATTCAGGTTGTAACCAGACCTCCATGCATCAAAGCCTGGTTCAGCCGGCGGCATGGGATAACGGTGTGTGCACGGGGAAGTGGTGGAGTATCCATTGGTGCCCGTGGATATTCAATTCCGGGATCAAACTCATAGGGTGGAGGTGGCAGTTAACCAGCACCTCCGGAATTGGCCAAACTTGAACAAATTACTGGGACATTTATGTGCGGGTGCCTCTTGGGGAAAATGGTAGAGTGGGAAGGTGGCGGCCGCTCAGGTGGGGGAGGTGGATTTGAGACCTCTGGGTGCTGTTTCAGGGGAACCGAGCACTCTGGGAAATCCTATTTTTTCAGAGCGAGATAACTTTCCCTTGGAGCAGTCCCAGGATGACACCCTTAAAAACGCGTTTAATCAGGTCTGCTCCATCGACGGTCACCTCCTTCATCCGGATCAGCCGCCCGCCTATCCATATTTTGCTCTCATAGAAGATAAGTTGTATCGGGTGACCCAAGACTCCCAGACAAAGCAGGATACAACTCAATTACTAGTCCCTAAAAGCCGTCGGGAAATGCTTTTCCAGGCGACTCATTCAAATCCAATGGCTGGGCACCTGGGACAAACGGCGACACTAAACCGTCTCATGGCCCGGTTCTTCTGGCCGGGCATTCACGAGAATGTACGCAGGTGGTGTGCGTCTTGTCGTGAATGTCAGTTGGTGAATCCACCGGCCAACCCAAAAGCACCATTGTGCCCTCATCCGCTTGTGCTCGAGCGAATTGGGATGGACCTCATCAGGCCATTAGAACGGTCAGCGCGGGGACATCGCTTTGCGTTAGTCCTAGTGGATTACGCAACGCGATATCCGGAGGCAGTGCCACTACGCAACATTTCGGCGAAAAATGTCGCAAGTGCACTGTTTTCTTTAATCTCCTGATCAAGGCAAGGCGTTCATGCCACGGACGATCCGTGAACTGTACGAGTTATTGGGCATTAAATCTATTCGCACCAGCGTCTATCACCCACAAACGGACGGTCTGGTGGAAAGATTTAATCGCACGTTGAAAACAATGATTCATAAGTTCGTTCACGAGGACGCCAATAATTGGGATAAGTGGTTAGAACCTCTCTTGTTCGCTGTCCGCGAGGTCCCCCAAGCCTCCACGGGGTTATCCCCCTTTGAGCTTCTCTATAGCCGCCAGCCTCGCGGGGTTTTGTATGTCATTAGAGAGGACCATCCGCCAGCAAGAATGAAATTCAGTTTGTCTTGGACCTGAGAACAAAACTCCACACACTGGGGCGACTGTCTATGGAGAATTTGTTACAGGCTCAGGACAAACAGAGACAGCTATACAACAGAGGGGCTATGCGTCAATTTTCACCGGGAGATAAAGTCCTTGTGTTACTCCCAACCTCGAGTTCAAAATTACTCGCAAAGTGGCAAGGGCCCTTCGAGGTCACACGGCGAGTCGGCGATCTCAACTATGAGGTAGTACGGTCAGATAGGGACGGGCACGTCAAATATATCACCTCAACCTATTTAAAAAATGGGTAGAGGCCGAGGCTGTGATGCTGGTGACGGTGGTGAGTGGAGAGGAGGATCTCGGGCCAGAAGCGCTCCAAAAGACACAATCCCATGCCCTGGCCCCAGCGGGAGACCAACTCTCGCCCTCCCAGCTCATAGACCTCAAACAATTGCAGGCAGATTTTGCCGACGTGTTCTCGCCCCTACCTGGCTGGACCGACCTCATTCAGCACCACGTTGAGACCGAGCCAGGCGTAGTTGTACGCAGCAGGCCATATAGGTTGTCAGAACATTAAAAAAAAAGTGGTTCAGGCAGAATTAGAAGCAATGCTAGAGATGGGAGTAATAGAAGAGTCCAGCAGTGATTGGGCGAGCCCAATAGTTTTAGTACCAAAACCTGACGGCTCGGTCCGATTCTGTGTGGACTATCAAAAAGTCAATGCGGTGTCTAAGTTTGATGCTTACCCCATGCCGAGGGTTGACGAATTGCTTGATCGGCTGGGTACTGCTCGTTTTTACTCGACACTGGACTTGACAAAGGGTTACTGGCAGATCCCCTTGTCTCCAGTTTCCAAAGAAAAACGGCTTTCACCACGCCTTTGGATTACACCAATTTGTTACCCTTCCTTTCGGCTTGTTTGGGGCCCCAGCAACCTTCCAGCGCCTGATGGACAGGATTATCCGGCCGCATGCTGCATATGCCGCTGCCTACCTAGATGATATCATCATCTATAGTGGGGATTGGCAGCGTCATATGCAGCATTTGCGTGCTGTCCTCAGGTCGCTGGAAGGGCGGGGCTCACGGCCAACCAGAAGAAGTGTGCAATTGGGCGGGTGGAAGTGAGATATCTGGGCTTCCACTTGGGTCATGGACAGGTGCGTCCCCAAATTAATAAGACGGCGGCAGTTTCGGCCTGTCCGAGACCCAAGACCAAAAAGGAGGTTAGACAGTTCCTGGGGTTGGCGGGATATTATAGAAGGTTTGTGCGTAATTATTCGGACCTCGCCAGCCCACTGACTGATTTAATTAAAAAGGAGGAACCAGATACAGTTCAGTGGACGGAGCAGTGCCAGCAGGCTTTTATTCAGTTAAAGGCTGCTCTGTGTGGTGGGCCGCTCCTACAGGCTCTTAACTTTTCTCTCCCATATTTGCTGCAGACTGACGCCTCGGACAGGGGGTTGGGCGCAGTCCTGTCCCAGGAGGTAAAGGGTGAAGAGCGACCGGTGCTGTACATCAGTCGAAAGCTCTCTAAGAGAGAGACGATGTACAGCACCATAGAGAAGGAGTGTTTGGCCATCAGGTGGGCCGCTCTCACCCTTCGTTATTACCTCCTGGGGCAGGAGTTCACCCTCTGTTCGGATCACGCCCCCTTAAAGTGGCTCCACCGCATGAAGGATACCAACGCGCGGATCACCCGTTGGTATCTAGCTTTACAGCCGTTTAAGTTCAAGGTGGTCCACAGGCCGGGTGCTCAGATGACTGCGGCCGACTTCCGGGCGGTGAGGGTATGTGGCGGAGGGGGCGTGGTTCTGCGAGGGCAGCAGCGGGAGAGAGAGAGACGAGACGAGCGGTGAGTAAGTAGGTCAAGCACAGATGATGAACATCTGTCTCTGATTGCAGTAATTGGCGTGGAGAGAGTGTTTATAAGCCGCTGCCGGGAGAGAGAAAGGGCGAGAGATTTGGACTGGGACTTCACTCGGGCTGCTGAGAGAGCAAGAGAAACTACTGTTGCAAAGAAGTGAACTGGAGCGATGCATATCGTGGAGTTTTGAGTATATACGCCACCGAGCATGTTATTTTGTGTTTTGAGAATAAAGAGTGTAAGTCCCAGTCAAGCCGACCCCGTCTTCTTCCTTCCTGTTAATCTACGAACCTTACCACAATACGTTTCTACCAGATGTAAAATATATGTAGTTTTGTGTTTTATATTGTGTTAGTTTCCAGCTAACTGGCTAATGCTATTACTGTCTTATTGAAATACATCTGCTAATCAGATGTGGGATACTATTACCTACTGTAAAATTGTGTTCATTAATGCAGATTGTCTGTCGTTTTTACTGCTTTGAGTAATGATGAAGGATTGAGCAAGATTTGTTTTAGCTACAACTAATGTTACATCAATCATTCACGTTAGTGCTCAGTTAATGTATGCGCTGTTATTGATACAGTTCCCACATGTGTATTGCAATAAATTAGAAATATACACATTGGTTTGTTGATAAACATACACACTTGTTAATGCTGATGGTGAGGAATTACAGATGCAACATCTCATAATGTACTTCGCACTGAGTAGCGTATCACAGAGAAACGTCCTTCTCAAGTTGTCCTTGCATTGAAGGTTTGGGTAGAATAACTAGTTCTTCCAATGTTTCATCTTCAGACTCATGCTCGGATTGATATGGTAAAATCAACGCCATCGTTACTGTCTTTACAGAGTGTACTATCGCTGAGCTTGAGGAAGCCTCCGGAGCTGATGTTTATGGTAATGAGCATTTAGTTTCTGATACGCGCTGTAAGCAGTAGACCAAATCACAACAGACTGGGGCAACTGACCAGTCAGAGCAGAGTAGGCTCGCGAAAAGGAGGGATTTAGAGAGACTGAATCTTTGGAGGAATCGTTTGAGAATCATTGAAAAATGTGGTGATGTGCAATATATATTATGAGAACTGTCATTTTCTGCCACCGTGTACGCCCGAAACACGCCATACATTTTTGCAAAAACCCAAATGTTTTTCTGAGAAATTCTTTGTTTTCCCTCTCTACTACGCATTTCCTTATAGGAAATATTGCTGTTTTTGCTTGAGAAAATGTATGTTCAAATTACCTGCTGTTTTTAACTCCAAGGTTTTGTTGTAAAATAATTTAGTTAATCTCTGAGTTTAAATTAAGGAATTGGCCCAAACGTTATGAATATTTTTGGTGACCACTGCTAGGGTCCAGATGGCTGGTATTTGACACTTTTTGCAGGTAATGTGAATTTGGGCAGTTGGCACAAAGAATGCATATTTCAGAGAACTGAGAACACAGAGGAGCCATGCAAACACTCTTGTACAGACGTCATCCTGAGAAACAATTACCATATGAATAATGCTATTGATTGAATGTATTAAATACTAATACATTCACTGGATATTTAAAATTAGGCTAATCTGAACTGTTTGAAATATGTATCCCAAAGAAATGAGACATAAGACAAAACAAAGAATACAATTCTGGCATTCTTGCTTTTTAAAAGACCACTTTGAAATTAAAGTCTAAAATTGTGTAAAATTGTGTCAAGCTTTCTGTATGTGTCCTGAGCGCTTACATAGGAGAGCTTTATTACAAGTCATATATATTTCAGCGGGTACCGTAACCTCGTGTCCTATTATGTCAGTGGTCAATATATGATGCATTAGCTTAAGTTAAATGCATAGCTAACTTTACATTCGCCCTCCATTTAACATTGCTCTTTATGCTTTCCATTTTCCTCCTCCTCATCTGGCACCCAGTGTTTGCATTCTTGATAGGCCTGTAAAATATGCTAATTGAATAAGGGAAATGTTCCCAGCATGTTAAGGGCTCACTTTGCAGCTCTGTTTTCATTAGGGATTATGAATGCTGTATTTGAAGGTTTCTAAACCAATTTGTTTGAATAAAAAAGAAGTTTAATAATCTCTATCGCAACATATATCTAATCCCGAGGCTAGATGTGGCATTTAAAAGATGTGCAGTCAGAGTCAACACTCAGGGTGATGTAAATAAATAGCTTTGGCTATGACCTCACAGTTCAAGTAGGAGGATATTTCATTAAATCAAGGATAACGTTGTAAACCGCTGTAAAGAGGGTTCATCTTGAATACTGCAGGGGAATGTACCTCACTCTTTCCATATGGTGTACAAACCAAGACTTTAATGCAAATCTTTGCTGTTGTTTTCTTTCTGTGGGTTATAATATATTCCTGCAGAATAATCAGATGCAACTTTTCCCAGTACTGTTCTGGGGAAGTCAAACTCACCAAATTAAATGATTTTGCTAACAATTATGCAAATGCTATTCAAAAAACAACTGCAAACAAGCCATTGTTTTTCAAAATTTGTCTCCATGTTTTAAACTTCTCAGCAAACTTTTAAATATGACAGTCAATGACATGAGAGGCAGTGAATATAGTGAAATAGGATATACAGAATAAGTCCCCAGTATATTTACTGAATATTATTTTACAGAATGATTATTTTACATGTATGCTGGACATTTTTTAGTCGTTTTTCATTCAAAGTCCAATCCGAATCACAGCAGTGTTGATGTTTAGACCAACAACACAAATACAATTGATATTGCTCTTATACAACAGTAAAAAAAAAAATATATATATATATATATATATATATATATATATATATATATATATATATATATATATATATATATATATATATATTTTTTTTTTTTTTTAGATAAAATATCGCCAGATACTTTGTCTATTTTTGCTGTGCCAACAACAATAATTCCAAACAAAGCCACAGCCAGTGCTGGAAGTAAAGCATTTACAAGTAATGCAAGTTACGTAATCAGATTACATTTCCAGGTGACCAGTAGTAATGTAATTAATTACTTTTAAATTTACAAAAAAGTTACTTTTTTAAATAAGTAACACAAGTTACTTTGATGTTCTATTTATTGACAGCTCTCCTGTCTACATGTTGGCAGAAATTGACAGTAAAGTGCAGAGGTGTTTACTGTAGTTAATGTGAGCATTTACTCATCTCACGTGCACAAAAAACAGAATCAGTATTCCTAAAACAGTGAAACTCAGAATATTACTAGTGATGGAAATTTCAAAACACTGCTTCATGAAGCTTCAAAGCTTTATGAATCTTCTGTTTCGAATAAATTGGTTCTGAGCGAGGTTTCGTTTCTTCACCACTGTTTTGAAACATTTCAAAACACTTTGAAATCTCAATTGTTCACCACTAGGGGGCGATGATCTCAGTGAACCCATGAATCATGAGGAGTCAATGAGAACTATTGAACAAGTGTCTGTGGGTTTTACCTGCCCACATGAAAAAATACTATAGTATATTATAGTATGATAGATAAATTACAGTAAAATTACTGTAGTAAATACTATAGTGTTTTTGAAGCATACTATAGTAAAGATACTACAGTAAATTGATATATTTTACTGTATATTGTAGTATATTATAGTATTTAATACACTTTGTTAATTTATTGTAGTATATTTACCATAGAAGGTATTTACCATAGGTTCAAAAACACTTAAGTATTTACTTGAGTAATTTTACTGTAATATACTATAGTATTTTTTCATGTGGGTGGGCTGCGTCCGAAAACCTATAGGCAGCTGACTCGTTGCTTCGCTGCCTTATCAGACAACGGCTTGTAAGGCAGCGTTTTTGCAAGAAGGCGCCTCACGAAACTCATTTCGGACAGACTTCTGAGGCAGTGTAATAGTTTAATGATCTACAGAAAAATAGAGCAAGCTTTGGTGAGAACTAAACAAATATTTAATTACTACATTAGTAATTTATCTCTAGAAATAACATCAGAAGTGGAAAATGTTGGTAAAACACCGTAAATTTACACACAAACTGACTAGTAAACGCAAAATTTTCTTTTTTTCCCTGTTCAACTATCACAGAATGGAACGCACAGGCTTGTGGGATAAAGGCAGCGAAGGATACATATATGAAGGTATCTCAGGAGGCAAGAAGTGATGCTAACATTAGATTCATATGTGCCTTGATGCCTTCCTGCCATGAAATGTGTCCTCCGAAGGCAACATTTTCCAGGTTTCGGATGCATCCCTGATCTCTAAACAGGTTTTATACATTTGTAGACATTTTAATTAGACATTAGTACAAAAGGAATAATAGGAGATAATAGTCTCGTATTGCCCTGTTTATCTGAGCCATCCATGGAACAAAACAAAAAAAAAGCCCTGACAATTTATAAAAGAACATATAGACACGTATAGTTTAATTTGATTAGATTATTAGTTAATTGCATTTGAAAGATTTTACTTTAAATAAACCATTTGCAATAGATTTGTAAAAGGTGTTTTTATGCATGTTCGGCCGTTTTTGTTGCATTTACACTGCTTTGACCAGCAGGGGGCCCTGTAGAGATGGGTGTCAAATTGTTTCGAAGCTTCGACACAATATGACACATTTGCTCCAACTGTTTCATGAAGCCTCGGTCTGCCCATCACTAAATAGTACACAAATATACTTTATGTATTTCCACTTTGATTAACCAACGTATTTGCTGCTGACCTTCGATTATCCAATATTCAACCACACTTATAAGCAAAAATTACTTTAGATAAACACATCACATTTGTATTTAATTTTTAGTGCAGAAGAGAGTTGTACCTTCTTCTCCTGCATCCTATTCTTCTGTCATCCAGAATTGCAGCACAGCTGAAAGGATTGTTTGAGTTGCGCCCTCTACTGTACCGGAGTGAATTTGCATATTCTTCGGCTTAAAGGTTATTCATATCACTTTTGGTGTGAAAGGACCTCTCTTTATAACCTGATCTCACTGCAATTTGTACATATTTTACAGGGGCGGCTTATTCGTACAAATTTGTACGACCTCACTACAAATTCGCAAGATTTTTGCTAAATCGTACATATTTTACGAGTTGCCCAATTCGTATAGATTTGTACGAATTACCCACCCCTAACCCTTCCCCTAAACCTACCTATCAATGGAGTTTAGACAAATCGTATGAATTTGCACGAATGAGGTCATATGAATTAGCCACCTCGTAAAATGCATACCAATTGGTCGTGAGATATCGTTGTCTCTTTGAGATAATGCATATCTCCAAAATGCTTTAGGCACTATGCAATTCTTCTTCTTTCATAGACAATCTTGGCCGTTCACAGTTACATCATGCTCACATCTGTGACTACCAGGGTTTAGACTGTTTGAATCTTGCCATTGGCAACTGAAAGCTACTACAGGTTGCAGGTCAGTTAAAGATGACATCATTCTTCTCACCACCCCGCTAGTTCTTCCAGCCTCACTACAGGAAAACGTGACAAATCCATATTCTTAAAGACCAGCGGATTTGAGAGCAGTTTCTTCTCCAGTGCAGGCAGAGCTCTTAACTCCCCCTGCTAATCCCATATTATTAGCCTAGAGCTACTACTCACTTTCCTGCGTGACTTTATGTGCTTTTCTCTGCAGAGTATGCTGTCGTCTACTTTTAAATCCTAATACTATACTGACCTGATTGGTCAACATTGCCTCATGTACTGAATGCTAGAACTGTTTTTCTCCAATTCAGTTTTTTTTAACTTCTTTTATCAACAGTGAAATTGTATGTGAATGTGTGCTAATATGTAACTACTGAACACGTTGCCACCAATCTACATGTGTTGCTACAAAGAATCATCACAGGCTCATCAGAATTGGGCACAGTTTCTTTCAGTTCATAAATTGAAAACTTCTACATTGTGTCATAAAAATGTTAAAATCAAATCGTGTGAACCAGATTTTAACATATTAAATACTGTAGTTTATTCAGTAAGCTACTATCCTCACATAAATTATGGTATTTATGATTAATACATAAACTGTTTGATATTAATGGATTCTAAAGTCCTAAAGTCTCATTAAAGTCAGCATGAAGCAGAAGTTGTGATAGTCTTTTCTTCCCTACAGTGAAGTAGCCTACTGTATATCAATGTAGTGAAGTTATTTTGATTAAAGATTATTATTAAAAATGTGCAAGGGTAAATCATTTGTAATAAATATACAGCAATATGTAAAAAATAAGTCAATAACAAATTAAGTCAATAATATATAAGAATATGTTATTGATAAATAAATAATACATTTTAATAATCTTGCATGTTTATTCACTATGTAGAATATGTGACTACATTCGATCTGAGGAATTTCTTTATAATAATAATTATAATAATTTGTAACATTTATATTGCACTTTTCTAGGCACTCAAAGCGCTTTACATGGAAGGGGAGTATCTCCCCAACCACCACCAATGTGTAGCATCTACTTGGATGATGCGATGGCAGCCATATTGCGCCAGAATGCCCACCACTCACCAGCTGATTGGTGGAGAGGAGACAGAGTGATGAAACCAATCGTATATGGGGATGATTAGGAGGCCATGATGAACAGAAGCCAATGGGCAAATTTGGGCAGGATGACAGGGTTACACCCCTACTCTTTATCGAAGGACATCCTGGGATTTTTAATGACCACAGAGAGTCAGGACCTCAGTTTAACGTCTAATGCGAAGGTGCTTATTGACAGTATAGTGTCCCGTTCACTATACTGGGGCGTTAGGACCCACACAGACCACAGGGTGAGCACCCCCTGCTGGCCTCAATAACACCTCTACCAGCAGCTACCTACTTCCCTTTCGAGGGAACTCGCACTGCGTCGTCGTCGTGACGACACAAGTGGAGTGCCCACAGCATTGCGCATCTGAAGCGTGAATGAAATCAGCCCAATCCTATTGGTGTACGTGATGACGTAGTATGTGACGGAATACCCGAAAGCTACATCAGGACGCCGGAACATAGTAGCATTAGCTTTCCGCTCTTCAGCGTCAGTGCTCTGTGTTTGTCTGTCCTATTTGGTGTTGTTTTTCCACAAGCACTCGTTTCACTGTGTTTGAGAACATCGTTGAACAAAGCATGGCAAGCGAGCAGTCTAGATGGTGTGTGCCTCCGTGTCCGCGCTTTATTGCGGGCATGGATGCACGCCGTTTGTGTGTGCACTGTCGCGGAGCTCAGCATGCCCGGGCCGCTCTCGAGGGAGCGGCTTGCGCGGACTGTGGTGGGGGTTGCCACCCCCGCGAGCCTCACGGTTCTGGGCTCGCGTCTGCGAGGCAGCGCGGCGCCGCGGATCTTGGGGCTTGCGGAGGGGTCTGCCTGCGGGTTTTGGGACTGCTGAGGCATCTTCCTCATTCTCCGCGGACGATCCTTATGTCCTCCCGCCCCGTGTGGAAGCCCGCGCCGTGGCTTCTTCCCGCGAGGCGGAGGATCCGTCACTCAGGCTGTCCGACTCCGTGGGGTCGGACGCTGTGAGCACCGAGGCGGGGGAGGCGGAGCCCTTGCCACTCCACTCCCCTGCTCAGGAGGGCTTATTCGGTGGCGGGTCGCGCTGGTGGGTGCCTGCACACCCTAGAGGTTCTGCATGCCTACCAGGCCGACCTCCTGAAGGAGTGCGATGAGGGTCACTGAGCACAGATCTGTCTCTCCACATCACGAAGGCCCGATGGCTGGGCTCGTCTGTGTGGAGGGACATCTGTGGCTGAACCTGTTGGGGATAAGGGAGAGGGAGAAATCCTTCCTCCTGGACTCCCCAGTTTCGCCTTCTGACCTCTTCGGCGGCGCCGTTAACACGGTCGTTGAGGGGTTTCAGGAGGTGAAAAGGCAGTCAGCCGCCTTCCGGCAGTTCCTGCCTCGTCCCTCCTCAGGTGGGTCTGCCTCGAGTAGGCAGCCCCAAACTGTCGACCAGCTCCTCGCACCAAGAGGTGCAAAAGCAGAGCGTCGGCTCCCGCGCCCCTCCCAAGGGAGCTTGGCAAAGGAAACGGCGTTCTCGCTCGAAGCCTAGGCTTCCAAGTGGCCCTAGCCTCGGCTGGACCGCTGAGAGCTGTCCCCCACAGGGTGGGGCGACCGAGGTCGTTACCCCCCCGGAGCTCTCTGGGAATCAATCTTGTGCTCCTGCCGTTAAGTACGCTTCGGGCCACATTGATCCCCGCGGACGCGAGCTACCCCAGCTGCCTCTAGTAAGACTTACGGCGGAGCAGTGAACGTGTTCGCACACCGAAAATCGATCTCGACCAAACCCTGCCGAACAGCCGCTTCAGGGGGTCGGGAGAGAGGCTCGGTTGACACCCGAGGCCGGCCTCGAGAGGCTGGTTCCCTTAGAAGGTTATCTCGGCGCATGGTCATGCCTTCCGAATATATCTGCATGGGCCCTGCGGGCTGTAGACCGGGATTACAGGCTGCCGTTCAGTTTCCCCCCCCCAGAGTTTCAACGGGGTGGTCTGGACTGTGGTTGGCCCCGAGCAGGAGCGGGTAATGGAACAGGAAGTACGCTCCCCATTGGTCAGGAGGCTATAGAACGTATTCGTCCGTCAGACGGGGAGTCCGGGTTCTACAGCCGGAACTTCATAGTTCCCAAGAAGGATGGGGGGTTGGAGGTATGCGTCCGTTTAGATCTCAGGTTTCTGAACCGGTCTCTGAGGAGATACAGGTTCAGAATGCTGACTATACCAGCGATCGTGAGTCAGATCCAGTTCGAGGACTGGTTCATCATGATAGATCTGAGGGATGCTTGCTTCCATATCTCCATCCTTCCGTGTTACGGGAAGTTCCTGAGGTTCGCTTTCGGGGGCGAAGCGCACCAGTATCGGGTACTTCCCTTTGGCCTAGCTCTCTTTCCTCGCACCTTTACGGAGTGCATGGATGCAGCGCTGGCTCTGTTGGGACTCCAGGGTATCCGTGTACTCAATTATACCGACGACTGTCTCATTCTGGCCAGTTTGTACGATATGGCGGTTCAGCATCGAGATGTTGTTTTCGCCCATATAAGGTGCTTGGGCCTGAGACTCAACATGATGTGGGATGTCAGCAGACTACGTTCCTGGATGTCGTATGGGACTCGATCACGATGCGGGCACAACTGTCCCCCGCACGTGTCGAGTCCATACGGGCGGCGGTCTCCAGGATGAAGCTAGGCCACAGCCTCACTGTGAAGCAGTTTTAGAGACTGCTGGGTCTCATGGCAGCAGTGTCCAACGTGTTCCGTTCGGCCTGCTCCACATGAGACCCCTCCAGTGATGGCTGAGAACCAGGGGGTTTTTCCCCGTGGGGAAATCCTTTTCGTATGATCAGGGTTACGCGCAGATGCCTTCGTTCCCTCGTCATATGGAAGAAGCCTTGGTTCCTGTCCCAAGGGCCGGTGTTGGGAGCGTCATGTTGCCGGAAAGCCGTTTCAACAGACGCCTCCCTCACGGGCGGTCTACAAAGCTCTAAGGAGCTTTTCCCGCACCTCCGCGGCCATCATGTCCTGATACGATCCGATAGTATCGTATCTGAATTGGCAGGGGGGCCTGAGGTTGCGCCCTCTGTGCAGACTGGCACACCAGGTCCTCCTGTCGTCCCAGGGGAAGTTGTCATCTCTTTGAGCGATGTATGTCCCCGGGGACCAGAACCAGGGAGCAGATATCCTGTCGAGGCAGGGGCTGAGGCCCGGGGAGTGGCGGATCCACCCCGACGTGGTGGAGGCCATGTGCGAGAGGTTGGCCCGGTGGAGGTGGATCTCTTTGCGTCTTGGGAGACGCCCCACTGTCCACTGTGGTTCTCCCTCACACATCCAGCCCCGCTGGGGTTGGATGCCATGACACAGACGTGCCCGAGGCTGCGTCTGTATGCATTCCCCCGATTGCGCTGCTCCCGGGAGTTCTGGAACCAGGGGCATGGCCTCCTCGATGGCCCTCCTTTCTAGGGCCTCGTTGATCGAGTTCTGTGAGGCGGCGGGCTGGGCCACTCCACACACCTTCATAAGGTACTATAATCTGCAAATCCATGCGACGCCGGGTGCCAGAGTGCTCGCCTCCTAAGTGTGCCTGGTTTCCAGCTTCACACTGGGAGGCCGAGTGATCGGCGCAGCATAGTGAAGCAGGGCTGAGTGTGGTCAGTACCTGGATGGGAGACCAACTGGGAAAACGCCTCGGGTTACATCTGTAACCCTTGTTCCCTGAGAAGGGAACGAGACACTGCGTCTCGTCGCCACGCCGATCACATCAAAGCGCGCCGCTTCATCGCAGAAGGCTAATGCTACTATGTTCCGGCGTCCCTATGTAGCTTCCGGGTATGCCGTCACATACTACGTCATCACGTACACCAATAGGATTGGGCTGATTTCATTCACGCTTCAGATGCGCAACGCTGTGGGCGTTCCCCTAGTGTCGTCACGACGACGACGCAGTTTCTCGTACCCTTCTCAGGGAACAAGGGTTACAGACGTAACCCGAGGCGTTTTCCCAGTTGGTCTCCCATCCAGGTACTGACCACACTCAGCCCTGCTTGGCTTCAGTGGGAAACCAGTCTTGGGCTACAGGGTGATATGGCTACTTTAAACTAAGTTCAATCAAAACAGCCAAAATGCCCATCGGATTGTGTGAAAATGAATATTCACATTAAAATATATACTGCCCTAAACTCTAAACTGTATGATTGAAATGCAGAATAAAATAAAATAAACTATTAAAAACATGCTATGTTCATTTGCTACCTCAGTTCAAATGCATGAATTTAATAAATGTTACTCTATCTATTTACAACAGTGGTATGATTACTGTATATATTTTATGCTTGAGGCAAAGTGATGCTCCCCTTCAAATAATCTCAACAAACATTGGAACTGATAAAAATAGCTTAACTTAATCGTGATTGATTTTACAAACTCTGTTTTCTCTGAATCTGAGTATACAGTAACTGAGCCAAAGCTGTCTGTTACGGAAGAGATCATAGTTTTAGAGAATCGATTTCAGTCTTTGTTTTGACTAACTGTAGTGTTTTGCCTTTGTTAGACAGAATGGTGTATGTAATACACTGTCTCCACAATTTTATGTACTTTTGTTTGCAAGTGAATAACAAACTAAATTGAATCTAGGGTAGACAGCTAACGGTGAAATCGCAATAATTTCATTTCTGCTGATATGTATGGCAGGCAGTTTAGACTTATCTGGCATTTCAATTGAGCGGCATTGTCTTGTGTTCAGTATTTAATCAAGTGTCAGACTGAAGACTAAACAACCTCATCATCAGTACTGCAGTGAACAATCACTTCTCTGATGTGTTTATACAAACCACACGCTGCTATATTAGATGTAGAGTTTAGAGTCTGGAAGTTGTGGCTGGAGAGCGACAGTATCACTGCATGAGTGTAAAAAGAAAATAAATAAATCCTAGAACCATGGCAACTTTTTAAAGGACCTAAGCGTGAGAGCCAGACTGTCACTGATTAAGTTTGTTTTAAATCATTTCAAGCACATTATTTCATTTCCACACTCCTAACCACAACCAAGCATCTATATTGAGGTGCCTTTTGCATGTCTCTGTCTCTTTTGAACAGCAGGGCAAGTTTTGTGGTTAAAAAAATGTAAGACGCTGGTCAGTAGGATGAAAAATCCCCTGCTAAAAATAGTAACGTGATTTGTAAAAGTTAAACTTCTTCTAACTTGAGCACTTCGCTTTTAGAACACTATTTCATAAAAGATGCTGCAAAGACACAAGCGCAATGGTCAAATGCGTCTGTCTAGCACAGTGGTTTTCAACTGGTTTGTAGGTCTCATGCGATGTTAAGCCAGAGCTCAGGATTTTTGTGCTTACACTGTACAGTCCGATCGTCGAGTGTGACTTGACTGCTCACACTATACTTCAGTTGTGCGATACCCTCACTAGGGGCAACCAGAATTTCTGACAGGCCAGAAATTCGACCGACCATCCAATTGCACGACAAACAACACCCAAAAAAGCTGCAAATCGGCCCGACCCTAAAAAGAGTCCCATGAGTCAGAATTTGGCTCGAAATCAGACAAAAATCACACAGCTAGTGTATGCCCAGCTTAACACTAATGAAAATACAGTATAAGGTGAGGCTATTTAGAACATTTCCAAAATAGTTTTTGTCAATACAGTAAAGTTAGTAAGTTAGTATGAGCTACCACATTTATCAAAAATAAAGAAAATGACACAAAATGAAAATAAAGTGCGTTCCTGAGGGGAAAAATGAGAACGGAAGTGTGTTCAACTTAGAGGGTAGGCCTATATTTATTTACAAGTGAACAAATGCAAGGAGAGTAGACCAGTGAATGCTTGACTGTAATCCTCAGGTCCGTGTCTCCATAAAGTGGTGCTTCTTAGGTGCTTCCAAAGAGTGTCTTTGTGGTCTGGGTGAGCGAGGGTGAAAGTTTGTTAGGCAGATAGTGTTCAACCTGTATGAATCTGCCGGCGGCAAGTCCGTAAAACACCAACCTTCTGTTAGTCACACTCTGGCAAAGAAACAAAAGCACAAGCAATCGTTTCAGTTGAGAGAAGAGTCTCCACTTCTTCTGTCTCTACTAGAGTTTACAGGCTGAATCCAAAATCGCCCCCTATACCCTCAAATAGGCATTACTTGACAGTACAGCAATTTGTAGTGGTTTTCGAAACCATTGTGGACGTTATTGAGTGCACTCATTGAATCCCACATTGCACCGCAATAACAAGGGTACATTCGATATCCGAATTCACCCACTCGTTTCCATTCACTTCTTTAAGAAATGTATTAGTTGACTAACGTAGGGAAAAGTGAATGAGTGTTTAGGGTGCGATATCTGATTCAGACCTAGTCTAGAAGGATATATGCCATCAGCTGGGCTTGGTGATTGCTCCCCAGCTGGTATGTGTGTGTTGCCAGGGGCGACGCTTGATGAGCTGCTGGCAACTTGCTACACATGGTATTTTGGGTTAAGGTTATGGAAACTACTGTTACCATGGTAAATACACAATATTAACAAACATCCATTTTAGAAACTGATCCTGGTGAATAGAATGAACATCATACCTGCAAGAAAACATGCAACTAACACACATCATACCAGGTTACATAAATTATTGGTACACATTCGTACACTTACCAGCAGACAACGTAACTGACATTTCTTTTGCTCTTTACTGTATATAGTGAAGTGACAAACAGCACGCCCCTCCACATTTGCACGAGCAAATTATAATGCCTTAAAGGACAGGAAAGTGTTTTTCTAAGGTGAGAGACTTTATTTCGTAATTATTTTCTAAAATAACATTTGAAATATGACAAACAGTTCGAAGAACGCAGACTTTAAATGCCACGCCTTTGAAGGCCGCAGACCAAACGTTGTTAAATGGGACAGTCTTGCCTATGGAGGACTTCTCTTTTCGACTATTACTGTGACAGCTGCCGTTGATGAGGGGCAGTAACGTTAATACTACTGGACTTTTTTGAAAGTTAGGGGAGACCCGGTATGGTTGTAACACTTTTTTCTTCAGCACCTAAAACAGCAGTCTGAAACTTTTACACAAAGTACCCACATTTGTCTACTACAAATGGCAACAATTTACATTTCTTCAACTATATCACTTACTTTGTGAGACTGTGACAAATACAAGGTGGTCCTTTGTTACAACCTAGGTTGTAGGTTGTAACGCATACCTGGGTAAGTTGTAACAGGTAGACAAACTGCCCAAAAACTAAGAGTATACTCCAAGTGATATGCCACAACAACATTTTTATTTTAAATGAATGGCTGCAACAATAAAATGTGTGTGAATGTGGGGAGTGTATGTGCATATTGTGTGTGTTTGTGTATGCTCACGTGTGCGTTTGTGTGTGCATTTATGTACGTGCACATTTATATGTGTGTTTGTGCGTAAGTGTGCGTGTGTGTGTGTGGACTGGTAATCCCTGCGGTATGGGGACAAAATGTCCCCACAAAGATGGCAATATCCAAAATCCTTGTCCTTGTGGGGACATTTTTTGTTCCCCATGAGGAAAACATCTTATAAATCACACTAAGTGATGTTATTTGAAAAACTAAAAATGCAGCATGTCTCCTGTGATGGGTAGGTTTAGGGGCAGGGGCAGTGTAGGGGGATAGAAAATACGGTTTGTACAGTATAAAATGCATTACGCCTATGGAATGTCCCCATAAAACATGGAAACACAACATGTGTGTGTGTGTGTGTGTGTGTGTGTGTGTGTGTGTGTGTGTGTGTGTGTGTGTGTGTGTGTGTGTGTGTGTGTGTGTGTGTGTGTGTGTGTGTGTGTGTGTGTGTGTGAATGTGTGCGTGTGTGAGTGAGAGCAGATTAACATAAACATGTTTTACTTGTATTAGTGTCTATTCAAACAACTACAACTAGTGTAGTGGAATGGAAAAATACGTTCTTTGTGAACAGTCTCTAACAATGGATATTTTTTTAAGCTTTGAGAGAACATGCCTGATACATATATGCTGATGTAAAAAATTTCATCCTCCTTCAAAACATTGTTATCAAATCATTCACATAGGTACGACTGGCTGATTGTAGGCTTTTCTACTGCTGAACCAGACAAGAATGAAGTGATGTATTGTTCCTGCAGCATGACAAAGACCTGAAATCATGCTGATCTCTGACACAGCAGGTTTTTGATGGCTCTGTAAAAATGGAACATCATTGCTTTCGGCAAGGTGACGGATGTACTCATCTGCCATAATTCACATTTAATATCTTAATCCCAGAGGTCCATGGAGCCACGTGCTGTGTGTCCTTGCTGTGTATCCTTTCCTCTTCACTCACCATTAAGCACCACGGCTATGCTCTGTTTCCCAACAGGATAAAACATGAATGAAACAAATACCACAAACAAGGGTAAACCCAAAAAAAGAAAACTATAACATTAGTACTAAATCGCAAAATACATAAAACTATTTTGTTCAAAAATATACCCAAAGGAATATTTCCCAACACTTTGTGAATTTAACATAATCATGACATTTCTAATGCTTAGTTTTATTTTGTGTTGCACAAATGAAAAAGAAAATCATGCAGTTTTGGAATTTGAATTGTTAACACTTAATTTATACAACTACTTAAGATTTTCTACCAACTATTGGTGAGTAACTGTGCAACTATATGTCAACTCATAGAGTATTTTATTAGACTTTCTGTTAGACTTTGTCTAATAACACTTTATTTTGATGCTTCCCTAACAGGCATTCTACTGACTGAGTAACTTTGTTAACAAGTACATGTTAACATATTCTACTAACCCTAACCCTAACCCTATAAAATAATAGTCTACTAATAATCTAATGAGAGTTAGTTGACATATAGTTGCAAATTAATGAGAGTTGACATGTACAGTTGCAAAGTGACTTATAGTTAGTGTGTTAGTGTAACCTTGAAAGGGTGAGTCAATGATGACAGATTTTTTGTTTTATTTTATTTATTTATTTTTTTGGATAAACTATTCCTTTAATTTCTGATGATTTGTTTCTATGTAAGTGTGGAATGCTGCATTCCCGTGACCTGCATGCGGTCTTGGGCATCTTGCCAGACAAAGATGCTGCTTACCATACTGCTTAGAGAGGTCAGACAACTCTGGCGCTGAAAAAGGCTGGTGAATGTTCATCATAAAATAGCTTGATGTACTATTATAATGTACTTTACCATTCAGAAACCAAATAATCTTCTCCAGCCCCAAAAATGCTCTTGAGATGGAGAGTACTAAAATCAAAAAGGTTCCAAAAGGAACAGAGAGAACCATTTGTTAATATCACAAAGAACCTTTAGATAAAAAGTTCTTAAAAGAACATGTTAAAATATTTAAATAATCCGAATAAACTTTTTCTACTTTTGTGCACTGAAAAGATTCCATGGATGTTAAATGTTCTTCATGGAACAATTGATGCCATTAAAGAAGCTTTATTTTTAATAGTATACAAAAAGAAAAATAATAATTTAGATTGATGACTGATGATTCCTCATTTCCTCAAATTGATGCTTTCTCATTTGCTCACTCCTTCGTCCTCCAGCCTGTGACCCAGAAACCGATCAAAGTTAGCCATCTTGAAAGACATCTCAATTCTATAATTGCACCGCGAGGAGGCAACACAAGGGCAGATCCCTTGAGCGCAGCTGATGATGCTGTGAAGTGATGCTGTGAAGTGATGCTTTAGTAATCAAGAATATTCCAATGTACAAATAATATTTCCTTCAATTTCTCTGTCCTCATTTTCTTTCCTTGCATTCTTCCTCGCATCCTACGGGGGTGGAGCTGAGACACAAGAAAAGGAAATGAGGATGCACAAATAAGAAATGAGAAGCACCCCTTACCTCTGATGATGACGTCAGTGGAATGCACACTCGTGAGAGGCTATAAATAGATGTGAAACAGGTGCGCCTTCAGGTTTCTTTGACTTCAGAGACCACATTGTGTGCTGTGTGTGTTGAATCTCTGTTCTATCCCTGTGTCAAGAGTTAGAATTGTTATAGGCAGGAGCTTAGCCTTTTCTTTAAAAAAAAAAAAAAAAAGGATATTCATGTTGAGAGATTCCTTGCTCACAGCCCATCTCTAACGATGACCTGCATGATTTTTGTCCAGAATGTATTAGGGGAGAGCAAGATGATCTAGTCCCCAGGAGTTGAGTGTGTATTTATAGTGTATAGGACAAAAGATAGACTATCGGGAGTTTAAGCCCCGCTCCATGTTGACTATCTTCTCAAGGGAAGAGTCTTATGCAATAAAGAATCTAGTGGCTCGGATTTTGCGTTTGCCGAGGCAATGTGTATATTACGGTTCCGCTTTAATAATATATCTTCACCAGATGTGATTTCAAGATTGCCTATCATCCTGGGTCCAAGAATGAAAGAGATGATGCACTATCCTGTATTCACACACTCGACAAGAACATCGAACAACCAGAGTCTATACTTGATTACCGTCTCTTCATTAGTCCTGTCCAGTAGAATCCAGAGGAAGCCCAAACCAGTGCCCCTGAGAATCCTCCACCGAGTTGCCAACCAGATCGACAGTACATTCCACGCAATTCCATGCAATCAACACACACAGCTCATTTAGGATGCTCATTCCTCTGTTGGTACTGGTCACCTAGGGGCCAATCCATCCAGAATGGCATGGGACATCAGGAGGTTTGTGAGTGGATGAATGGATTGTGCCATCTCAAAAACTCCTTGCCATCTCCAATCTGGCAAGCTCCTTCCTCTGCCTGTTCCAAATTGCCCTTGGTTACATCTTCATCTCAAGGTAACACTTGCTTTCTGGTAATTGTGGATAGTTTTTCTAAATCATGTCGTATATGCAGACTGCAGAGCTCTTGTTTAACCATGTCTTTAGATACTTTGGGATTCCTGAAGACATTGTGTCTGACAGGAGACCTCATTTCCAGAGTGTGAAAAGCATTCATGAAGCTCCTAGATGTGACCGTAAGCCTATCCTCTGGATACCACCCTCAGACCAACAGGCAGATGAAATGGAAGGTACAGGAGATTGGCAGTTTCCTCTGAACCTTTTGCTATAACCACCAGAACTCCTGGAGTCAGTATCTAGCTTGGGCCAAGTATGTACAAAACTCTCTTTGTCAACGAGCCATGGGTCTTACTCTGTTTCCTACCCATGTTTCCATGGTCGGGGGAACCGTCAGATGTACCATCGGTTAATCACATGTTTCCAGGAGAATGAGAGGGTCTGGGATTTAGCTCATCATCATTTTCAAAGGGCAATAAAGAGACAGAAACAACACACTGACACCCGTAGATTGTCCACTCCAAACTATCAGCCGGGTCAGAAGGTATGGCTTTCAACCAAGAACATCATGTTAAGTCTACCTTGTAAGAAGCTGAGTCTCAGGTACATTGGCCCCTTTGAAATCACCAAGGAGATCAATCTGGTATCCTTACAACTCAGACTCCCTAATCACTAATGCATTCACCCAGTATATTCCATGTTTCATAACTCAAGTCATATCACTCACCTGTTTCTCTCCCTTCCACAGAGCCTGGTGATAGTGACGTACCTCCCTTGCCTCCTGTGGTAGAGGATGGTGGAGTCTTTACGGTTCGAGGAATCTTCAACTCCTGACGCCAAGGTGGTGTATTAGAATATTTGGTGGACTGGGAGGGCTACGGCCCAGTGGGACGATCTTGGATTCCTAGAGGTGATACACTGGACCCTGAATTACTCACCACCTTTCACCGTGCCCATCCAGAGAGACCTACACCACACCACAGGGATTGTTGTTGTTGGAGTCGTCAACCCTCTGGAGTGATTCGTGGAGTACTAACACAATCACAATCACCAGAGTACTAATCATCACCAGCTGTCACTTGTTCCCCCAGCACCTGTTATAAGAAGGACTCTCCACACACACACACACACACACACACACACACACACACACACACACACACACACACACACACACACACACATGTTGTGTTTCCATGTTTTGTGGGGACATTCCATAGGCATAATGCATTTTATACTGTACAAACCGTATTTTCAATCCCCCTACACTGCCCCTGCCCCTAAACCTACCCATCACAGGAGACATTCTGCATTTTTACTTTTTCAAAAAACATCACTTAGTGTGATTTATAAGATGTTTTCCTCATGGGGACCAAAAAAATGTCCCCACAAGGACAAAAATTTGGATATTGCCATCTTTGTGGGGACATTTTGTCCCCATACCGTAGGGATTACCAGTCACACACACACACACACACACACACACACACACACACACACTGTCTAGTCTTGTCTTAGACTCCCCAGATGTTATCCTGGATTGTTACTCACCTGAAGTCTACTTTTATACTGTTCATCTCCTCACCTGAGTCTCCTATCTCCAGTTGCTTGTCTCCAGTCTCCAGCTCCGTTTCACCCTCCAAGCTGTGTGATCGCCCTACAAAGAAACGGAAAGTTTTATCATTCTGTCTACAGTTACTGAGTACATGTGTGTGGCAGTTTACCCATCAGCAGTTCTCCGTCTGTTTCGACTCGACTGCCATATCCATCCAACTTTATTACATAATGCTGTGTTCAATAAAGCTTTTGCGTCTAGATTTAATTCTGAGGAATGAAATAGTGAAATAGCAATCTGAAGATGGACTTTGAGAACGCTTGCAAGCAATCTCTCCTCTGGGAGCTCATCGTCACTTAAAAAGCCATCGCTTTCCACCAAGTCGTGCAGAACAACATCCACGTTGGTGAGGAAAGTGTTTCAGTAATGGGGTCATGCTGGTGCTGCTCTGCACACTATGGCAGTGTTACAGGCATACCAGGCTGTTCCATCCCCGCCTCCTTCTGTGTTTCGAGGGGCAGTGGTTTCTAGCGAAATGTTGAATATTCAGTGTCTTCCTGCTATCACCCAGAACACAGAACATTTAACATCCCCACAACAAGACAAAGTATTACAATTACAGTAGTGCCCCTTTCAAGGATGTTGGCAGCATGAAAACTACTGCCAAGTATCTCTCTTTGTAGTTGAAAGACGGTAGAAAAGGGTAGAGGTGGACAGGAACTAAGTAAATTTACTTGAGTACTGTACTTCAGTACACTTTTTGAGTATCTGTACTTTACTTCAGTATTATTTTTTGGGGAAACTTTGACTTTAACTTCTACCAGAAAGACTCGGGAAGCCAGATGATGTACAATATGTAGCAAGTTTATTAACAGACCTGCAAGTATTATAAATAGAGGTTCTTTGGCGTAGGCCCTGTCCGTAGCTCTCGTCTCGAGGGTAACGGACTCTGCATTTCCAGCCTGATGAAGGCAGGGGCGCAACCAACCCCCAGAGAGGTATAGGCGGGTACCAACCTGGTGATGGTGGGGAAGATGGAGGTAATGTTGGCGTCAGCATCTGCAACTCAGACATGTGTAAGTGACCATCTTTTATACTCTGAGAATTAGGGCATGATTGGTTAGGTCTGAATGTGATAAGTGACATAACATTGAATCTTCTTGGCAGAACATAACGCTAGAGCTTTCATTTCACTACATTTGAAAGACAAATATCATACTTTTTACTCCACTACATTTCTATCAAGGTCCTCAAATTCAAAAGTCATTTCTGTAGCAGTTTTGAAAGTCAGTGGATTCTTTTTTTTTCTTTAAAATGTTTTCTTCTTCTTTAAAACGTTTTTTTTTTTGTTTTGTTCTTTCACTCTTGTAGGGTCATGTGAAGTTTCCCAACATTTTTTGAATGCTGATCAGTTTATAGCAAAATGGAAGAAGACGGTTCTTCGGCACAATGTGTGCACCCATGGCCATACTTAGAAAGTATGTTTCAGTTTTTCTGAGAAGATTAAAGATTAGTTTAGTTGGCATACACTTGATGCATGTTTCATAAAATGCTCAAAAAGGTAAATGTCTGGGAGAAAGAGAAGAGTAAACAGTTGGGAGTTAGGGTCCATGCATTCGGCCTTAATTGGTGAGAGCAGCTTTGTAAAGAGCTTTGTTACTTTTATACAAGTATTTAAAGTTGAAGGTTGTCGTATGCTAGCATGTTGGATGGAGCATCACTGACTGGCTTAAACCACCAAGAGCATTTATACAACAATAATAACATAATGCATTGACATGAAAAAATTTAATTTACTTTTGATTACTTTTCTTAAGTACTTTTAAAAACAAATACTTCTGTACTTTTACTCAAGTAAAAATCTGTTTCTGTAGAACTTTCACTTGCAATGGAGTAATATTGGTACTTTTTCTTTTACTCAAGTAATAGAGTTGTTTACTTTGTCCACCTCTGGAAAGGGGTTACAGAATACAGTTTGCGCACCGCCCTCGGCTTTCAATGGCGTGGTCCCCACAACCATGAAACTGGAGCAGGTCCATTTACTGTCACAATATCTGCTCTTCTGGGCAAAGGAGCCATGGAAAATGTTCCCCTTCCAGAGAGAGATTCAGGCTATTACAGTCTGTACTTTCTGGTAAACAAAAAAGATGGGGGATTTCGTTCGGTTTTAGATCTTAGTGGTCTGAATAGAAAGTTTATGATGCTAACGATCAAAATGATGGAACACTGGAAGTTCCTGAGGTTCACTTTTGGGAGCAAAGCTTACCAATATTGGATTCTTCCATTTGGCCTTGTCTTGTCACCCCACACTTACACGAAATGCATGGATGCAGCACTGGCTCTGTTATGACACTCAGGCATCCACGTTCTAAATTACATAAACTGGCTGATTTTGGCCCAGACTCAAGACCTTGCGCTTCGACATCGGGATGTTGTCCTCGCTTATTTTGTATCTATGGGGTTGAGAATCAACGCTAAGAAAAACGTTCTCTCTCCTGCCTGGAGGACAATTTGTTTAGGGGTTGTATGGGAATCGGACACCATGAGGGCACAGCCGTCCCCTGTAAGTTTTGAGTTTATTTTATCCCTCTGAACACAGCGCCGGCGCGTTCAGCTGGATTTTTACTTAACAGCACAAAACATAAATAAGCACAAATGTCAAGGCATGTCAAAACACCTTCGGGGGCCAGAAAACTGCTCAGGGTTCAGAGAGTTAAACACCCTGAACAATATCAGGCTAGGTCAGGGTATTACTTCCATCACTTCCAAAGATTTATAGGTCTTATGGCAGCTGCATCCATGGTGATACCGATGGTCCTTTTGCACGATACCATTTCAGTTTTGGCTCAAAGCTTCCCCCTCTATTTGGCTCACACTCTATGTGGATCCCACTCTAGGCGCGTTGCTGTCGCAAGATGCTACAGACAGACGCTTCCCATAAGGGCTGGGGTGTGGTCTTAGATGGCCAGCCCAAGGGATCTGGTTGTTGATGGCTGTATTTCTGGCCCTAAAATACTTTTCTCCAGTTAAGAGAAGGGGCTACCATGTCCTAGTGCAGGTGGACAACACTACAGTAGTCGCCTACATTATTGCCTATGTAAACTGCATTTGCACTGTCTAAATAGGCTATCGCAGCAGGTTCTGCTTTGGGCTCAGGACAAGTTCCTACCCCTCAGGGTGATTTACATTCCTGGGCATTGAAATGTGGGAGCAGACTTACTGACCAGACAGGCTTTGACACACAGGGAATAGAAACTCCACCCCAAGATGGTCTAGCAAATTTGGTAAAGATTTTACAAAGCAGAGGTAGACCTCTTCGCCGCACAGGAGAAAGCCCAATGTCCCTTCTACTTATCTCTAAATTACCAAGCCCCCCTGAGTCTGGATGCCATGGCCCATCTGTGGCCCAGACTACATCTTTATGAGTTTCCAATGATCACTCTGCTCACGGGACTAAAGGCTAAAGACCGTACTTCTTATTTATAGTGCCTTGTTGGCCAACTTGAGTTTGGTTCTCAAAGATAATTTCCCTCCTCGAAGGCTTGTCCTTGGCGATTCCGAACAGGAAGGACCTTCTGTGTCAGGCGCAGGGGACAATATTTCATCCCCGACCAGAGCTTTGGTACCTTTACGTTTGACCACTGAGGGGGGCCAATGAAGAGATGCTGGGTTTCCAGCTGATGTCACTAGACAAATTTATGCCTTAAATGGTGTGCCTTCGAAAGATAGTGTGCTGCATGCCGTGCAGACCCAGTTCACTGCCAGATTGTTACAGTGCTGGAGTTTCTGCAGGGAAAGTTGTCAGCTGGCACATGTCCCGCTACTCTCAGGGTATTTGTAGCCACCATATCGGCTTGCCATGCCCTGATTGATGGTTCTCCAGTGAGAGAAACTCCACCTACTTTGTCTAGTTTGTGTTCTCCTGACTTACATCCACTGCACTAGCCAGTGGTGTAAGTCAGAGCAACTTTTCACTTTCTATGGGGGCCGCAACTGGGGGGCAGCCGCCACCAAGCAAACGATTTCACACTGGGTGAGGGATGCCATTGCTCTAGCCTATGAGGCGTGCTATAAAGCTTCGCCTTTAGGAGTTTGGGCTCATTCCACCAGGGGGTTGCATTCTCCAGGGCTTTGGCAAGAGGACCCGTGAAGTAACCTCAAGTAACCCGAGACGTTCCACAAGCTCACACTTACAAATAATTAGATAGTATGTAGTATAAGTAGTATGTGTTTTTGTCGTGCTGTAAGGCCACATATGTGAAAGATACAGTAGCTAAAAAAATAAAAATAATAAAAATAAACAGGGTGGGAAATAGCAGCATAATTATAAGTTGACCTCAGGCGGATTTTTTTTTTAAATAATTAAATGACCACTACAGAACCTGAAAGGGTTCTCAGTATGTAATAATTTTATGGATTTAGTCTTAAAGAGCACCTATCATGGAATTTTGAAATTTACCTTTCATGTAGTGTGTAACATAGATCTAAGTGAACAAAAACATCCTGCAAAGTTTGAAATATGACAAAGTTTTTGTCTTTCAAAAGTAAGAGATGACTCTGAGTAATTTTTATGAATCGTTAGAAGATCGAAGCTTTTTCTCTGAGTATATGACGTCAACTTCTCAAGTAATTTGAATATGATACGCCCACTTATTGCGCACGCCAGTGAAAACTAGAAAACATCATGGCGACGAGATGCTGTGTTCTGAAGTGTGACTCAAAAGCAAACTTTTTTCATCTGAGCATTTGAAGACTAAGTGGCTACAATTCATATATACAACTGTGCCACAGGAGTCCGAGCCTTGTGCTTTGTTCACGCCATTTTGAAGACGATTGCTTTACCAACTTAAATGCAATTAAACTTGGATTCGCGAGCAGGCTGATATTGAAGGAAGGTTCAGTTCCAAGTGTATTTGCATCAGCTTCCTCCTCTGTATCACAAACTGTAAGTGTTATTAATAATTGTTGCTTTTATGTTTTATGTAGCATGCTTAATAATTGTTTGGTTTGTTGTGTAAGCACCGTTTAGCTTCTATGTCTTCAATGACAATTGTATTGAGATATGTGAATTGTTTGTTGTTGTTTTCGGAGTTTTCTTTAAGAATAGAGTCATACCTCGTAGTAACGTAACGTTACTGCATTTTTATTTATTTTTTGGTAAAAACTTTATGTTTATGCATCAAGTTAACGCTCCATTGGCCTGATGTTACAACTAACGTTACATTGATGCTTACCATTGAGAAATATCCTGCTCCAGTCGTGGTGTTTGCGATTGAGTTTGTTGATCATTCACATCTCCAGACGTTTCCCGTTCATATTCAGGCTCGAATTGATAGGGTAAAATTGATGCCATGTTTGTTCATACACTTTATACACGTTTGAACTTGTTAAACCGAAAACCATTTATGGTGATGGGTGTTCCGTTTCCGAAAATATCTGCACAGACTATACCAAACACAACTGACTGGATCGGACCAATCACTGCAGATTAGGGTCACGTAAAGGCGGGGTTCTGAAAAGTGAATCACTAAACGAATAATTTGAGAATCGCTGTCAAAACAGGTAAAAATAAATGCATATTATAAGAAAACTAAAGTCTTTTTTGTCATTGCATGCATGCAAAACTGTTGTTGGGGACTTCTAAAACAATATTTGGAACATTTTAAATGCCATAATAGGTGCTCTTTAATTTATTTATTTTTAATCATTTTTTATTTTAATAAAATGTTTTTGGAATAAAGGGTTCTTTAAAACTGAGTCAAGAATCATTCTATATAGAACCTGTTGAACTTTTTTCTACAACATAATCATAAAAGAAGCATAACTGAGATTATAACAAAACCTTAACATGTAAATCAGGGATGGGTTGAAATTAGGATTTGGATTAAGCTCAATTATTCTAAAACTTTAGTCACCATTTAAAACCAAAAGCATTAGTTATTTTTCAATTTTTTTCTGTATTTCAAACTTCTGTACCAAATCTTTTATGTCAATAATCAAATATCTGACTCAGTCTAAACCTTTATCTAATGAGAAGAACAAGAAACTAGCATCGCTATACACGGAATCAGTTGCCTGGGACAATGGTCAGTAATACAGATTAGCAGTCATTATACAAAAATATTTAACTGCAGGATGCATATGATATTCCATAATTATACCACAATTATATGCTGATTTATTCATGAGAATGGTAATTCACAGCTTCCTAAAGTTCCACACGCACGAGCGTGCACGTACACACACACAAACAAAACAAAAAACCTGATGAAACAGCATTAAAAGAACAAGTGAGGCCTAATATAATGTCATCATAATGGGAACCAGTTTGATTTCCAGTTTCAGTTTGAATATGATGCTGAAAAGGAACCAAGAGTATTATTAACAAATTCATCATACACGTTTTCTGTTCACTGGGCTCATTACTGTTTGAGTGTCATATCTCACAACAACATAATTATATCTGTTCATGAGCTATTTCTCCCAGGACCCTGTGAAGGAATTTATGAGAACAAGTTCCATTAAGAAGGTGTTTAGTCAGCAAACATCACTGCCATCCTAGTTCAAAACCTCTCAAATACCATCCACAGAACTGAAACTCTTGAAACTCTTTCCTATAAGTTTTTCCCCATCCAGTATATATATACACATACAAAACGTTCGAGAGATACTAGAAAGTAGCACCAGCTGACATGGACAGTTTAGTGGTCATTACACAAATATCAAGTATTTCAGTGAGATGTGTATAACTAACCCCAGAAACTTTCTCCAGAAACACAGATATGCACTGACATCGTATTCAGATCAAATTCTCTTGACATACTTATATTCACTGCCATTCATAACTTTATGCTTCATTCTTAACATCATCATATGCAAGTAATTTATGCAAAGGTTTGCAGAAAGGACAGCACGTTTTTTTTCCATTCTGTCATCACCACTGGAATGACACAGCCAGGCACTGCTTGATAAATATTTCATGGCTTCTTTACCCCAAGGGTTTCTCTGAGTCTCTCTGTGACAGGTAAGAAGCTCAGATGAGCTGCATTGATGTAATGTTGTCACATTTTACTAGCCTTTTCAATGCTTTTTCACTAAACCACATTGCAAATGGACTAACCCAGAAATTAACTTTTGTGTAAAATGTGCTGGCTTTTTGTTGTTGTTTTTTTTAGTCAAATGCATGCCTGGTGTCATAAATGGTCAACATAAAAAGTACCAAGAAATCATTATTGCAGCTAAAAATACACTAACAGAAAAACACCTTTAAAACTGAGTCTCTCTCTCTTCTGGGAATACAGATGACTCATCTTGCAGTCAAGTGTCTAAATTGTTGTCCACTAAAATGCTTTAATATCCCCTAATATGTCTACCGCCTGTCTCTGACTAGCAATAGTCTGCAGAAAATCCTAATTATTAGGATTATATCATTAGGTATAATATAATTGATAATGAATATATCATTAGAAAAATCATAGTCATGAATCAGTATATCATGTACACGGTAAGGACAGTAAGGACCCTGGCTCACTATACATTGGCACACGAGACAACAGGCTCCTTGTCAACATCACTATACTATTTATGAACAACAGCAGAACTGATATTTTTCTGCCATTTATTTATTTTTTTATATTAATGTATTTATATTGGTGTAATACTTTGATTGTTACATTTACCTGCAACATTTCCAACACAGTCTCACTCCCAACTCGTCACATATTGCCGCTTGGTCAGGACCCCGACGTCACATTTTAACGCACATGGTACCCCTTAATCGTAATTTTTCGACGTTCATGGGCATTCCACTGATTCCAATGAGAAGCCTAGGGCGTCATATACAGACGTGTTGGGCACGTGAATGTTATCATGATGGAATTATTTATTGGGATATATTTTTTCCATTGTGAAATGTTGGAGTGTGATCCTCAATTTAATCAGGCAGCACACTTTTACTTACATATATTTATTTTTATTTACGATATTCAGATATGTTTGAAACAGCCCAACACCACCCCGACCTGCCCATTTGCGTATTATATGATATAAAACGCCAGACAACAGAAACACTTTATAGAAAAAGTCAGAATATTTCAACTGTTCTGAGGCCAAACGATTGATTTGTGAGAAGAAAAGACCCAAAAGCAATCAACGTCTCCGCGGGTACCCCTCGGCGTCACGCTATAGACGAAATGGGAACTCCATTGCTTTCAATGGGAAACCTTTGGCGTCAACAGAAGATGCAAATTCAATCGGTATGAAATCGCGCTGAAGAAGTCTCATTCAGAACACATCGCGATGTTTGGCATCAGTTCACGTGTGCCACATATGGGTGAGTAGTCAAATATGATGTCCTAAAGTTTGTTTGATATAAAGTATGTTCTGCTTGTCGTTATCGATCAAATTATGTTCAGTCACTGCATTTCTTTGTTTTCTAAATCAACACACCTTGCTAACAGGGTGATATTGCACACTGTCACGTGACATGATATAGACCTTTAAACATATTCATATTTTTATGCTTACCATTCTTTTACCATAGCCCAAATGAAAAAATACTATAGTATATTATAGTAAAATTACAGTAAAATGACTTTTACAGTAGAATTCCCTTTCGAGGGAACTCACACTGCGTCGGAACGACGAATTTGGGGACGCTCGCTAAGCAACAGCGTATCTGAAGTCTGAATGAAACTATTCCAATCCTGATTGGTGTTGCGTCATGACGTAGCTATGACGGCATACCCGGAAGATACATAAGGGGAGCCGGCACATAGTAACGGCAGTTATCGCTCTTCAGCATAGCGCTCTATGTACATTGTCTGTCTATTTATTGTTGTTTGTCAAAAGTGTGAGTGGCCGTGTTCGATGAGGCCGGCCAGCCTCGTGAGCCCAGTGGTTCTGGACCCGCAGCCGCTGAGGTGGCTCGGCGACGCAGATCATGACGCTCACAAAGGGATCTGTCAGAGGGGTTTGGGACTGCTGAGGCACTTTCTTACTCCTCTTCTGACAGTTCCGAGATTCTTCCTCCCCGTGTTGAAGCCCGCGCTGCGGCTTCTTCTCCTGGGGTGGAGAATCCGATGTTCATTCTCTCTGGTTCTGAGGAGTCAGAGGAGGTGGACATCGAGGCGGGTGGTGAAGCACCAGAAGTGTCGCCGCTTCATCCACCCGCCCAAGAGGAGACGGTTGAGGTGTTGACCCGGGCAGTGGCCAAATTAAATATCGATTGGCCACAAGAAAGGCAGGAAGTCCAGCCACCCAGTAGGCTGGACAATCGCTTTCTGACATGCCGGGTTCCAACACCTCGCCGGGGCTTACCGTTCTTCCCTGATTTGCACAATGAGTTGTGCAACGACGCAGATTGCTCTGCTCCCGGGAGTCCTAAAGAGGGTCCGTCGACAAGGTGTCAGCCTGCTTCTGGTGGCACCTCGTTGGCTGACTCGAGTATGGTTCTCAGACATCATACTTCTGCTGGCGGGTCTTCCGCTGGCGGGTCTTCCATGGCAGATCCCTCTGAGATCTCCTGTCGCATGAGGAGGGCAAAATATTTCACCCCCGGCCGGAGATATGGAACCTTTGGGTCTGGCCCCTGAGGGGTTCAGGTACCTAGAGGCCGGCCTGCCGGCAGATGTGATTTAGACCTTGCTCAGTTCCAGGGCTCTGTCTACAAGGAGACTGTACAGCCTCAAGTGGAATGTATTTTCCACTTGGTGCAAGGAGCGTGAGGTGGACCCAGTTAACTGCCCAGTGGCTTCAGTGCTGGAGTTCCTCCAAAATCGCTTCTCGGCAGGGCTTACCCCGTCCACACTCAAGGTGTACGTGGCTGCCATTGGGGCTTTCCACACTCCTTTGGGTGATGGACCTTGGTGATGGCACCAGTTGTTTGTACGGTTCCTCTGTGGGGCTCAGTGGATGAGGCCTGTGGCTCGTTCCAGAATTCCAACCTGGGATCTGGCAGTGGTTCTTGAAGGGTTGGCTGAGGCCCCCTTTGAGCCATTGGAGTCGGCTGAACCAAAGAGCCTGACCCTTAAGGTGGCTTTTCTCTTATTTATCACATCTCTGAGGATAGTGGGGGACCTTCAGGCCTTGGTGGTAACGCTGACTTGCCTGGAGTTTGCCCCTGGCGGAGTTAAGGCCATCTTAAATCCTAGGGCGGGCTACATGCCCAAGGTACCATCTAGGGTGGTCAGGCCTCTGGTTCTTCAGGCATTCCATCCTCCGCCTCACGCAACGGCGGAAGAAGGGAGACTTCACCTGCTCTGCCCTGTCATAGCTTTAAGAATATATCTGGAGAAGTCTGCTCAGTGGAGGAAAGTGGAACAGCTATTTGTGTGTTTTGGTTCACCCAATAAAGGGCTGCATGCATCTACGCAGACAATCAGCAACTGGATTGTCCAGGCAATTGCCACAGCCTATCAGGGCATGGCCTCTTCGGTGGCCTCCTTTCGGGAGTCCCTTTGCAGGATATCTGCGAGGCGGCTGGGTGGGCTACTCCACACACCTTCATTAGGTTCTACAGCTTGCACCTCCCTGCGACGCCTGGTGCTATGGTGCTCCAGTCCTAGTTGTGCCCGGTCTCCGGCTTCACACTAGGGCAGGCGCTACCCTCGGTGTGGCCTAGTGGGTACTCGCTCCCCAAATTCGTCGTCGTTCCAACACAGTGTGAGTTCCCTCGAAAGGGAACGGCTCGGGTTATGTATATAACCCTTGTTCCCTGAGAAAGGGAACGAGCACTGCATCGGAACGACGAATTTGGGGACGCTCCCTAAGCAACAGCGTATCTGAAGTCTGAATGAAACTATTCCAATCCTGATTGGTGTTGCGTTGTGCCGACGCGACGCATTGCTCGTTCCCTTTCTCAGGGAACAAGGGTTATATACATAACCCGAGCCGTTTTTGAACCATACTATAGTAAATATACTATTGTAAACTGTAGTATATTGTAGTGTATTATAGTATCTACTACACTTTGTTAATTTAATCTAGTATTTTTACTATAGAATGGTTCAAAAACACTATGGTATTTACTAGAGTTGTTTTACTATAATATACTATAGTATTCTTTCATGTGGGAGTATTGGTAGTTTTAATGTGATGTTTGTTGTAAATAGACAGTAACTAAAACAATTACCATGCTTTAAATGCATTTTAATGTAAAATCTAAATATTGTAATGTAAATAGTAATTTTTCCTGTATATAATGTTATATATTATTTATTATGACTTTTTTTTCTCTTTTTTTCACCTAAAAAGTCCAAAAGGGCCTTTCGGACTAAGTCAGCCCATTCTTGTTTGTGGAGAAGTAACGGAGAAGACCAAAAGCTGCAACAGCAATTTGCAATGGTATGTATGTATGTGTTGGTTTGAACCCTTTATCAAACTGTCTCTGTCTGTTCATGTAATGTTACATGTTTCTTCACACCTCATAATCTACCTCTGTTTGCAAGAGTGAAAATGCTCACGACATCAGATATTCGATTATTTTGTCATAATCAGATCAGTTGCACTGTTGATAACGTCCCGCTTGCATGTAAATAATTTACGTGATCAAAAAATCAAGTGAATTATCAACATTTTTAAACACATTCAAATGATATAGCCTGCTATTAAAGATAGACTTTTAATGCACATATATCAGTGAACTTATTACATAAATGTATTTAACATTTAATTATGCAATGCTTTTTATATAAAGAAATCCTGTAGTTATGTATAAACTTACAACTTGCATGAAATGTAATAATATTTTCTTTCTTTCTGTCTTGCAGGATTACTTGCAGATTACTTTTACTTTTATTTTTGTATTTTTTTAAAGATCTCTAAAATATCAAACTCATCAGCAGTTTTAAGAGTCGCAGCGATCTTGCCGTAATCAGTCCTTCAGGTAAAGTTTCTAGAATATTTTTAGTATATCAGTATTTACTCATCAAATGCTCTCTTGAATGGTAAATTAACTTTGTTGTAACTTAATTTATATGTTTCAAAAACACATAGAGTAAGTGAGACTTTCTTGTTTTACAGCAGAGAAGAAAGACCAGACCTTATATTGAAGCAAGCTAATCGAATAAGTCCTTTGTTTTGAGTGAGGAAGGAACATGGCCATCTTGTTCCCGAAGAAGACAGAAAAGTGAGCAAGTCCACTGGTATGTCTTTGAAGCAATGCCGTAACATGTAGTACAGAATTTGATGTTGATCTCTCAAAGAACTATTCATTTCAGCAGCGATCATTCTTTCTATTCTGATAAAATACACACCATTTTTCATGTCTAAATCTTTTTTTAACTTCTAAAATGAGTAAATGAGGTTCTGTATCTTTTTCTAACATGGTAAAAAAATATATATTTTCTTACCTTTTTGATGCAATTATTATTACAATTATTGCCTTTTAGCATACAGGCTGAAACACTTTTGGCCTTCAGTTCTTAAAAATGGCACTGTCTGTTTGTCTTAGATAAAAGCAGACATGTAGTTGTTATAACTCCAGGTATTTCTCCATTGTTTTGTAGACCATGGATGGTTCTGGGTAGCTTTGGAAGATAATGAGTTGTGATGTATATTAGGAATCAAATAGTAAATGTTCTTTGAATTATGTGAAATATCTGGTTAGTTCTTTGGCTTGAAACAAGGCTTTATACTTGACTGAATAAAACACATTTTATTTGTGTTTTAAGATGGATAGCAAGAGAAGGCACAAACTTCAGAAGATTCTACAGGACAAAGACAAATGTGCAAGGAGGGATACAAGAGGCAAAAACTCCGCTCTCTGAGAACTATGCATGGCCATGGGTGCTTCATAAGCATGGTAAGTCTGGTGCCTCTGTACCTATTTCTTAATTCTTACAATGAAATTTGTATTGCAGTATTTAACAATTGTACATTGTAAAGGCTATCACAAGTGATGGTCTTTAAAGTGACTAAAGAAATCTAGCATCACTGACAAAAGCTCAGAAGAGACCATCTAAAAGATCTTTTAAAATATATGCTGTTTAAAATGTTTCTGTTGATATGGGTAAAATAGTTTTTGTCCAGTACTTGGCTAATATTATGTTCTGCAATATCATATACATAATGCTTCAATGTGTATATTATATAATGTACTGACTGCTGCTTTGTAAATTTAAATCAGGAATGGGCAATTCTGGCCATTTTGAGGTGGAGAGTTTACTTCCAAGCCTAATCGAGCACACATAAAATAAAAGTCTTCAGGTTTACTTATAGACAGTTGTAGACAGGTGGGTTTGAGGTTGGAGCTAAATATGCAGGACAGTGGATGCTGAGGGCCAGAGTCGCCTACTACTGCTTAAATCATGCAGAACATAGGCTAACCTGACTGTACATTAAACTTAATTTGAATTGTGTTTTTGTTTTACTTTTAGACCAGGACTGGAGAACGCCTGACACTGGAATGTTCTTCTTCCTCTGGTTGAGAAAAAGCTACACAACATCAGTGACCACATCATCTGTTCATCAATACTGTAGGGTACAAGTGGGCAAAGTGTTTAGAAGAAGAAGAACGTGATGGAACATGAACATGATAGAGGAAAGAGCCAGAAACCAGTGATAATGAATCGTTGTTTTCCAAAACAATATCAAATCTGTTTTCTGTATCACTGGATGGGATTATGTGGCACTCGTTTGTATCGCTTCAGCAGCTGTGAATGGATTAATATGATGTTAATGTATTTTTGAAGACACATTTTTATTTATCTTGAATTTTATTTGACTTTATGCTACTTTATCAACTGTATACTGTATCCTCCAATAAAGTGATTGTCACAGATACGTCAGGTTCTAGCAGACTACACTACCCACGATCCCTTTCACCGGCCTTCTAATCACCGCCAACTGCAGCCACTCATCAGTCTATCACCTGGGACTATAAAGCACACACACTCACACACACTCACTGTCCTGTCTCGTTTGCACTACACTGGTTGTTGCTTACCTCAAGGACTCCTATTGCTACTTCTACTCATCTCCAGCGGCTCCCTCGTCTCCAGCGCCCCCCGTGTTCCTACCTACCCGTGTGTGTGTGAGTGTTCCCTTCGTCAACCTTCACCGTTCCACCAGCTCTGATCATCCGACTCATCTGAAGGACAGTATTGAATCCCATTTCATTCCATTCCATTCACCATCATCGTTAACTCTGCTGTATGTTACACAATAAACCACCTTTACTGCTTTTACATCTGCCTCCGTGTCTATACCGTAACAGAAGACCGGACCATACCAACACAACATCAGCATGAGTCAATCCGATCCCTTTCAAGAGCTCGTGGACGCCTTGCGCCGAGCACTCACTCCTCAAACCCCGACGACTTCCTTCCACAACAACACCGCTGCTTCCGCCTCACCATCCATCACTCATTCACCGGCATTCACCGCCAGTCCCATGGCCAAACCAGCGCCCTACTCAGGATCGGCGGAGGATTGCAGCGGCTTCCTCCTGCAATGTGAACTGGTCCTGGAGATGCAACCGCAGCTCTATCCCACAGACACGGCGAAAATTGCGTTCATTGTTTCCCAACTGCAAGGTAAGGCCGTTCATTGGGCTGATGCTCTTTGGACTCAAAAAGGCTCTGTGGTGAAATCCTACTCGGCGTTCGTCTCTCATTTCCGGGAAGTCTTCGGAAAACCCCTGGTGGATTCTGCTATCGGTGAGAAACTTTACAACCTCAAGCATGTGCCTTGCAGTTCAGAACGCTAGCCGCTACCAGTGGATGGAATGAACAGGCCCTCATCACCACCTTCCGCCAGGGCCTCGAGCCGAAACTGCGGTTGCATCTCGCTGCATACGAGGACTCCCTAGGACTCAAAAGATTCATCCAGCTCGCCATCCACGTGGGTTCTCGTATGCAGTCGATCCGAACCCGTCAGCTCTCCAGAACCAGCCCCCGAACCCATGCAAGTGGAAACTTCACGGCTCACCCATTCAGAGAGACAGAGAAGGCTGACCCAGAATCTGTGCCTGTACTGTGGTTCGCCTGGGCATGTGATCTCCGCATGCCCAACTCGCCCCCCAATGGTGAGTGCTATCATCCCAGATATTCCTCAAATGAAACCCCTCTCTACGATAGTGAACCTTACTGCTGCCAACACTTCCCTTCCAGTGGTGGCGCTCCTCGATTCTGGGTCAGCCGGAAACTTAATCTCTGGATCCCTCTGTCGACATCTCCAGATCAAGACCTCGCCATCTCCAGCCATCTATCAAGTCCAGTCCATCACAGGCAAACCCTTAAACCGCGGTATGATCCGTCGTTGTGTGGGCCCTCTTCAGCTACAAGTAGGGAGTCTGCATGTGGAGAAGATCCATCTGCTGGTTCTGGAGGAGTCCACCGCTGACATGGTTCTAGGGTGAAGTCCTGAAGTGGGGCGATCACTGCTTCTCCAGCTGTTTCCCAGTTCTACCCGTTCCCCGATCTCCATAAAAAAAGCCCGATCGAGCAGCGCTCCGTGGAGATTCCAACCGACTACGCCCCCTTCAGTGACGTCTTCTGCCCGCAACGCGCCTCCAAGCTGCCTCCACACCGGCCATGGGACAGTGCCATCGATCTGCTACTGGGTGAACCAGTGCCTTGGGGACGCATATACCCCCTGTCAGTACCGGAGGAGAAGGCCATGGAGGAATTCATCAAAGAGGCCTTGAATCAAGGATACATCCGCCCGTCTACTTCCCCTGCTGCTTCCAGCTTCTTCTTTGTGGCCAAGAAGGACGGAGGCTTGCGGCTCTGTATTGATTACCGGTCCCTCAACAAGATCACCATCAAGTTCCGCTATCCACTTCTCCTCGTCCTAGCGGCCCTAGAACAACTCCGTGGTGCCACTGAGTTCACCAAGCTGGACCTCCGCAGCGCGTACAACCTCATCCGGATACGCGAGGGCAGTGGAAGACCGCCTTTGTCACGCCCACCGGCCACTATGAATACTTGGTCATGCCCTATGGACTTGCCAACGCCCCCTCCGTATTCCAGGATTTCATCCACGAGGTGCTCCGGGAGTTCCTCCACAAGTTCGTTCTCGTGTACATCGATGACATCCTCATCTACTCCCGGAGCCTGGCCGAACATCGCCAACATGTTCGCGTTGGTCCTCCAACGCTTGCGCAACGCTTGCGCAAATTCCATCTGTTCCTCAAAGCCGAGAAGTGCTCCTTCCACCAGCCCTCTGTCCAATTCCTAGGATACCATATTGATCACATTGGCATCCGGATGGACGAGGGGAAGGTCTCCGCCATCCAGTCCTGGCCCACTCCCACAGATATTATATCTGGTACAGCAATGCAACAAAAAGTTGTATATACTTGCATGCTGTGACAAGTATGCCAGTTTTCATTGAAATAAAGGGAAGGATTACAAACACTTCAAACTTAACTGAAGATGATCCATATTGATAATCTACTACTGCAATAAAAATTAAAGCATGCACATTACCGATTTCTGGAACGTGGAGACAGGGTGAAGATGAAATTCTGGCAGTGTCTCTTGTTATTTTACTTAACGGTGCATTGTCCTATATTTAATAGTAATAGTGAAGTGTAAATATATACATCGTTTTTGTTTACACTGAAACCTAGATAATGGCAAGTTGTTGCAGTTTCATCCATTATATTTATTGGTGTCTATCCATAAAAGAAAATAAATATTAATAATTATTATTTGACAACATTTCTTTGAAATATTTCTGTATTTCATCAGATGGTCTCATAATACCCATCAAGAACTAATGCAAGCATGATGTTAGAATAGAAAAGACAAAATACTCTAATATTTAAATGTAACTCAAAGTTTGTTGTCCATGATGAAGAGAATAGATCTGTGTAAGTTGTTCTACCCTTCCCTCTCCAGGGACCCAGTAGTGGCCCCTGGAAGAGCAAAAAAAACATATTTCAAATGCCTGTAACTCAAAGTCTGGTTAGCGTATCACAGAGAAAATCGGCAGGACAACTGCTTATGCTATGTTTATTAAATAATGTTGGGCACAGTTTTCAGACATATATGGAAAGCTGGCATAAAGGTTTTCTCAAAATGCTCACAGTAAAATTTAAAATTTCAGCCTGCCCCTCATATATGTCATAAAGGCTTGCACAATGAACATATTTAGATATCCAGTTGTCCATTAAAGATGTAATTTACTTAACATTTATTGTCTCATTATTAAACGTTTTAAACTACATTACCCATATATCTTTGTCATTGTATCAATGCAATGGTAAATATGGCGATGTAAAGTCCCTGACAAAAGTCTTGTCGCTTGTGTACAAATTGAACTGATGTGCCGCTGAAATATATTTCTTATCAAGATTTTTTTACAAGAAATGGCTCATTTTAATCTCAACAGCTTTTGTAATAATGTTTCAGTGCAAAAAATATTCTCAGCTTGGTAAAGCCCATTGAGTCAATTTTTGCGAAGACATAAGTGTTTTCGCCTTGTCATATGAGCTTCACCTGTGACTAATAATGGATCAATTAGGTCTCAGGTGTGTATAAAAAGAACCCCAGTACACTAGACCTTCACATCAACTGCAACTAGACCTCTGCAAACAGGGTCAAGTACAGAGGATAAAAAAAGATTTGAAGAGACTGGAGACGTTAATGACAAACCCAGGTCAGGCTGACCCTGCAAGACAACTGCTCGAGAGGACCGTTTGTTGGCTCAAAAATCCAAGGCCAGCCCATTTTCCACTGCAGCAGAGCTCCACGAGACCTGGTCACCTGAAGTCCCTGTGTCAACCAGAACAGTTTGTCGTATTCTGTCTCGAAATGGCCTCCATGGTCGAATCAGTGCCCAGAAGCTAGCACTAAACAAAAGACAATTGAAAAAACGTGGGGCATTTGCCAAAGCCCACAGCCTGCAAAAAGGATGGACCCTGGAAAAGTGGCAGAAGGTGGATTTTTCAGATGAAAATTACACCACAGTCGCCGCAAATATTGCAGGAGACCTACTGGATCCCGCATGGATCCAAGATTCACCCAGAAAACAGTGAAGTTTGGTTGGGAAAAATCATGGTCTGGGGTTACATCCAGTATGGGGGTGTGCGAGAGATCTGCAGGGTGGAAGGCAACTTCAATAGTCTAAAATACCAAGAAATCTTAGCTACCTCTTATATTTCCAACCACAAAAGAGGCCAAATTCTACAGCAGGATGGTGCTCCATCGCATTCTTCCATCTCCACATCAAAGTTCCTCAAGGCGAAGAAGATCAAGATGCTCCAGGATTGGCCAGCCCAGTCACCAGACATGAACATCATTGAGCATATGTGGGGTAGGATGAAAGAGGAAGCATGGAAGACGAAACCAAAGAATATTGATGAACTCTGGGTGGCATGCAAGACTCCTTTCTTTGCTATTCCTGATGACTTCATCAATAAATAGTATGAATCCTTGCCAAACCGCATGGATGCAGTCCTTCAAGCTCATGGAAGTCATACAAGATATTAAATTTGGATCTCACAACACCACTACTTAATTTGCTGACATATTTTTGTATTTGCAGTAAATTTGTTCAATTTCTGTATAGGCAACAAAACTTTTGTCTTGCCAAAATTTGACCTTTCTGTCTTGATTAAATGATAAATCTTTTTTCAGTGCATTAAACGTCATTTGGGCGGGTTTTAGCTTTTCATATGAGCTATTTCTAACACCAGTTGATGAATTAAAAGTCAGGTTAATAGCAGGTGTTTCTACAAAATAGATAAGCGACACAACTTTTGTCAGGGACTGTAGTTCATTGAAGTGTGCAGTAATGCTTAGGGTTAGGGTTGGGTTCTCGGTAATTTCTCACAACATAGCAACATTTTATAGTTTACTTAACGTATAACTAATGTAATAATAACACCATTACATACTTTTTAACATGAAACGCCGTTTTATATGAGTTAAAAGATTATCCAATCACAGCGAGTCCTGCGATAAAGTCACAGCCAATGACAATCCAGCTGAAAAAGATGTGTCACACTTACTTGTCCATAAATGATGACAGATCTCATCAAACTGAAGGGATAGATTCCTATAGCTAAATTTTTAGTTATTCTAATTAAATAATAAAACTCACATTTTAAAATGAAAGTCTCATTTGTTTGGTTAAACTGATGCATAAATATTTTTGAAAGAGAAACCTCTTTTTCAATGCAATGGCCTACAAGCTACAACAGCATGGGTAGTTTTGCAGTTTTTGTAACTAAAGATAATTGCATCTACTAAAGTGCTTTGAACATTTATAGTGTGTGTTTATGTGTATGCATATTTAGGTATGTATATAAATATAGGTATACATTTTAAACTTCTTTATGCCATCCTTGACAATGTGAAATATATATAAATACACAGATGCAGTCGTGAAACATAACTTAAAAAAATATTACCATGATGAAGTACAAACCAAAAGATAAGGTGCAACTTTGTTATCTGAACGTATATTTGTTTCTTCCCTTTAAAAAATAAATAGGCAAAAAATGAAGAACATTTTAAATTCTCAACTTCAATACATTTTTGTTCACTTTTACTGTAACCAAATGAAAGGCCAATTAAAATAGTTAATGATTATTATAAATGTTGACCATTTTCAGTAAGAAAATGCTTCTATAAAATACATTCATGTTATAGTTACATTAACAAGGTAGTGATAATGATACCAACCATAGATGTAGTTATTAATGATACCATAGAGGTAGATATGGTGGACATGTAATATAGTGACCACTGTAATAAAAGGTTTAATGAATAAATATTGATTTCAAAAGGTATTTACTCTCACTATCTTCATTTGTTCGAACAAACAACAAATGCAGAAATATACATTGGACTATAGAATCATGAAGTTGCTGCATGACTATAACTAGTGGATGGAAAAATATATGTCCTTCACTAAATCTCCTGATGAGCACTGATGCTTTTTTGATAAAGGCATAGGCAGACATCAAGTACAGTTTATGAATAATGGTTCTGCATATATCGAAGAGATCATAAGACTCCACCACAGACTCCATGTGAAGACTTTGAGAAACTGTGTCAAAAAAGGGTGCACTTCACTGGATATATCCTATGCATACCTGAACAACAACACCCAAAAACACTTATGAAGTGGACACCACCAGGAGGACACAGGAGACAGGGAAGACCAAGGAAGACATGAGAGAGATGTTTCACAAAGACCTGAATGCCGGTGTTCAAGGATAAGATCGAATATGTAGGCCACAGATCGGATATATTGGAGGACACATGTCGCCCAATGTGCCCAGGGCAGGACATGATGTAAGTTTATACATAACTGCAGGATTTCTTTCTTTAAAAAGCGTTGCATAATTAAATGTTAAATACATTTATGTAATAAGTTCACTGATATGTGTGCATTCCCATTATTAAAAGTATATCTTTAATACCAGGCTATATCATTTGAATGTGTTTAAAAATGTTGATAATTCACTTGATTTTTTGATCACATAAATTATTTACATGCAAACGGGACGTTATCAACAGTGCAACTGATCTGATTATGACAAAATAATCGAATATCTGATGTCATGTGTGAAGAGACATGTAACATTACATTAAAAGACAGAGCCCAATTTGTAATAATTTTAAAGAATACAATAGACTTAATATAAACTTTCTGACAGTGTGTGGGACATCCGACTACTTTCCAAGAAAGGGCACAACAATAAATATGTACAGGAATTGAGGCAGTAGCAAATGGCAGGAGTCATAGTAAAAGCTGCAGGATTATCTACGAGTATATATACACATATGTACGAGTATCATATGAATTTGACTACTTGTTAAATCTTGTGAATTATTGAGACTTTGAGAATTCTTATTCGTTGAGCCATGGGATTTGTAAGAATAAGTTTAAGTAACAACAAATGCTGAATAAAATGTTTGATAAAGGGTTCAAACCAACACATACATACATACCATTGCAAATTGCTGTTGCAGCTTTTGGTCTTCTCCGTTACTTCTCCACAAACAAGAATGGGCTGACTGATTCCCGAAAGGCCCTTTTGGTCTTTTCAGGTGAAAAAAAGAGAACAAAAAAGTCATAATATATAATATATAGCATTATATACAGGAAAAGGTACTATTTACATTACAATATTTGGATTTTACATTAAAATGCATTTAAAGCATGGTAATTGTTGTAGTTACTGTCTATTTACAACAAACATCACATTAAAACTACCAATACTCCCACATGAAAGAATACTATAGTATATTATAGTAAAACAACTCTAGTAAATACCATAGTGTTTTTTAACCATTCTATAGTAAAAATACTAGATTAAATTAACAAAGTGTAGTAGATACTATAATACACTACAATATACTACAATTTACTGTAGTATATTTACAATAGTATGGTTCAGAAACAATATAGTATTAACTATAGTCATTTTACTGTAATTTTACTATAATATACTATAGTATTTTTTCATGTGGGCTGTGGTAAAAGAATGGTAAACGTAAAAATATGAATATGTTTAAAGGTCTATATCATGTCACGTGACTGTGCAATATCACTCTATTAGCAAGGTGTGTTGATTAGAAAACAAAGAAATGCAGTGACTGAACATAATCTGATCGATATCTGATCAGGTCTGCGTTGAGACAGATTTTATTCTTTCATAAACATGGATCATGCCACAAAGTAATTAGCATTAATAGTAAGGTCAAGCAATGTTATGTTTAACCTTCTGATAATTAATCATCACATGTTGACAATATAATATACACTTAGTATTGTGCTAATTACAAGGTACAATAAAAAGGTCAGCAGAGTGTGTAATATCTCACACAATCTCTGTTTAGTGGGGAAATTGTTCACACTGACCATTTTATTGCTGGGATGTAACTGCAAAATCCTTTATGGGTTTATTGCACACTATAACGCAAGACAATTAGATAAATCATGATTTTCCAGGAAGGACAATTCTGAGTAACTGTGTTCTGCATTCAAATTCCCTCGGCCATTATGAGCAATGTGCAGTAAGTGTTTCAAGAACATTAAATTGTCCACAATCTTTTCCATATATGTAGGAGGTTCAGGGATGAAATCACTCTGCCTTATGAATTTTAAAAGAAGATCACAGTGTCTTTCTAAGCATCATGATAGCAGTCACTGATATTATGGGTAATTGTACTGGTTTATCGCAGTTCCTCAGCATGTCATGTCAGCATACATTAATTGCCTGGATGCACAGCAATAAACATTAATGTTATTTTAACATTTTCAAAGTAATAAGAAGTGTGCTGAGAAAATTAAACAAGTGATGAAGCTGGTAGCTGATTAGTATCACTCTCTCAGGATTGCAGGCCTTCTAATATCCGAGACAGCTCATTTACATGTTGATTTTATTATTATTAATTAAATACATAATGCAGTAACCAGAAATTCCCCAGATGCCACCTGCCATCAACTGAAAATACATGAAAATAAGATTTTAAAATGCTTCAGGTCAACTTGATTCAGGTCAAAGCAATTGGCTAAAAGATTAACCACTTGGTTTATTAAAATCTTGTTTCTCAAAAGGATCGGCTTTGCCGCTGATGGCAATATACAACTCACAAGCTATTCTGTTATTTTCTTAATTAAATGTATAAAAACTGTTGCAGATAATAGGCTTGTGTTTCTAAGTATCCCTGATGGATCCATTCTTGGCTTGTTTTGCCAGAATATGTATCTCTATGGTTTTAAGTGATAATGAACATTTGAATACAATCTCAGATATCTGAACATAATTTGCATTAATTAACACTGTAAGCAAACAATCACTGTTTCCAACATAAAATATAGGAGATTAAATTAAATGTCAAGGGATCAATTAGTCAATTAGTGTGACAGTATTAATCAGCATATTTGGGCAGATAAATGTAACTAATTAAGCTTTTAACACCATAATAGTAGTAGAAAGTATAGTAGAAAAGGAGATTTTAGAAACTACATTTTAAATAGTAATACTCATTTTGTAAAATTATTAGAATCTACTATGGAGGTGGTGTAGGGTTGCAAATAATATATTTGAAATTGAACAAAGACGTTTTCAACCCCCATCTCTCTTCATCAGAAGAGCCATTTGGAATTCCTTAAGACAAAGAGATACTGAAGGCCTTTAGGCCAAATGGGTGTCACACCTCTATACAGTGGGGAAAGTTTGATCTGATTGGTCAGTTTGAATGTTTCACATTAGGGTTTCAGTCACATGTACAAGAAAAGGATAAAATAAGATTGTAACTGTTGCTCTGTCTCTTTTATTCTCTGGCTCTTTGATTCTCTGGCTCTCCCTTCTTGGGGCCTGCTCTCTGGCTCTTCCTTTCACTGGGGCTTCTTTGGTCTGGCTCTTTCTCTTTCTCATTTCTAAAGTCTAAAGCAACACACTTATGGAAGTAAAACATGTTTTTTTATATGTGATAGTATTGCATTGTTACAGATCGTATTGATTATGTGTATGTGTCTAATAGAACATACCTTGGCACGATGTCACAGGCTGGAGAATCCTTTATTTGTTGGTTCATTTCAATACGGAATCAGACTCGGACATGTATGGGACAGGGCTCGCAAAGCCCAATGACCCGGGGTGTTTCCCAGATGGGCTACCCCCGTAAGCCCGTCTGCAATTTTTAATAGTGAAATAACATACATTTCTTGGTCTGCGTTGTTCATTCTCTTAACTTGATATTTGAAAAGCGCACGCCCTTGCATGTGTGTGTGTGCGTTTCGCGCTTATATCCACCGATTGGGCGGGCCAAGTAATAAAAAATTTTAAAAATTGCAGGTGGATGAGAGATAAATAATTGTGTTTGAGAGCCCTGTTTGAGAATCTTTCCGGTTTCCGCTTTCAAAACAATCTCTCACATGAACTAACAGGGGAGCAGAAGCTAATTAAATATGCAAATTTTATCCAATCCTAGCCGTGGGTGTTTACTGTTTACCTTAAGTCTTAAGTGCGGCGCCCATCAAAACCAAGTGTGTCTTGAGAGAGCCTCAAAACCAGTGTAGAAAATAGCCTTATTCATTATGATGTTTTTGAATGTAAAAAGCACATGAACGTCATAAGTTGACCTCAGACAACAGAATACATTTTTTTAAAAAGCCAGTTCATGACACTTTTAAATACATTTATGAAGCCACTGTAAACTTGTAAACTCTGGGCTTAAAGCATTCAACTCGTAAATACACTATTTCAGATATGACTTGATCGTATCATGTAGCCACTGCAATTGTCCAAGGACCGCCCAATTAGTCAGGAAGAGGTCATCTGACTCTCATGTAAAGTGGCCATCATGTTTAGAGGTGCGTTCAATAACAATAACAGACCATTGTGCTATAAGAGTCTTTATTTTTATGTTTGCATATGCTGCAGAAATTCCCTTCTCAAAAAAGTACTTTACCTGATCTTCCATTTTAGATGTGAAAGGACAAACACAACTAATAAAATTGGATCACTTGGGAATCCAAAGGGTTGGCCAAGCACAGAAAATAATACCTTCCCTGTATCCCGTTGGTAAACATTAGAACACGTCTCTTTGAAAATCAACTAAGTGCCTCAAATTAAACGCTTGAGTTCTTGACATTTCAATGCCATGAACTTCACAAACTTTTTTTTTTTTTTTTAATCCAGTGTTTTCAGGTTAATTGCTGCAGTATCAGAACTTTAAAAACGGATGTTTCCTGGTGGGCCGTTAAAGATCGCTGCACACTAGGCTCCAGGAAAACCTGTAGTCAATCAGACTTCTGCCTTCATGAAAATGTTTCCATTTTTGAGTGCCATGTGCAACAGACGTTTTAGCAAACAGAGTGAAGGCGGTCCGTGTGCATGGTGTCTGAGGCTGAGACCAATTACACTCCAACACTGTTGAGAATATACCAATATCCTTGTAGGCCTGACATTTAGCATCTGCCTCCATTCTAGCAGAGGTACGGTACCTGAACTCTGATATGATGAAAAAGGTGGTAAGAGGCGTTTTAAGGTCCAAACGATGATGCTAGTTTGAGGAGTCACATGGATAAATGTTTACTTTACACTGCTATACATTCTCATAAAGACACTTGAAGGTCAGTATTTCTCTCTCTAATGAAGATTCCCCATGCTGCAGGGATTAGAAATATGGGTAACGTTCAAAGCAAAAGGGCAACTCGTTAATCTAGCCTAAAACTGAAGGAAAACCCATAGTGCTAAAGCTGAGCATTGCCAAGTGCCCTAGAAATAAAGTTATTTATTTTTTACATGCTCTGTAAAACGAAACCCTCCCCCTATGCTGGTAAAAGGAGCGTTTGCAATCAGAAATGTTGTTTATCCCAGCGCTCCAATAAACAAACAAATGTGAACACGACTGCAAATAACATGATCAAATAGAATACATAATCTCAATTTGGTCAAAACAAATATTTACATCATAAACCCAGAGATGGTGTTTTCAAGTCACAGAGGAATAAAATGAGTTTCATTAAATTAATTGCCCAATCACCGAATTGCCCAATTTGACACAGTTTACGTGTCAATTTATCCGTTTCATTCATTCATGCATGAATCTCAGATATATTTCAAGATGTTTAATTCTTTGAGGTGGCCCCAAATGTGCAGTAGAGCTTGTAATCACACAGAAAAACAAATTGATGCCTGTCGGCTGTGCTGGTCTACTGACTGGCTTTCCACAGCAAACCCTGTCTATGTGTTCCTTCTATTGTGTGCACATGTGTTTACTGGAATTGCATTCACTGGTTTTGAGGAGTGTTTTCAAATAATCTGTGTAAATCACAGATGTAGCCTAAATAACCAAAAGAGACATACAAAAGAAACAACATTGTACACAATATTCCCTCAAGTTGCATAAACGAGAAGCAATATACAGTAAATATGGATGGTGTGTGTGTGTGTGTGTGTGTGTTTGTATGTACACAGGTTTATATTATTATTGATAGTAAAACCTGAGATCACATTAATAAACATACTAAATGATGTTTTTTTTTGAAAATGTAAAAATGCAGAAAGTTTTGTCTGATGGGTAGGTTTAGGGTTAGTGTGGGTTAGTAGGTGTTAGTAGGTGATAGAAAAACCATTACGCCTATGGAAAGTCCCCACAAAGATAGCGATACCAGTATGTGTATGTGTGTAACAATAGGGGCAAATTATAAATGTTTTTTTTTTTGTATGATTTTAAGAGCCCTCAAAACGGGTAAAACATATTACGTTACTTTAAAGAAAGAAAAAAATTGGTCCCACTTTTTATTAGGTGTCCTTAACTACTATGTACTTACATCAAAAATCATACTGTGTTCATATTGTATTGCAAAACACTTTTGCTGATATGGTACTTTTGCGGTGTGGTGGTATGGGTAAGTTTAAGGGTAGGGTTAGGTGTAAGGGAAGGGTCAACAGTGTAATTATAAATGTAAAGACAGTAATTAATTACAGATGTAATTACGTGCAGGTCATTTTTAAAAATCTAAGTACAATGTAAAACATGTATGTACACAATAATTGTGTCAAATTATGAATTAAAATGTTAGTAGTTAAGGCAACCTAACATAAAGTGGGTCTAAAAAAAATGTATACTCAATAAAAATATTTTGTTGAGAAGGCCTATGCATGTGTTATCTAGTATTTATTGTCATTCAGGGAAAGGTTGCTGCTGAGCCCTCATTCAATCAAAACCTTCACATTGACTCTGTATGTCGCTTGATTATTTTCAGTTGTTAGTCCAATCACAGTAAACGTAATTACGTGATGTTATTATGCATTTACTGCGATAATTGGTTGAACAGTCATGTGTGAAAAGTGAGTACTTTCTGGAGCGCTTGGGGTACCCAATGTTCACAGTCAGTGCAGTTGCTAATTTGCTGTTCTTCACAGGTCTGCTTGTTAGTAAGTCCAGTTGCAGACAGAGTTGTTCAGCTCTAGATGCCTAAAATGGGAATCAACTTGTTTACAATGACAAGAGATCTTACTGTACCTCATGGCAGGTTGGTCTACATATTATTTTTTTTATAATATATAATTGTGTAAGAGCTATTAGACCATGCTCCAAGGTGTGTGCCTCACTTTGTGCGTGGCAGCAGGAGAGCAAAGCTTTTCACCGCAGTGTTGTTTTTGAAAGTCTAAATGCCAGCAAATATGGATTGAAGAACAATATTTCGTTAGATAAAAATATGTTCTGAATTATGGAAATTATAAGATCTTTTTTACAACGCTCTGAAGTTATTGTTCACATGATAATTCGTAGATCACATGAATCAAAAACAATCCTATGTAGCCACCAGAATCATCAAGGCTCTGAAGCAAGGCTAAAACCTCTGCGCCAGACAATCTCTTTCTTGCTGACGTTTCAAAGGTAAAGTTACGTTTAATCTTAGCAATAGCATAGAAAAACAACTAGAAACTTGTTAGGCATCAGTGACTCGCATCTTCACTGGTGGGGAAATCTAGCAAACTCTGAAATAATATGGGGTCAATTTGACCATTATGACCATTCTAGGTAGAGATACTCAAAACTCTTTTGTCTTTTGTAATTTAAATGAAATAACAATGTTACAACAAAATATACACAAATTTAGGAAAATTCATGATACTACAGCTATAAGGGTTTAATTTTAACAAAAATTTTAAATGGTCAAAATGACTGCCTTGGTAGTTCTAGTGTTAAGGTATTTCTAGTGTTTCCTGTTACAGGAAGTTGCGAGGTGGGACCTCCATGGATCGGACTTGTTCAGCATATCCCACAGCTGCTCGATTGGCTTGAGATCTGGGGAATTTGGAGGCCAAGTCAACACCTCAAACTCATTGTTGTGCTCCTCAAACCATTCCTGAACAATTTTTGCTTTGTGGCAGGGTGCATTATCCTGCTGAAAGAGGCCACAGCCACCAGGGAATACTGTTCCCATGAAAGGGTGTACATGGTCTGCAACAATGCTTAGGTAGGTGCTACGTATCAAAGTAACATCCACATGGATGCCAGGACCCAAGGTTTCCCAGCAGAACATTGCCCAGGTAAGCGATGCACACATGTACCTTGCCCATATGAAAAGAAAACGTGATTCATCAGATCAGGCCACCTTCTTCCATTGGTCCGTGGTCCAGTTCTCATGCTTACGGCACTGTTGCCACTTTCGGCGGTGGACAGGGATCAGCATGGACAATGTATCAATAAGCCTTGGCTGCCCATGACCCTGTCGCCAGTTCACCACAATTTTTCTTTCATTGGACCACTTTTGATAGATACTGACCACTGCAGACTGGGAACACCCCACAAGAGTTGCCGTTTTGGAGATGCTCTGACCCAGTCATCTAGCCCCAATACCACATAATGACAACGTGAAAGAAGTTTGTTTGAAATCTTTGCAAATGTATTAAAAAGAAAAAAAAATTGCTTGTACATAAGTATTCACAGCTTTTGCCATGATGCTCAGGTCCATCCTTTTTCCTCTGATCATCCTTCAGATGTTTCTACAACATGATTTGAAAAGGTACACACCTGGCTGCATCCGAAAAACTAGCCAGCAGACTCGTTGCCTCACTGCCTTATCAGACAATGACTCTGCTGGCAGCGTTTTGTGCATTAAGGCACCTCACAAGACTTCTAAGGGAGTGTAATAGTTTAATGATCTACAGAAAAATAGAGAGAACTTTGGTGAGAACTAAACAAATATTTAATTATTACATTAGTAATTTCTCGCTAGAAATGACATCAGAAGTGGAAAATGTTGGTAAAAAAATATTTACATTTACACACTAAATGACCAGCAAACGCAACTTTCAGATGCCATCTTTTTTTTTCCAGCTCAGCTGTCACAGAATGGAACGCACAGGATTGTGGGATATCAAAGGCAGCGAAGGATACATACCGTATACAGTATGCAGCCTTCAAAAATCGATCAGATGAAGGTAAATCAGGAGACAGGAAGTGAACCTAACATTTGATTCGTATGTGCCTTGATGCCTTCCTATCTTGAAATGTGTCCTCCAAAGGCAGCATTTTCCACATTTCAGCCACCTGTCTATATAAGGTCACACAGTTAACTGTCTATATAACGTCCCACAGTTAACAGTGCATGTCAGAGCACAAACCAAGCCATGAAGTCCATGGTTTGTAACCTCCGAGACAGGATTGTATCGAGGCACAGATCTGGGGAAGGGTACAGAAAAATGTCTGCAGCATTGAAGGTCCCAATGAGCTCAGTGTCCTCCATCATCCATAAATGGAATAAGTTTAGAACCACCAGGACTCTTCCTAGAGCTGGATGCCCAGCCATAATGACTAATTGGGAGAGAAGGGCCTTAGTCAGGGAGGTGACCAAGAACCCAATGACAGAGCTCCAGTGTTTCTCTGTGGAGAGAGGAGAACCTTCCAGAAGAACAACCATCTCTGCAGCACTCCACTAATAAGGCCTTTATGGTAGAGTGGCCAGACGGCCATGACATATTGCCTGGAGTTTGCCAAAAAGCACCTAAAGGACTCAAAACTAAATTCTCTAGACTGATGAAACAAAGATTGAACTCTTTGGCCTGAATGGCAAGTGTCATGTCTGGAGGAAACGAGGTGACACTCATCACCTGGCCAATACCATCCCTACAGTGAAGCATGCATCATGCTGTGGAGATGTCTTTCAGCTGCAGGAACTGGGAGACTAGACAGGATCGAGGAAAAGATGAGTGCAGGACTTCAAACAGGACAATGACCCTAAGCATACAGCCACAATATCAAAGGTGTTCCTAAGTGACAACTATGTGAATGTCCTTGAGTTGCCCAGGCAGAGCCAGACTTGAACCCGATTGAACATCTCTGGAGAGATCTGAAAATGGCTGTGCACCGATGCTCCCCATCCAACCTGATGGAGCTTGAGAGGTCCTGCAAAGAAGAATAAATGTGTAAAGATTTTAAACAAAATTCTTTCACGTTGTCATTATGGGGTATTGTTTGTTGAATTTAGAGAAAAAAAGAGAGACGCCTTATTACATTTTGTAATAAGGCTGTAACATAAAATGTGGAAAAAGTGAAGCTCTGTCAATACTTTCCAGATGCACTGTATGTATGTATGTATATATACAGTGGGGAGAACAAGTATTTGATACACTGCTGATTTTGCAGGTTTGCCCACTTACAAAGCATGTAGAAGTCTGTATTTTTTATCATAGGTACTCTTCAACTGTGAGTGACGGAATCTAAAACAAAATTCCAGAAAATCACATTGTATGATTTTAAAGTAATTAATATGCATTTTATTGCATGACATAAGTATTTGATACATCAGAAAAGCAGAATTTAATATTTGGTACAGAAACCTTGCAATTACAGTGATCATACATTTCCTGTATTTCTTGACCAGGTTTGCACACACTGTAGCAGGGATTTTGGCCCACTCCTCCATTCGGACCTTCTCCAGATACTTCAAGTTTCGGGGCTGCCGCTGGGCAATACCGACTTTCAGCTCCCTCCAAAGATTTTCTATTGTGTTCAGGCTTGGAGACTGGCTAGGCCACTCCAGGATCTTGATATGCTTCTTATGGAGCCACTCCTTAGTTGCCCTGTGTAGTAATGTTCGTGGAAGGAAGGAGGCGGGAACCGGCAGAATGTTCAACAGACTTTAATAAAATGAATAAACAAAAAGTAAATCACGGGCAGCCCCTACAAAACATAAACAAAACTCAACGTAAAGTCCAGGCCTGGTCCTCTCTCCCTTGCACTGTCGTCGCTCCTCCTTTTATGCTCCTGTCATGCTCCTCCATGAGGCAAGACCGGTGTGGCGCACAGCTGGCGCTCATCATCCTGATTCGCCACCGGCCCGCTCTCACGGTCCCTCGCCTCGCTGCTTGCCACACCCTGGCTGTGTGTTTCTGTTCATTGTCATGCTGGAAGGCCCAGCCACGACACATCTTCAATGCTCTTATTGAGGGAAGGAGGTTGTTGGCCAAGATCTCGCAATACATGGCCCCATCCATCCTCCCCTCAATACTCAGGCATGTGGTTGGCTAAGGACAAAAAGCAGGAAAATAAAAAAAAAGCGAGCGCAGAATGGAATAACATTTGCTATAGCTTAGAAAGTTAATACTTTCCATGTCTGCTCTGCCATTGAACATATTGGACCCACGGGGTTACTGGGCTCCTCATGTGAACAGACAGGCACAGAAGTGCTGCGCGATTAAACTAAAACACCAAATAGACTTATGTCCCTCACATTAACCCTTAAATGCATACCTCGGGTCGTCATTCACTACCCTGGTCGTCATTCATTTTTTAAAGTTAGACATCAACCTTCTTAGTATTCCTCAATCAATCCATTTTAAACAATATCACAAGAAAAAAATAATAGAATTATAATTGAATGCCTGTTTTTTCATGCTTTATTGCAGAGAGCAAGTACTGAACACAATCAAATATTAGTATCACTGTCTCTGATGATGGATGTGGTCAAGAAGCTGTCAGTGAGCAAAATATTGATTTTGAAGACGTTGAAAATAAGTTGGAGAATATGCGTGAGATCGCGAATATGAGGCAGATGATGATGGTATTTAACATCTGCTCAAACTGAACCCTTCCAAGCTCCAAAAGGTAACAAAATACGTTTTATTTTGTTCTCCTGTAGCTGTTACTCTTACAACAGGAGTTTTATATATTATCGCGACAGGTAGAGGTCTATGTTAAATATAGATCCGGGTCGCTAACGACCCCAATATGTAAGAATGTTTGGCGAAACAGTCATGCATTTAAGGGTTAAGCAATGGAATGGCTTTAGATTACTTTTTCACCCAAACTGACGTGAAAGCAGGGTGCGCCGAAAAGTGCGCTGTTTGCATCCCTATAGCTAGTGCTAGCAAAAACAAGTAACGTTAGCTGCTAAGTTAATGTTAAATGCAGCTTAAACATCCTGCCATAGTTGAAAATCGATCATCTAATCAATCGACAACAAAGTCAAATTAGTAACTTATAGGTTATATATAGACAAAAGCAATAATACATACCCAGATCATCCGATCCGGCGATGTTCTTGTCACGATACAGTCCTTGTTGCGCATCCCGCGATTGTGGTTCCGTCCCGGGTTACCATGGTGACGGCTGTGAGATGACGGCCAACCCCCTCCCCCCCAGGACAACCCCCTTTTTTCTTTTTTCAGATCTGCATGATTCACGTAGGTCACATTTTAAGGTCGGAAAATCCGGAATTCCGGAAAAATCACATCCCTGAATACTGTGCAGTTGTCCTGTCCCCTTTGCAGAAAAGCATTCCCAAAGAATAATGTTTCCACCTCCATGCTTCACGGTTGGGATTCTTGGGGTTTTGCTCATACTTCTTCTTCCTCTAAACACAGCGAGTGAAGTTTAGACCAAAAAGCTCTATTTTTGTCTAATCAGACCACACTTTTTCCCATTCCTCCTCTGGATCATCCAGATGGTCATTGGCAAACTTCAGATGGGCCTGGACATGCGCTGGCTTGAGCAGGGGGACCTTGTGTGTGCTGCAGGATTTTAATCCATGATGGCATAGTGTGTTATTAATGGTTTTCTTTGAGACTGTGGTCCCAGCTCTCTTCAGGTCATTGACTAGGTCCTGCCGTGTAGTTCTGGGCCGATCCCTCACCTAACTCATGATCACTGATGCCCCACAAGGTGAGACCTTGCATGGTGCCCTAGACTGAGGGAGATTGACCGTCATCTTGAACTTCTTTCATTTTCTAATAATTACACCAACAGTTGTTGCCTTCTCACCAAGCTGCTTGCCTATTGTCCTGTAGCCTTGTGCAGGTCTACAATTTTATCCCTGATGTCCTTACACAGCTCTCTGGTATTGGCCATTGTGGGGAGGTTGGCGTCTGTTTGATTGAGTGTGTGGACAGGTGTCTTATATAAAGCTAACAAGTTCAAACAGGTGCAGTTAATAGAGGTAATGAGTGGGGAACAGGAGGACTTCTTAAAGACAAACTAACTGGTCTGTGAAAGCTGGAATTCTTACTGGTTGGTAGGTGATCAAATACTTATGTCATGTAATACAATGCAAATTAATTATTTAAAAATTACAATGTTACATACACACAATGTGATCATACAATTTTGGATTTTTGTTTTAGATTCCATCTCACAGAAGAGTACCTATGTCAGGACACTGTGAGTGAGGACCCAGATGCAGATTGAGCAGGGGGTGAAATTTATTAACAATAACAGACACGGTACAAGAATAGTGAGGCAGGAACAAAGTCCAAACAGTAGGGGCAGGACAGAGTGGGAGAACCGGCTGGTGGCACAGGGAACCAGGCTTCACAGTTGGTGCTGTGACTTGCCGTAGAACCAGACTGGTAGCCAGGCCAGGAGAGTCAATGACCAGGGAGGAACAGGATGCAGGACAGGAACCACACATACACAACAACAACACACAAGACAAGACTCAAGAGATAGCAAACAGGGGCAAAAAATAAAAACTATGAATCTGGATAACTGCAAACTAAGTATCTGGAATCTAGAAAGGAAACTAAAATGATGAGTCCTAAAATGCTAAGTAAACTTAAACTAGCAAATGAGCTAGTTTAAATAAATGAAAGTTAAAAAATAAATGTCTAGAACTAGAAACAAAAAGACAACTAGAGAGAAAAACAAAATCAAAACAAAAACAAAAACAAAAATAAGGGGGGAATGCCACCAGAGCACGTTAAGCTAGACAAGGCATACAACAAATGCACACAACGAACCAGCAAAGACGAGGGAAAGGAGCTCATATGAAGGGCAGCACATGAGGATCAGGTGAGCACAATTAGAGAAACAAGGACTAGACAAGGACTAAACAAAGGGGCGTGACAACGTGAAAAAAGGAGGTGGAACAAGAGGAGCACATGGGCAACACAAACAAAGACAGAGCCATGTGGTCAAACACAAGACAAACAAAGAAACATTGAACAGAGACAAGACAGACAAGACTATCAGGGCAGGACCCTGACAACCTATGATACAAATTATAGACTTCTACAGGCTTTGTAAGTAGGAAAACAAATACAACCCCAAATCAGAAAAAGTTGGGACAGTATGGAAAACCAAATAAAAAAAGAAAGTAGTGATTTGTAAATTTACTTTGACTTGTATTTCATTGCAGACAATATGAACACAAAATATTTCATGTTTTGTCTGGTCAACTTCAGGTCATTTGTAAATATGCATCCTTTCCTGTCATTCAGACCTGCAACACATTTAAAAAAAAGTTGGGACAGGAGCAATGTTGGGGTTGTATATATATATATACTAGCATATTGTGATAAAAGTTCATTATTTTCCTTAATGTAATGATAAAAACTAAACTTTCATATATTTTAGATTCATTGCACACCAACTGAAATATTTCAGGTCTTTTATTGTTTTAATACTGATGATTTTGGCATACAGCTCATGAAAACCCAAAATTCCTTTCTCAAAAAATTTGTATATTTCATCCGACCAATAAAAGAAAAGTGTTTTTAATACAAAAAAAGTCAACCTTCAAATAATTATGTTCAGTTATGCACTCAATACTTGGTCGGGAATCCTTTTGCAGAAATGACTGCTTCAATGCGGCGTGGCATGGAGGCAATCAGCCTGTGGCACTGCTGAGGTGTTATGGAGGCCCAGGATGCTTCGATAGCGGCTTTAAGCTCATCCAGAGTGTTGGGTCTTGTGTCTCTCAACTTTCTCTTCACAATATCCCACAGATTCTCTATGGGGTTCAGGTCCGGAGAGTTGGCAGGCCAATTGAGCACAGTAATACCACGGTCAGTAAACCATTTACCAGTGATTTTGGCACTGTGAGCAGGTGCCAGGTCGTGCTGAAAAAAAAGCTATATATATAAGCTATATATGGATAGTGGACCAACACCAGCAGCTGACATGGCACCCCAGACCATCACTGACTGTGGGTACTTGACACTGGGGAGAAGAAAATGCCAAAATGCCTGAAGTCCAGTCTTCCTCCAAACTCTGGCACCTTGATTTCCGAATGACATGCAAAATTAGCTTTCATCCGAAAAAAGTACTTTGGACCACTGAGCAACAGTCCAGTGCTGCTTCTCTGTAGCCCAGGGCAGGCTTGATCTGGGGAATGCGGCACCTGTAGCCCATTTCCTGCACACGCCTGTGCACGGTGGCTCCGGATGTTTCTACTCCAGACTCAGTCCACTGCTTCCGCAGGTCCACCAAGGTCTGGAATCGGTCCTTCTCCACAATCTTCCTTAGGGTCCGGTCACCTCTTCTCGTTGTGCAGCGTTTTTTGCAAGAAGTCGTCGCTGCAGCCTGAAGCACGATGACGTAGCTGGATCAGATCCAACACGTACTGGACGCTCATGCGCGGTGGTTTCGTTCACATTTTGATGACGTCACATGCGCACGCGCAGTTGAGAGATTTGTGAACTGGATAAATACTCAAACCGCTCGCGCAAAAACAATTTATTAATAACATGCTCACGAAATCAGGACACACGTTTGCATTTCCCCTTGAATGTGTACCGGTTTTACCTTGACGAGTAAAATTACAGACAATAGGCTACTTGATTCATTTTTGCTTCCACTCAACTGCAAGTATGACCAGAATATGTTACAATTTTAACTGTTTTGCATGTATGTAGAGAGAAACTAGGATAACTTCAGCCTCACGATCACTTATTAATCAATAATTACGTATTATTTATCAGCAGGCTACTACTACTACACAGGTTAGAACATCACATATACAATATTGACCATGGTCAATATTGTACATAGATGATGTTCTAACCTATGTAGTTATAATGTTCTGACCCGTGTAGTTATAATGCGTATACGCTGGTCTTAAGTGACACGCATTATAACAAGACTCGCACTCGCATTATAACTATGCACTAGCCATAACGAACCACCATCCAGTACGTATTGGATCTGATCCAGCTACGTCATCGTGCTACAGGCTGCAGCGAGGAGTGTCTCGTTTTTTGCCACACTTTTTCCTTCCCACAGACTTCCCACTGAGGTGCCTTGATACAGCACTCTGGGAACAGCCTATTCGTTTAGAAATTTATTTCTGTGTCTTACACTCTCGCTTGAGGGTGTCAATGATGGCCTTCTGGACAGCAGTCAGGTCGGCAGTCTTACCCATGATTGCGGTTTTGATTAATGAACCAGGCTGGGAGTTTTTAAAAGCCTCAGGAATCTTTTGCAGGTGTTTAGAGTTAATTAGTTGATTCAGATGATTAGGTTAATAGCTCGTTTAGAGAACCTTTTCATGATATGCTAATTTTTTGAGATACAAGAATTTTGGGTTTTCATGAGCTGTATGCCAAAATCATCAGTATTAAAACAATAAAAGACCTGACATATTTCAGTTGGTGTGCAATGAATCTAAAATATATGAAAGTTTAATTTGTATCATTACATTATGGAAAATAATGAACTTTTATCACAATATGCTAATGTTTTGAGAAGGACCTGTATATATATATATATATATATATATATATATATATATATATATATATATATATATATATATATATATATATATATATATATATATATAGAGAGAGAGAGAGAGAGAGAGAGAGAGAGAGAGAGAGAGACCTTACAGATTGAATAGTCAGAGCCTGATTTATAATATAGAGACTTTTTTTGTTAGGACATGACCTCAGTTAATCAATTTTAATTTTATTGATTCAGTCATTGTTAGGCTTAAGGTAGCATGAAGGTGATTGTTCAAAGGAGCAGACAGAGATGAAGGAGATTTTAAAGAGACTAGAATTTAAGAAAATCTCATTACATTCTGGACACGTCAGTCTTGATAAACTGAGTGTTTTCACAAGAATATTAGAAGTGCTAATAAAATGAAATCTCACAGCAAGCAGAAGCAATAATCAAGGAGAAGTCCTCGTCATGCATTTTGATTGTTACTGCTACTTCATTTGTCCTCCCGGAAACATTTTTTATGTCATTATTCATAAGATAATTCTAAAAGTCAGATTGGAAGTTTGAATGTCATTGTTAAATCACTCATTAAATTATAAATTCTTTTAACGTATGAAAATAACAGTGCTGAATATTATAAGACCTGATATAATTGTAAAAAAATATAATCTCTCCCAATTTCATTTCAACATGATGTCTGCATTCTCAGTTTTTTATGCCTGTTCTAGATCCCAAGATGATCACTTCTGAAAAATCAACAAATATGACCTTTGCAGCTACATGAGGCCAAAAATTATAATCTCTCTCTATGAAATGCATTATAGGGAGCTGACATTTTCCTGCTTCTACACAATGTGGGCCTTAACACAGAAAAAAACAGCAAACTATTGCACTACCACGTTTTTGAATATGGCACCAAGGCACTAGTACTGTTTTTGTACCAAAATCGATAATAATAATAATTTGTTACATTTATATAGCTTTTTTATTTTTTATTTAATTTTTATTTTTTTGCAGTCAAAGCGCTAAACGTGGTAGTGGGGAATCTCCTCAACCATCACCAATGTGCAACATCCACCTGAATGATGTGGCGGCAGCCATGTTGTGCCAGAATGTCCACCACACACCAGCTTATTGGTGGAGAGGAGACAAAGTGATAAAGTTAATATATATATGGATATTATTAGGAGGCTATGATGATTGACAGAGGCCAGTTGGCAAATAAAAAATTTGGCCAGAATACAGAGGTTACTCCCCTACTTCTTTTTGAAGGACATCCTGGGATTTTTAATGACTACAGAGAGTCAGAATCTCGGTTTAAAGTCTCATCCGTAGGACGGTGCTTTTTTTGACGGTATATTGTCCCCATCACTATACTGGGATATTAGGACCCACACAGACCACAGGGTGAGCTCCCCCTGCTGGCCTCACTAATGTAGGATTGAAAATAATCAAAGATATTTGAAAATGAACAAAGACATTTGCTCTCTCTCTCTCTCTCTCTCTCTCTCTCTCTCTCTCTCTGGTAACATTCTATACATGCTGGGTATGATTAATGGTATATGTTTTTTATCATCTTATACATCTATTTTGTAATTATTTTAAGTGTAACCATAACCAGATTGTATCTTTCAATTACAAATGATGTGCTAACTAGTTCAGATTCAGTATTAACTTTGAAGTATTTACTATTGCAATACATTATCGTCACACTATAGAAATGCTCTCCCACATATTTAGCTTTTTTGACTGTGCTTATTTCCGTCATTGGTAGGTGTCAGTAGCAGTGGGTGGTAAAAGAGGAGAAGTGTACAGTTTTCTACGATATTGCTAATAACGTTTCTTTAGTCTTTCGTCAACCCTGCAGCCCAAACCACTGATCAAGTTATACATGATGCTGTACTAAATAGTGTACATGAATTACCAGTAGCAGATCTATCCATGTGGAGCTGGGGAAGGTGGAGGGTTTCTGAAAGCGTGCTGCAGCCTGCTCTGCTACAGCAAGTATTTGAAGGTTGAGCATGCAAGCTCACTGGCTATTGATACAGCAGGAACCAATCAGATGTGCCCTATAGCGAATAGTGTGATTGCAGGCAGGTTGAGTTAAGGAATTATTAGAATGCACCATCTAGAGACTCTCTTGCCGTCGCCGTTCACCAGGCATCGGAGGATTAGAGGGCCTTCCACCGAGGGCTATCCAGCTCAACCAGGCATAGCAGGGGAGTTCACTCAGCTGGTGCAGGATTGGATGACAGTGCGATAGTGCGAATCGGACCATTTTTTTCCTGTCCCCTCGCTCATCTCTGTCTCTCCTCATCCTTCCTGGCCTTTTCCCCCCTTTTCCTTCCTTTTTCCTTTATCAATGAACCTCTCGTTACAGTGAGAACAAAGGATACACAGATCTTCAGTGATCATTTAGGACCTCAGGTAAGTCTCAAACACTGGATTACCTTCCAGCTTTTCAAAAGGGTTGAACTCAAACAGTCTGAAACGTTGAATAACTAAGGTAAGCATCAAACAAACTTGATGTCCACTTGAAGTCCATTTTAAGTCCCTTTTTTTAAATCAGTCCATACAAAGTAAATCTACAGATTGAGATCCAGATAATTGTCCAACAAGAGTCCCCAGAGCAATTATATATAAGATTGGTAAGCGTGAACGCAGATAAGAAGGTGAGTCCTTAAAACATACACGATGGCTCGACAGATATGTTGTGTCCGATATCGGCCCATTCTCATTTACTATTTTCTACATTACTCCACTAATATAGCCCACTTAAGGGAGTGAATAAAAAGTTAGTGAGTGAATTCGGAGACTGAGTGCGCCGATGGTCTGCCGCTACTTAATAATCATTTGAATCTTAGCAAACCAACAGCTCCATTAGTAAGCTGAAATTATGTATAAATATGTTACGACTCGCACAGTGCATTGAGGGTATTTTCTACGCTGAGCGTGTATTAGTTAGACACTCGTTTTTGAGGTGCATTATGGGATTGAATGAGTGCACTATGGTATCGGACACCACAATTCGGACTGTCCCCTTGAATAGTGCCCTATATTTAAGGGTAGGGGGCAATTTCAAACAAAGCCTGACTGACTGGCTATGCTGTGCTATGCTGTGTTGTGAGTCCAAACACCCAGTTAATGAGCGGCAGATGTGTCTTATTAGCACTCGGAGTGTGAGAGGAGCTGCTTGCAGAGTGCACATGTGACAAGTAGTTTATTATTATAGTGCAAGACTTAAAGACCTTTTAAGGGCAATATCTAATCTTCTGCTAAATATTTGCCTATACAAAGAGAACATTTAATTGAAATGCACAGGGGTGCACCAGATTCACCAACAGCAATATATAACAACTTACAACAAAACAATATAAACAACACTAAAGAGAGCCAATAGCCCTATTGATTTTAAATTAAACTGAAATAAAAGTACTAACATAGCCTCATAAATCCCCATTATTTGGTAACATTTACTGCCCAGTGAGCGGGACAGGTCAGATTCGATCAGAACTCAAAAAAGTTCCACCAATTAAGCAATAAGAAGCATTGGGAACAATATTATTTGAAAACTTGCCTAGTTGATTTGTTCAACTCATAAAACTACATTTAGTGGAGATAGTACAACTAAAGTGCATTTGTATTTCCAAACCATGCTACTTCATGAAATCATGAAAATGTCAATAAACAAAACACAGCACATTGGGGGTTACGTTAAATTATTATTAGCAACATTTATGCACCACACAACTTTTCTGAAGGGAATAAATCATTTGAAAAAGTTTTAATACAAAAGCCAGCGCATACTTTTCGGTTATATAATATTATTTTGTTGTTTTATATGTAGTTGCACTAAGCATTTGCATTTCACAGCAAAGGGGTTTTAAAGGTCTAGCATCCTCTCATGCACAGAACCAATGAAAGAGCAGAGCTGCATCCTCGGGAGCGTCAGGTAACCATAGAAACAGACTAAACTTATGCTGCTGATGCTGCAAAACCTCCGCCCACTGGTAAACATCACAATAAACACTACAGTTTGTTACAACATCGTTTACATAAAATATTTGCGTGGATTTATTAACCTCTTTATGTCAAGCATTGGTCTGCAGCATGAACTTAAGGAGCAGGCACTTGTCGTTCTGGGAACAGACAATAAAGAACAGATGGTCGCTTCAGTAGTCAGATTAAGCACGCAAAGCCGTGACGGGACTGTGACAGTCAGGGAAAGATGTTAAACGAGTTTCAGAGCTTTGAATTCACCTGGAGTGCTGTTCAAAAACCTACCGGGACAAACAACATCCTTCTAGACTGAAGTGGAACTTTGTAAAGTAAGTTAATGGCTTCTTTGTGATATCTCTATTTTTGTCATGCCCATCACCTAGATTCTAGAATAAGCATTGATTCAGAGATTTGATAGAGAAGATGTTTCTCATTATAATCAATGGCTGAGGGCTGATATCAGCTTAAATGGTTAGTCATAAATTGAGAATAAAACCAAAAATAGTCATCGGAATCGTTTTGCATCTTTACAGGGTTCTGAGTGGATTTATCAATACTGCGCTCATGTCATATATCATATTTATAGAGCTGATGGGCTGTCAGTGGGAAAGATAAATGCACTGAATTAACTGAAAAGCTCATATTCCTGGCCTAGGCCTTTTATAAAACATTTAATATGTGGGTCAATATTTTTGTGCAGGAAGTGGCTTTATAGCCATCATTTCTTTTTAACAAAGAATTGCCTGAATTGGAGTCCTAAAGCATATGCTTACCCTCAACATTACTCCGGACGTACTGTGGAGGCACACAATAAATTCACAAGTTTGAGTGCTTCAAGAAATGATTAACCATATATAAAAGCATTTGGATAATTGGATTGATTCAAAAATCGATAGTGTGATCACATGAATAGCCATTAACAGCTACTTCATCATGTTCTCCTCAGTGCCTTTTTAACCTGCAATCTTTCTCTCATTCTTAAGGTCCAGGTAACGTTTTTGCTGATTCAGTCTCTTAAGAATTTGGGCTGAAGCAATATTCAGCTGCATGCTAATGTGGAATGTGATTTTATACTGGCTGAAAATGTGATTATCACAGTTTAGCTTGAGCATCAGGTGGTAAAAGAGCGCCCAGATATTGGCTTCTCTGTTGCTATCAAAATGCTGATAGCAATTTCTTTATGAACCGTCAGTCAAGGTTTTGCAAATGGGTTTTTGAATTAACCCAGCATGTGATATTTTGCTCTAAACATTTCAGATATTGTACTATTATCTGAATAGAACCCTATATAAAATACTTATGGTTGGCCAGGCAAACCATCTGGATGTGAAGGCCCACCTAAATGAATTACAATACATCACATGTATTTAATTTAATGGACTTGTGTCAGAAACACCATCCATGTCTATATCTAGTCAAAAGGTTACTACTCAGCTCTTGAGAGGGGCTTAGACTGCCAGTGCTGCAAGGCTGTTCAAATAGCAGGTTAATCATGATTTATCTTTAGGACTTTTGTGGCATTCATTCTTTTTGACTTGCCAAGGCTCGTTTTTCTAATTTGATCACTGGACACAAAATGGGAGCACTGAGGATTATTCAGAGCAGAGAAATGAGAACTGAATTTGAACAGTAATATTCTGATGAGAGTCTGTTTTAAATGCATATGATTTACTTAAAGATCTCTACCAATGATTCTCAACCCTGGTTTTGGAGGCCCCCCAACAGATTTAGCTAATCTTCCTCTTAGCAGAGCGCACCATGTCCTGAAATGAGTGTCACTGAGTGTCAAATGATACATCACTTATTTGAGAACCACTCATCTATACATTTACATTTAGCAGAGGCTTTTATTCAAAGCGACTTCCAGTACAAAAGAGAAACATCACAATAAATCTCCCATAAAACCCACAATATCAACAGTATTCTAGGTTTAGAAAGAAACCTAGATTAGCAAACAAGCGAACAGAGGTGAAATGCAGAAACCAAATATACACCATTAAGAGTAAGAAAGAAAAGGCCTGTGCACCTCAGAGTAAAAATAAATGAATAAAACAGGGATGCATGATACATTTAAAAATAAAAATATAAGGTGAGATTCAGTGAGACAATTTTGCAATTATGGGGGGAAAGTCACATATGCACTGTGTATAGCTGAAATTGTGAGGGGGTCACTATAATAAAAATAGTCACATTGTGACATACAAAAATCAAAATGACAAGACATAAATTTACACAGCAAAAACTCCAGTGTTAATTTAACACTGTTAACTAAATTAACTTAAGTTTAACCATTACGACCAATGATATTGGACCCCTCACTTTTATTGTCTGTTTTAGGTCTGTTTACTTAAACACGTGTTAGACCTTTGTTTCCACTTTTCTAATATTTCCTTAATTTTTATTGAAATGAAATGCCTTTCCTATCTGATTATTTGATGGGAAAAGGGAGTGGAGCGAGTTCGGCAAAAGGCGGATTCGAACCTGAGATAGATTTGCGTCAAAACTTAATGTCATGCGTCTTACCCCTATACCATTGTGACTTGATGGGATTTAGCAATTTCCGTATTTTTGTCTTTCCTAACCAGACGTTTATAAAACAACGCGGTATATTTGTGCTTAATGTAAATGGCATCTACTCCAGTAAAAATTTTCTGAGAGAGGACCCACCCACATTTTTTTTTTGCTTCCGACGCCGATGTCTGGGAGTACATGTGAGACCACACTCAAGAGTGTTAAAGTGTTAAAATAAAGTGTTAAAGTAACACTGAAGCAGTTGTAAAGTTAATGAGATAATTAAGTGATTAATTGAGTGATGGTTGGCCATTATTGAAGACACCTGATTATAACAAGCAGAATCACCAAATGAGAAAAATCACAATTTTAAGTCACCATTATAGTAATCGGTGTTTGCTTACAGTTTGGCGTTGGCGTTAAACATTAGATTTTGTTCTGGTTGTTTTAACAGCCAGACAGGCAAAGGGTAAAAACCAATCAGGTGTTGGTTATGTTGACATATAGTAATCAATTGAACTGAATCATTGAGCTAATATATAACCTTATATTTGAGTTACATTTACACCAGCCTTGTGATTCCACAGAATAAAATCCAGCATTTTAAACTTAATCCTATAGATTTCTTAAAAGTAGTTTTGATCAAAAAATGTAAACACAAAAATAAATAATAATAAAATTAAAAAAAAATTCACGGACATCAAGCCTGAGAATCTCAACAGTGGTGACCATCAAACAGTATGTTGCAGTGCATTCTGGGAGCCATCAATCTAAATTATTCTATGGCATTTATTCATGCATTGCTGCATGAATAAATAATGAGCTTTATGAACTGTTTGTTGAGGTTCCAACAGTGATTCTTGATGTGTGTGCCCCTAAAAGAAAAAAGTTTTCATTTTATTTTTTATCAGAACAACTTTCAAGAAATCCTTAGAATTACATTGAAAATTGCTGGATCTTATATTGCAATCAACAAGATAAACCCAACTCAGAGACTAGGCTCTAAATTAGTTCAGTGATTCAGATCAAGTAATGACATTGTCAAAAAAAATAACCAACACCAAACAATCAGCTTTTGCCATTGCTTGACTGGCTGTTAGAACTCAGGATCAGCACCAAACAAAATATAATATTAAAAAGTCAAGGGTCAAGATCCCAAGTAAAGCAAACACTGATCACCGTAATGGTGACTGAATATTTAGATTTTTCTCATTTGGTGATTCTTCATGTTAACATCAGGTAACTTCAATAATGGCCTATCATCACTCAATTTATCACTGAGTTAGTTCATTAACTTTAACACTTCTTCATTGTTACTTTAACACTCTTATTTTAATACTTTAACACTCTTGAGTATGGTCTCACATATACTCTCAGGAGAGTTAATTTAACTCTGGAGTTTTTGTTGTGTACAGTTACCTTTTTTGTATGACAGAAACAAGCTTTCATTTAGATTCAGTTAAGTAGGGGAAAAAAAAATATGTATAAGAAAAAAAATAAATAAATAAAAAACCCTACCTAAGTACAACCTGAAGTACTAAAATGAGTTTTTGTACACAGCTTAAAAGCTCTATGAGATTTATTGTCTGAAATAGTCTATTACTTTACTTTTTTTATTCTGCATACATACCTGCTTTTAAACTGTAAATCTGAAAGTTGCGCAGTTTATGAAAAGTCAGGCCAAAGGGTCTTGATGGCCCCTCTCCATTAAGGATGCTCCGATCAGCATTTATTTCCTTCGATACCGATCCCGATATCTGGGAATCAGTATCGGCCGATACAGATCACCGATCCAATACTAAAATAAAAAGTGCTTATTTCCTAATAAACAGTAGGCTCTGCCTCCGCTGTGTGGAAGAGACTGGGATCATTCTTTTGTGAAAGGCATCAGGGATGCTGGACTTACAAACAGACTTAAATGTAGTGAATTATTTAATAAATAACTGTGCACCAGTGCATTAATAGCTTTAATAGTAGACATTCAAAATAAACATGAGTCAGGCTAACTCCTTCATCCATGATTTATGACTTTATTTCATGTATTCATGAAAAGCAAGTAAAAATGTTGTTTTTGGCGGCCTGTTTTATTTTAGTTTTAGTCTACTCTTTGTGTCATGCTGTCATTTTAGTTTTTATAAGTTTTAGTTACGTTCATACTCTTTTTAGTCTATTCAAGCTTTAGTCGACTAAAAGTCTGAGCATTTTAGTCTGATTTTAGTCAGAAATGACTATTTTTATAGTTTTGACTATTTTTATAGTTTTAGCCGATGAAAACTGATGACATTTTAGTCTAGTTTTAGTCAATGAAAACTGTATCTTAGTCTATTTTTAGTAATGCAATTCTATTTAAGCCAGTCAATATAGTAAAAGTACCTAGTAGTATAGACAAAACTAAAAACTTCTATAGCCAAACCCATTTCAAACAAGGTTATCTTATTATATTTTTGCTACCTTTATAGGCTCAAGAATACATTCATTCCAGACACGGAAAATGGTCTGATTTGAATTTACAACATATTTATTTTACCAACCAAACATGTTAGAAGTACACACATACATTTAAATAAAATAAATAAAAACATTGAGATGTCTCTTAAGGTTTGTGGTGTTTTTTCCTCTGATTTTGAGGCCACATTTCTCCCCATCTTTTTCCACAACACATTCGGTTTTATTTTTCACTTCAATGTAATGAACGTTTTTCCAAATGTCGTAATAAGAATAAATGCATATTTAATTTAATAATAGGAAAATAGTATCCTATTTATTATTTTTAATTATTTAAATATGTTTAAAATTAGACACACATTATAGTTAAAATGGTTTTCTGTCTTGTATTTTACCTCAAAATAAAGGATGTAATTTTATTCCACATGGAACTGAGCGGAACTGATTATCTTGCTCTTATAAATACTTGCCAGCATTTCAGTAATACAGGTCTTAATGTTAACGTTATATCTTTAAAATGCATCCAAATGACAGCGAAGCGCAACCGTACAGTGCTCTGCAGTGGTCAAAAAGGATATAAAAAGTGTATTCTGAAGTGATATATTATTGAAAACTCAGAGATGTGGATTCAGACTGCACCACACGACCTTGGTGTTTGTCAAACAGTAACGTTAGGTAATTCGGCCGGGGATTTTTACACGGGTTGTGGGAGAAAAACACTGATATTCTGGATTAAGACGACAATAAAATCACTGACTAGCCCCTGTCAATGATGAAAACACCTTATGACCCCAGGAGAAACAATAACCGTCCGAATAGGGCTTACGAACTCCGACTCGCTGGCCATCGGTCCCTTTCTCTGTATCAGACTTAACTTTGTTTGTTGTCATTAACTCAATCAGCTGCATCTCTTCTAAATAATGCCGCAAGTGGGGCTTGAAGAGTGTGACGCCGTCTGAGTCGGCGCAGTGCGACCTGATGCAGCCCCTGAATGAGACCATAGACTGTATACAAATATGGACGTAGTGTCCGTGACGTCACCCATAGGATTCTGTAGAGCAGTTTTAAAGCGTAAAGTAGGGACGAACTGGCCATTGCCATTTTAGCAACGCATTACCACACGTCAGTCCCGGATAACAGAAAATGGGCAAAGAGGCGGGACGTGGGCGGAGCTGAGGTGACATGATGACTAAGAGACAGCAGATAAATGGCTTCCCACCTGCTACTCAGCGTGGCCACACCCTTAATTATGCAGAACTTTAAAGGGTTTATATAATGTAAACGAATGAGTTATAAAAAAATTCACCCCCCTCACAGTTGTCATGAAGGACAAAATTAGCCGTATACACCTAAACTAGAATTTGTACCAGGCTGTAAACATGTTTTATTCAGCTGTAAAGTTGTGCATTTTAACATGGGGCTCTATGAGATTCTGCTCCCTTCTGGAGCCTGTCCCTAGTGGCCAGTCAATAAACTGCAGTTTAAGTCACTTCCGTATTGGCTTCAAGGGAGACCGCCGGAGGTTGCCGCTTGGGAATGAGATGCACAGAAATACTGCAAAATATGAATAATAACGTGACGAAATAAGGTTATAACATTTATTTCTCGTCTCATTCTCGTCAACAAAAATGAAGAGACATTTTAGCATAGTTTTTATTTTGTGAACCACATTTAGTCTCGTTTTTATTCGTCATTGTCACATGACCAGCATTTACGTTGCATCTCGTCCCGTTTTCATCACATGATAAATGTTCGTTGACGACTATAATGGCCCTGTCCCAAATGGCACACTTCATGTGCACTTTCGGTCTTGTGGACTTACAATAACCGCTGCGTGCCATTGTAAGTCCACAAAACCGAAAGTGCACATGAAGTGCGCCATTTGGGACAGGGCCATAGTCAATCTCGGAGTTAAACAACCCAATTGCTGGGTTTGTCCATTTTCAACCCAACTTGGGTTGTTTTTAACCCAGCATTTTTTAGAGTGTACTAACAGCCGCAGCCGAGATAAGCGTGCACATGAATTTAATGACTTAAATATTCATCTGTACCTCACATTAAACTTTGGAAAAGCTTCAGAGAACTTGGAATATAGTGCATGAAAACTTCATTTGTTTTCAATTATTGTGGGGCTTAACAATAACACAAAATATGATACGCACAATATCAGATTTGGATCGGCCTCCTCTGTCTGATACTCGATCCGGCAAAAATGATCACATTTTTATCCAAAAATGGATTGTCATTTTAGACTGTTTTTATCATGTTGATATTCAAGTGTTTGTTCTTAAAATAAGTTTGGTTTTAGTTAGTTATTTGATGCTATAAAAGCGGTGGTGTGACGCTGATTGACAGCTTCTCTGAGTGAAGTGGTCACTGAGGCACCAACAGACATTTTCGGGAAAGTGCAATGTCCATCTTTTTTTACAATCTACGTTATGGACTGTTTAAGGCCTCTCTTTTGTAACTAATAGATGGTGTTGCAGGTTATGAAGGTCACTGAAGCTGGTTTAGATGCATCTATTGATTGTTGTCTGTTTCGTGCATGTGTGAGCAGCTTTCTTGTTATCTACGCTGAATGCTGAATCATTGGCCACTCAGGCAGCCTGTATTTGTGTGAGACCATTATGCCTCTTTGTAGCTCTTGTTAGCCCACCCCTAACCCTCTGCATCAATCAATCAGGTTATTTTGAACAGCTTTGCATTCTTTGCAGTATGCAAAAAAATAAAATATTTTTTTTTTTTTACTTTGCTTTTGCTTTTAGCCTCTCAGTGTAATGCAATCCTTCACTCTTTCGGCACAGAAGTGCCCTTTTTCAGGTCTCCTTTTTCCTTCGGAGCAGAAATAATTAGCTTCTGATTGCGCTATGATTAACATCCCCACTTCCAGAGCGACTGGTCCAAGCATAGAAAAATATGATTTCTGTACAGTGAGATAATATCTGTCCAAACAGATTAAGGATGTGTCCAACCAGCATGTCCGCTCTTCGGCGGGAGACCCTGTGCTCTAATTAAAGTCACATACTTCCGAAGAAGATGAGATATTTGCATAATTACATTACACAGCAGTGGCTGTTAATTTTTGATACACTTTGAAATGCCAAAGCTCGAAGGAACATAATTAGAAATCGGAAGTTGACCGATTCCGTTCAATGTCCATTACTTCATAGTCTTGCTTCAGTGTGTTGCCTCATTCCACTTGCCTTTGTTGAGTTGGAGCATAATGTCATCATTCCTACCATCAGTGTTCAAGCTGTTTTCATTGTGTCTTGGCTTTGAACTGCTGAATCTGAGCTTTCTCACGTCCCTGTGGCATCCATCTGCCAGTAGACGACGTGGTGATAGTGCAGTCTTGCCTCTGGCTCCACACACAGGAAGACTCTCAGTTCTCTATATCTGTCAGCCTTCCATCTATACACTTTGATCACACAGCTCTGGGATAGATATCGCTTCTCTGTCGAGGGGACACACAGTTCCTTGACAGATATAAAAAAAAAAAAATTGGGAGTTAAATGCAGGGGCAAGAGAAGGGTTTGACATGCAGAGCCGCTCAATGAACAATCAGTGCTGATCTTGTGTCAATTTGTATTTAAATCGAATGAATCAGATTCGAAAGATTAGCTACCTTTCTCTGCCATGGTCAGGATACACACAGTACAGTGGCTCCAAGGAGAATTTGGACACTTTAGTTTCTCTCAGATTACAAAATGTCAAACCAAGTGGCATTTATTTATTTATATAAGAGAGAGAGAGAGAGAGAGAGAGAGAGAGAGAGAGAGAGAGAGAGAGAGAGAGAGAGAGAGAGAGAGAGAGAGAGAGTTAGCACACACTTTTAAAGCAAAGCATTTCACAAATGACATTCACAAAGCATTTCACCGAATTTCTGACCATTACCTCCCACTCCAGCCCTCACCTACAAACGTGAAAAATTTAAACAAACATTAAGTCTGCTAAAAGTTCAGAATAACAGACATGAAACATTACATTTAATTACTAAAGTAAAGCACCACACATGACAAACCCATTTTGGCATGTTTTTATAAGCCTTATAAAACGCTTTTACAACTTTTACATCAAAGTTATTCGTGCCTCATGAATTCGACAACACTCATGGACAGAGTTTTGTTAGGTAATATATTTGACTCGACAAGTCTAACAGATATTCCCAATGCTTTTGCAGTTAATTTCTTAAAGGCAGAGGCTATTATATCCCAAGTGATATGCTATTTACACTTAGTGCAAATAGCAATAGATGCAATTTAAACCAAGTGTTAATACCACCTGATTTACACCAAGTGTTAATAGCAACTAGATTTTATTTACAACAAGTGAAAATAGCATATTTTCTTACACTGTAAAAAATGTTTAAAAAAAAATACAAAAATTCTTATACTGTTTTAAAATGTTCTAGTGACCGGTCACATCTAAATGTTTCAATTAGCCAAATTGAATTTCTGTGAATTGAATTGTATCAATTGTGGCAACAGTCTGTATGGGCTCAATTAGAAATAATATGTTGACCCAATGGAAACATTAATTTTACCAATACTGTAAAAAATTTCAAGTGACTGGTCACATCTACATTTTTCAATTGGCCAAATTTCTGATTGATACAATTTAATTCACAGAAAATTAAACATTTTAAATTGTAGTAACAATTGCTTATTTCTCACTCTCCCAAAAGACAAAAATGACTAAAAACATAAATATAGTTAGCAAAATGAACACATGGTTGACATTTTATCACATTACTTTATTAACAAGTCAAATCCAACAAAGGATATTTGGTGAAAATACATTATCTTCAATAAGGAAATACTCTGAATACATACAAGAAGTCCTCTGCATAACAGGCTGCCTTGATGTGAAAATGCAGCACTGCATATGATAAAGACCTGATCAAAACATTAACATTAATGACAAAGTTTCCCTGCATCACATCTGGCAGGTGACAGAACAGAAGTTACTTCATTATATAATGAGGATGAGACGAATGAATGGACGAATAAGAAAATCACGAGCTTGGCGTGTTTGATATTGAAAGGCAATTGAGCCCTGAGAGAGGCCGACGGCAGTCTAACGGCACCGTGTTCAACGGTCGCATGCCGCACATATCACACAAATGACTTAATTTACTTATTACCTATTATTTTAGACATAAAAGCATGAGGAAAATAAAACTATTGGCTACCATTAGATAATTATGTGGTAACCGAGAACACACTCATGAAACCAATGAATGCGTGAACTCGTGATTCTACAAAATGTCTTTTAAACTTCATTCCAGGTCATAAAGCAACACTCTGGAGAATAATTTCAGTGCTCAATACTCACCAACGTCTTGTGATGATGAATATCTCTATTCTCTTGGGAATGTTTGTTTTGGTCTTCAGCACCGGCTGCTTTGGCTCTGCTGGCGCTTCCGCGCGCGCATCCGCGTTTGAAATCCCCACACGAACGGTTTTCCTCGGGCACATTTTGCGCATGCGTATAGAGTTTACGGACGTAGAACTTGTTCACCCAACATGGATTTTTCACTTCGACTTCATAGATTGACTGAGCACAATTAAATATGTTCGGTGAATATACAATTTTAAT